>JAHRHZ010000082.1:8789270-8928976 GCA_024137785.1 Ginglymostoma cirratum | reverse complement strand
AAGGGTCCAGACCTGAAACACCAGCTTTCCTGCTCCTCTGATGCTGCTTGGCCTGCTGTGTTCATCCAGCTCTACACCTTGTTATCTCAAATTTTCCAGCATCGGCAGTTCCCACTATCTCTGAATCAATTATAGAACGGCACCTTTTTAAAGAGCACAAGCCATCTTGTGAAGATTGGAAACAAATATTTGAACACGGAATGTAACTGGAATGCCAGTCTGTTAGAATTTCAGTTATTCAAAGAAAGAATTGAACCTTGATTTCATAGATCAACAGCTAGTTGAAAGAGGCAAATGAGCAGTCAGACTTCTCACTACTTTGGGAACAAGAATTTTTTATAGTCACTGGTCGGATGTGGGCGTCGTTTGCTGGCCAGAATTTACTACCCGCTCCTAGTTATCCTTGAGAAGGTAATGGTGAGCTGCCTTCTTGAACCGCTGCAGTCCATGTGCTCTAGGTAGACCCACAATGCCGTTAGGGAGGAATTCCAGGATTTTGACTCAGGGACAATAAAAGAACAATGGTATATTTCCAATTCAGGATGGTGAGTGGCTTGGAGGAGAACTTTCAGGTGGTTGTGCTTTCATATATCTGCTGCTCTTGTCCTTGTGGATGGAAGTAGTTGTGAGTTTGGAAGATGCTGTCTAAGGATATTTTGTGAATTTCTGCAATGCATCTTGTAGATAGTACACATTGCTACTATTGAGCATCAGTCATGGAGGGAGTGGATATTTATGGATGAGATGCCAATCCAGCAGAGTCCTTTGTCCTGAACAGTTTCAAGCTTCTTGAGTGTTGTTGGAGCTGCACCCATTCAGGAAAGTGTGAAATATTCCATCACATTCCTCATTTGTGTCTTGTAGATTGTGGACAGGCTTGGGGAGTCAGGAGATGAGTTACTCACTGCAGTATTCCAAACTTCCGACCTGCTCTTGGAGCCGCTATGTTTATATGGCTATTCCAGTTTATCTTCTGGTCAATCAGAGCCCACAAGATCACTGGGACTCAGTGATGGTAACACCATGAAAGGTCAAGGTGTGGGTGATTAGTCTGTCTCTTACTGGAGATGATCACTGTCTGGCATTTATGTGGCACAAATATTAATCGTCACTTGTCAGCTCAAGCCTGGATGTTGTCCAGATACTGTTGCATTTGGACATGGACTTCTTTAATATCTGAAGAATTGTGAATGATACTGACTCAACACTGTGCAATCACCAGTGAACATCTGCACTTTTGATCTAATAATAGAGGGAAGGTCATTGAAGATGCAGCTGAAAGCAATTGGACCTAAGACATAATGCTGAGAAACTCTGGATGTTCTGGAGCTGAGATGACTGACCTCCAACAGCCGTGCCATCTTCCTGTGCCAGGTATGATTTCCTCCAACAGAGAGATTCCCCACCACCAACCCCCCACACCTGATTCCCATTGGCTCCAGTTTTGTTAGGGCTCCATGATGCCACATTCAGTCAGATGCAGCTTTGATGTTAAGGACTATCAATCTCACGTCATTTCTGGAATCCAGTTCTTTTGTCCATGTCATACTGCCAACAGTAAAGTGAAAATATCAACCCATTTGTAGGCAGATGTCAACATAAAGATGTAGAATGTGACTTGACCGCAACTAACTTAGCTGAAAGACTGGTCATTTTCTCTGCACCTATCAAATCTTCCGAAAGGTACTTCTGCATCAATCAGAAGATTATTCTGGCAATGTACTGCTCAAAGAAGACACAAGTTCAAAGCAATTGCAGCAAGCTAGCAGTTTCTGCAGGTGCTTGACTGCAACAGTTATTGTTGCCATCAAGAGGGTCAGTAAAACATCTAAACCTTATGCAAGATGTGGATTGTTTCATGCACCAGTTCAGGATTTGTGTCATGTGCAAGCTTTATTGTAGAAATCACATGAGTTTAAAATGTGCAAGAAGTGCAAGTGTTCAGAAAAAAGAAGTGAGGCACAACTCTACACAACTCTATACAAAGAGCCAGCCAATGATCAATACCAAAGACACTTTCAAACTTCCTCTCATGACATGTAAAGCATGTCACTGATGTTCAAGAGGCAACTGCAATGTTACAGCTTGCACACTGCATTCAGAAAGTACACATGGTCAATTTGACAGACCGCATGGATGTTATCTGAAAAAAACTGAAAAACAATCCAGTTGGCATGGCTCAAAAGGGAAATACAGCATACAATATCTGCAAATATTGACACTTGCACAAGTGCAAACGACAATGTGTAAGCTGCATAAAGCAATCTGTACACAGGAAACTGGAACTGTGTTCCGCCGTTCACACATGATAAGCTAACTGCTTAAAATGGGGGTGATATCACATGCATTGATATTATCTGTACTGAAGATCAATAAAGCTCTTCAAGCTGAACACCTGAAACCTTTTACATGGTGATACAGCATGAACTTGTATCGTTGGTCTGCCGCCATGCACAGAAGATATTATTACCAACTCCAAAACCATGCATACCAAACTGTGTCACTGAGTTTATTCATGAACACACAACTTTCTACCTGCATCAGTTTGATTCTATCAGTAATTTTAATGGTATTGCAGCATTACATCTCAAAGATGACGCTAAACACTCCATCAGCTCTCCTTGTGAATGTAGCATTCATTCTTAGGGTAAGACAAAACTGGAATTGGATTCTATGCTACACAACAACATCATTTGCAAATTTGAGCTTTAGGCTGATTGAAAGAACAAAGTACAATACAGCACGGGAACAGGCCCTTCAGCCCTCCAAGCCTGTGCCAACACATTTTGCCTTACCATACTGAAACTGTCTTCACTTACAGGATCTGTATCCCTCTATTCCCTCCCTATTCATGTATTCATCCAGGTGCTTCTTGAATGCTGCTAATGTATCTGCTTCCAAAACCTTCTCTGGCAGTGTGTGCCAGGCACTCACCGTCCTTTGTGTGAAAAATGTGCCTAAAACATCTCTTTTAAACTTCCTTGCAACATGAGCCTGTGTCCCCTAATAACTGACCCCTCCATCCTGGGGAAAAAGGCTTCATACTTACCACACCATCCATGCTATTCATAATCTTATAAACTTCAATCAGACCACCCCTCAATCCCCTGTGTTCCAGTGAAAACAAACTCAATCAATCCAACATTTCTTCATAGCTAAAATCCCTCATACCGGGCAACATCCTGGTAGCCTTTTCTGTACCCTCTCCAAAGCATTCACATCCTTCTGGTGGTGTGATGACCAGAACTGTGCACAATATTCCACGTGTGGCCTAACTGGAGCTCCAGAAAGCTGCAGCATAACTTGCCTATCTTTATACTCAATGCCCCTTCCAATGAAGGCGAGCATGCCATAGGCATTTTTTACTACCTTTTCTCCCTGTGCTGCCACCTTCAGCAATCTGTGGACCTGCACACCCAGATCCCTCTGCATATCAATACTCAGAAGGATTCTGCCATTCACTGTACCATTTCCATCTGTACTTAATCTTCCAAAATGCAACACCTCCCATTTGTCTTGATTAAACTCCATCTGCTACCTTTCTGCCCATGCCTCCAACTGATCGATATCCTGCTGTATCCTCTGACAATCCTCCTCATGATCCACAACTCCACCAATCTTTTTGTCATCTGGAAACTTACTATTTAGATCAGCCACGTTTCTCCCCAAATCATTTATGTAGGCCACGAACAGCAGAGGGTCCAGCACTGATCCCTGTGGAACACCATGAGTCACGACTCTCCATTCTGAAAAGCGTCCTTCCACCACTACCCTCTGTCTCCTATGACTAAGCCAGTTCTATATCCATGTTGCCAGCTCACCCCTGATACCATGTGGCTTCACTTTTTGTTTCAGGCTGCCATGAGTGACCTGTCAAAGGCTTTACTGAAGTCCATGTAGACAACGTCATCTGCTTTTCCCTGATCAATCATCTTCACAACCTCCTCAAAAAACTCAGTCAAGTTCATGAGGCACGACTTCCCCACAGAAAACCATGCTGTCTGTTGCTAATAGGTCCGTTTGCTTCTAAATGTGTATAGATCTCATCCTTAAGAATCTTTTCCAATAATTTCCCTACCAATGACATGAGGCTTACAGGCCTATAATTTCCTGGATTATCACTGCTGCCCTTGGGACAAGATTGGCTATTCCCCAGTCCTTTGGGAACTCACCTGTGGCCATAGAGGATAAAAAGATGTCTTTTAATGCCCCAACAATTTGTTCTCTTGCCTTCCTCAATATTCTGTGATAGATCCCATCAGGATCTGGGAACTTATTTACCTTAATACTTTTTAAGACGCACAACACCTCTTCCTTTTTAATCACAACTTGGCTTAGAAATTCCACACACTCATCCCTGAGATCATCCTCCATCAGTTCCTTCTCTTTGGTGAATATCAACATAAAGTATTCATTTTGGACCTCACCTACTTCTTCTGGATCCACACATAGATTCCCTCCCTAGTTCTTGAGTGGGCCAACACTTTCCCTGGCTACACTCTTGCTTTTTATTTATGCATTCTCCTTAATCCTGTACAAACATGTGTCAACTATGCAAATCTTCAGATGGAACGCAAATGAACATTGCAATAAAAAGACATGTACCTAAGATACCTTACCAGGAAGAGCAAAACCCAATGTTTTCAGATGCAAAGCATTTTTCCAAGCTTGATACCAAGGATGGATATTGATCCATCTTTCCCCAGAGTCACAGGAACTGACAACCTTTTGGTAGAGGAGGAGGAACTGTTTTCCCAGGTTAGCATTTGGATCGTCAGTCAGCCTGGAACTATTCCAATAATGTATGGATTGTATATAATAGACAATCTATTAGGTTGTCTCTGTGTTGTGTATGGTATTGCAGTTCTTGGAAAAAACTAAACATGAGCATGACACATTCATTCATCAACTCATAGCTGTGGCAAGAAAACACTGTTTATTTTCAACTTTGAAATAATGCCAAATCCACATGAGCCAAATCAACTTCTTCCGATCAATCTACTCTTCAAATGGTATTAGATCTGATCTCACCAAAATAGAAGACATTCAAATGTCTTGGGACTAACGTCCCAAGATAGGGGTGACTTACAAAGACGGTTTGATTTCTTCAACCTTTTCTCACTGCATAATCTGAAATTTGTGACCAAAGTGTTTCCAATTGAGATTTGCTTCACCAAAGTACACCATTCATGTGGCATGAAGATTACTAACATATGTTTCCATTCCTCAAAATCACTTAATCTTCCAGCAAGAGTGTTACTCAATATTGTGATGCCTCAAGAATACCACATTGCAAGTAAATGCATCCTAGAAAGGCCTCGGAACATGTCCACCACAGAATGACTGGTCTGTTGCGCATTTGGTTCTGAATTCCTATACCAGCTACTCCAATACAGAAAGGGAAACTTTCCAACTGTCTGTCAGCTGGTCAGTCAATTGCCAATGTAATTTAACAGTAGTCTAAAAAAGCAGATAGCCTAACTATAGAGAAGGCTCTTGTGTACCAGTAGTACAGTCCCTATCTTCAGCCTGAAAAATTTTGGTTCGAGTCCCACCTGCTCGAGACGTGTGTCATAACATGGTTAAATAGCTTGATATGGAAAACAAAAGTGGACTGTTAATGCAAGTCATATTACATAACTGTAACTATATTGTATTCGTATGCACACACTGTTGTTAAAAATGTCAAATTTCTACACCAATAAGAACCTGAGTTTCTGTGGTATATTTTATATATAGAAAACCCTGTCTTATCATCTCTCCCCAATAAACAGTAAATAGAGAGCTATGTGCAATAGTGGATTGTCTGGAGAGGAAGAAAAGGCAACATTTGAGAAGGGTGACTGAGGTAGGGGTGCAAACGAGTTGTAGGATAAAGATGAATATGTGTTGACTGCTTGGATATATGGAATTGTAAGGAGAAAGCAGAATAAGTGAAACATCAAGGAGCTTTTTCATGCAGAATGATGGGTAAGTCAGAAAGATTGGTTTGGCCTCTGAAAGTGTTTGGCCATTCTGATTTCCTGTTCTTGAGGTTCTTGACCCTCGTCAGTACTGTCTCTATGTCTGAGGAGAACATTGGTTGGCCACTTCCATCCACATCTGCTTGATTTGAGATACTGGTCCTTTTCTTGGTGTTCTTGGCAAATAACATCTTATTTTGGACTGTCCGATCCCACGGTAGCTCCTCTCAGTAAGTATGAGAAACCTTGGAGCCTGTCTTCCCAATACTCCTCTGTGGATGTGGATACCAAATCTGACAATATACAGTTCTGCTATTCTGAGTCCTATCAGACTCTTAAACAAGACATCCCACTAAGGTGCAGGCTGGGAGGCTCACGTGCAATCTTCCTACCTGCTCCATTCATGATCATCAAGTGGCCATTTATTGACCTCCTGAGATGCAACTATCTTAGCACCTAAAAAAGATAAATAACAGTTAGCCCATTCAACTGGTAAACTGAGCAGGCTGCCTGGAGGCTGGGGGGAAGGGGTAAGAGTGGAGGGGGACCCTCAGTCTGCACTAATTTGTGCACAAATGACAACATAGAGAAGGCCCTGATGGTGGCTCCATAGAGCCAATCCCCAGTCCTTGATTCCGATCGCCATGGCCTCTCTCATTCTGTCAGGTCTGAACCCACCTAAACTACTCCTACTTTTGTCCATTGGTTTTATCTCTGCCCTGAAAGTCTGGAGCAGCCCCAACTGGCAGCTGCTAGACGCAAATTGGCTGGTAGTTCCAGGTAGCTATCCTATCCAGAGGTCCTCAATGGGGAGGGAGGCCAATCATATGGTGTCTACTTAAGTGCCTGATGGGCACAAGATCTAACAGGCCTTCCTTCTAGGAGATAGTGTAGGTGTCTCCATATTTGTGTGGGTAGTGTGTGAGAGACATTTGCCTAATTCAAAATATTTTGCCCATTATCCCACAAAGACATGATGTACAAGGAGACATACTTGCCAATGTGCAACATAGATAGATGAAATTTGTTGCACCTGTAATCCAAAAATGTCCTACATGGATAGAAAGCACTGGGATAGTGCCCTACTTTTATGAGTACACACTCTACTTATGTTTTTATCAAAGTTCAAAGTGATTTTCACTGCTTTTACCTGATGACTGTAACATTATAATGCATATAATGTAAATGGAATTTAGAAACTACCCAGGAACTCTCAGTCTAGCTGTTAGGGAGCGAATATCTTCCGTTCTGAGAGTCGAGAAAAACATGGGTTAGGAGTGAAGCTGAAGAATGACTCAGTCTTTCAACATTATTTGCTCAGCTACACCTGAACATGAATTATAAATGCAACAAAGATATATCAGAACTCTTTCCAGCCAATAAAAGCATTTTTGATGTGTGACCACAGCCAGTAATGTGGAAACAGGGAAACGGGGGAGCCAATTTTGTGCACAAACAGCTAGTTAATCCGTTTTCAGTGACGTTGGTTGTGGGATAAATATCATCCAAGATCTCAGGAAACAAGTCCCAGCCATTCTTCACATCATGCCATAGGGTCTTTTCCATCTACCTTAGATGGCACTCAAAATCTTGGTTTAACATTTCAACCAAAAGACGGAACCTCCAACAGTACAGTACTTGAGTGCCAGTCTAGATGGGTCTGAAATAGGGTTAGAATCCACCACCTAACTCAATGGCATAGTAATCAGTTGTGCCACAGCTTACAATGTAATTTTTCACAATGTGGATTTTCCATAGAAGTTGGATGCTTCTCTTCCTGTAATATCAAAGCATCCGAAGCTTTTAAAACCAACCGTTTTCACCCTCTGAGATAACAAGGTGTAGAGCTGGATGAACACAGCAGGCCAAGCAGCATCAGAGGAGCAGGAAGGCTGACATTTCGGGTCTGGACCCTTCTTCAGAAAAAAACATTTTTTCTGAAGAAGGGCCCAGACTCAAAACATCAGCTTTCCTGCTCCTCTGATGCTGCTTGGCCTGCTGAGTTCATCCAGCTCTACACCTTGGTATCTCAGATTCTCCAGCATCAACAGTTCCTACTGTTGCTTTCACCCTCTACTTTGCAGTAATCCTTGGCCATGATTTGTTCACATTATGTTTATCCCGGATACCTGAGCTTAGTTACTTTTTCTGAAGATGTCTGACTCAGGTGAAGGGAAGACTTAACTTAAAAAGATAAGACAAGAAATTCAAAGTTTTATATTAAAGCATGAAGATAAAATAGCTTGCAGAGTAAGCAAAAAGCAGCAAGGATTGGTTTAGTGGTAAAGTCATTAAACTGGTATGTTTGAATCCCAGGCTAATGTTCTGGAGGCGTAGGTTCAAATCTTACCATGGTAGGTGATAAGATTTGAATTCAGAAAAAACCTGAAATTAAAAAGTAGCCTAATGGTGACCATTGTTATTAAAAACCCATCAGGCTCACTCATGCCCTTTAGGGGAGGAGATCTTACATGGTCTGGCCAAATGTGATTCCAGACCCACAGCGGCATGGTTGATTCTTAACTCAATTGGCGATAAATTTTGGCTTAACCAGGAACAACCACATCCTATAGACTAATTTTAAAATACATGAAAATGAGCACTAAGCCATGCAAACCAATAAAAAGGGGTTTCCGTTTGTGACATCACTTCAGCCAGGGCAATAGCTGGGTATTTCATTTCCCCTGGCTAAGCAGTATTTCCCTCTAGTCATTGCCCAGGCTAGAGAATGGGTCACTCCATTTCTTAGCATCACTGCTATTTATACAATAGAATGTGCTTGGGTTCGGATGTTTGCCGATTAGAGATGGCTGCAATAGCTTCAATGGCAGAACTACATTGATGATAGGAACATAGGGTCAGAAGTAAGTCATTCAACCATTTAATATGATCATGGTACTAGTTGGATCTGAGGGTTGATAGCTTTGGAATCATAACTGGCATAACTGACAACATTCAGGTAAGAAAGTGTTATTGGTGATGTTGGTAGTTGGAGGTGGTTGAATAGTAAAGCCTCGATGACACAAAGGGCTCCACACATTTTCCAAGCAAAGGTGGTCTTCTTTCAAAACATTTATTCAAGTTGCTATCCTTAAAAATGTTTTTCTGTCGTTATGACTCAATACAAATGTGCAGAGGTTGTTTGCTACAAGGTAATCTAGATAATAAAGTCGAAAAGCTAAAGTTCTTGCAAACTATATATACTTTCTTGATCCAATATCTTACTAAGGGCTTAAGTTACCAGTTCAAACTTGGACCTAAAAGGATGGATTTTCTTATGATTAAATATGTCTAAAAAATTCGCACCAGTATGTTTCAAAGGAAAATTGATTGAAGAGAAGCCCTCAGATTTGTTCTTTGAGAGTTTCCAGTTTCTCCTATGCAGTCTCTTGAATACTGTGTCACTTTTGATAGTGAATAAATCAATACATGTGCCCTTGAGGCTGCTGTGGGATAATGATTGCAAACAACTAAAATAACCAATTCAACAGCCTTCCGTAAACAGCAGAGAAAAACAGTTTCAGGCAAACATGGTAGGAGCTCCATGTATTATCCCATAAGCATCACTTCAAAGTTTTTATGCTCAAATCATTCTCAGGGTTCGCAGTTTTCATTTATTCATTGTTTCTGCCTCAATTTTCAATGAATATTCCTTGCAATGCAAAGACCGACTTATTCCCCATTCCTGCAATTTTGAACAAAATGTTCTTCATTCTCCAAGTCATGTCATCAACCCTTGTTTCCAGCCACTGTGTTTGAATGTTTCATTCACCTTTCTATTAACTAATTCCTCAACTTACTTTTATAATCAGTCCAGCCCGGCAACTTCTTTTTTCATGTTGTTGTCCTTCATCCATATTCTCAACTCACCGCTGTGACCAATTCTGTTAACGAATAGTGGCGAAAGAACATAATGTCCCAATGTAAAAGATCAGAGTATTTTAAATTTTAAATTAAAAAGTGAAGAATATTCAAAAATAATCAAAACAACATGGAAGTTTCAAATATGTTGTAAACAGAACACAAGAGGATTGCAGTGAATTAAAGGAGTCATTTTCCAAATGTTAGTGTGGCTCAAAGTATTTTCTTTATCAAAATGTAATTTTGACTCATCAACCTGAAATGTTCTTTCATGCCACCGCTCATTAAATTATTTACTTAATTCAGTCATTCATAAATATGCAGAAGATTGGATATCAATCCCAGCATCACACATTGAGGTCGCATTTTAACTGATAAAAAAAACCACTTGTTCACTTGCTCAGTACAAAGTGCTAGTCTTTCTTTCATGCCTTAAATTTTACATTGCAAACAGGCACACTGCCCTTTTCCATTTAATAGGAATAACATACTTTGGCAACAATGAACAACGTCTCTGTTTAACACAAGATTTAGGGCAGCAGCGATCATTTTAGTCTGTGGTGAAGCCGATTTTGAGAACGCGTTGTGAATGATGAAACTAAGATAAACAAACAGCTTTGCCAACATGACAACAGTGACTGCAATCCAAAAGTAATTGACTGGCTAAAATGCCTTGAGGTTTTTTTTCAATAATCATTCTGTCCAGGTATTTCTTTTCTAACAAGAACAGTTTTCCTAATAAACACTCTCATGCCATTTTTATTATTGAATTATAAGGTTTGATTTATTTCTTGTCTTTATATCTTTGGAACAAGAAAGTGAATCCAAGACGGACTGGAACCATGCATTAGTCAACTTCCATATAATGGTCATCAGTCAGATCCTTGATTTACCCCAAGCTACAACTAAATCCAAAAGGACCAGACATCACATACAAGCGTAAATGGAAAGAAATTTGATTTTTTTTTTAGTATGTACGATCCAAACTCTTTTTCATCCTCGGTGACATTAAAACCTGGGACAGGAAACCACATAAGTTTGAAACATTTTATCTCTACATTGGAAAACGATTTATTACTAACAGTGGCTGCAAGCTTTCAACAATATACGTCCCTCAGAAATAAAAATAACTTTTCCAAAATGAGGTGTAACAAAAAACAAATAATTTCACTTGCCTCAACACACAAAAAGTGATTCAAACATTTCATCAGCTACAGTTTTGGATATTTTAACATTATTCCTTCCACTCAGAAGAATCAGCATTACACATCAGCATTTCAGACCATGTTAGTGCACACTCTGGTTATGAACAACATCAATTGTGTGCTTGAGCTATTTCCAAGAAATGAGTTAAGTTTCATTTTGGCACATTCCACATGAACCACCACCTCTACATCTCAAAACAAAACTTTTACACAGTCTACACTGTCCTTTCTAAAGGGAAAGGTACTCGTTCCTGAGCTTACAAATGTGAGACTTAGGAGTTCCTAAATCAACATCTCAACTTCCTGGACATGTGTTTGACACAGGTTTTCCAACAGGCTGTGAGGTCTGGCTACATTAAACACAATTCCATGTTGGGGGCCTTCACAGTGTACCTCAGCTTGTGCCTGTCCAGCTGTTGACAGATAGGTTGATACCCACGACAGCACATATGTGCAAATATCTGTCATCTTCTTTCATTCACTCAGTTCAGTATAATGCTTTAAATCTGTTCAGCCACATTAATAACTGGTCTCAGAGCACATGGGATCCAGAAGTAGCAAATGTGGATGACACTAATTTCAGTTGTCTTTTCTAAGGACAATCTTCACAGGGCTTGGTACTTCAAGGGAAAATTATGCTTTCAAACCTGAAGACTTTCTTAAGGACTTCAGCTGACTGCCTTGACATTCAGCTTGCATGTGAAACAGTTATGGAGCATGTCAGGGTATACCCATCTCTTACATAATGTACATTATAAACTATCACTCACTGAAAAGTATCTGAAAAGTACCATAAGCATTTTGAATCATTTCTGTCCTTGCTTTTTAAATAGTTCATAATGTTTTCACAATTACTGTGCTTTTAGACACTTAATCATGTCATATGCTATATTTTTACTTCTGAAATAATTTCATCTGGAAATAGACTTGAAAATGTAGCTTTACCCCCCAGTAAGTGTTGGTCACGTGATAAAGTGATGGGGGAACACAGTGAACATTCAAACAATGAGCAACATACTGCAATTCGGGATAAGTTTTTAAACCTGGACAATATTCCATATTTGGTACTAATCTTAAAGAAAGTTCTGGCTCATAACAATTACATCCACTTGTTGAAAATGCTGCCCAGCTCTGAATACATTGTGAAGGGATAAGGTGCAGAAGATTACATATTGTAACAATCAAAGGTGCTGAAATTAAGCAATTAACCCATAGTGAAGCTTAACACCAACACCAGACGATAGATACAATTCCTCACAGGCATTTTTTTCTTGCTGAGGTGTCGTTTGCTCACAAAAAGTAAAGCCATTTCAAGATTATAATCTGACAAAATATTCATGAGGAGACAGGTGGAATTACATAATTTTTAAAACCAACCATTGAATTGATTTGTGGCAGCCTCAAAATGGGGTCAGCGGCCTTAATGCCTGGGAAGATACAACTTGTGCACTTTTGAAAGGGAGCCAGCTAAAGGGGCATCGGGCCATAAATCTATTTCAATTTGAAAATTGAAGTCTGTATTTGTAATTGTCATTACAAAATATGACTTTTTTTAGGGGGATGGTGGAGACAAGATGAGAAGGAGCAAAAGTGTTAAAGTAAATGTATGTACTCTATTTTACAGGACACTAGACTATAAACTGACAGACAATTCAGTTAACATTAAACAGTGAACCATAATGATATAAAAGCAAGTATCTGAAAAATGACTCCTATTGGACTCAAAACATCAACACTGTTTCTCTCGTCATAGATGCTGCCAGACCTGCTGAGTTTCTCTCGCATTTTCAGTTTTTATGACAATGAATGAAGTGTATTTCATTGGCACAGAAGTTATTTCTCATTTCCACTGATACAGCTGTGTAAATGCAACAAAATGAAATCATTGATGCCATGGGCTTTGTTACAACCAAGGACAAGAAGTGGAACGGGACCTGTTTTGACCCTTTCAATTAGTCACAGCAAAGCTGGCTAATTTTTGTTAGCATACAGCGAAATCACACTTCCATTAAACGAGTTAAAATTAAGAATACAATTACAATGCCTTCTTGGGTGAAAGGAAGAGAAACTGTATTGCTTAATAATTCTAAGAAAATAATAAAATACATCAAAACGACACAAACAACTACAAAGTTTTAAAAGACAAGAGTATCTGGTGCAAAAAGGAAGATCAAAGAATAGGCAATTTCTTTTAAAATGAAAACGTATGTCCTTGAAATGCTAGGTTTTAATCTGCGACCATGGTTTATTTAACATCTTATATCTCCAGTAGCTCCAAAATTTGTGGATATCCTGGAGTTTGCAGTGAATAGGTGTTTCCAAAATTTGCTTCCTGGGTGCTTTTATTCAAGAGGCTGAGAGAAATAGGGAGAGACAGCAATCCTCTCAGTTCTGTTTTTATAAGCATATTTCCTTCTCACTGCTCTTCTCTAAATTATGTTATCTGAAGTAAGTTCCTTTGCGTATTGTCATATCTGGCTTCATTATTTTTCCCAAGTTAGGCAACCAATAGGCAACTTGCATCCCAATTTGTGAAGCTTCCAAAAATGTGTAATTCAAGCAGGAAACAGAGATCAGAGTCACTGGTTTCAGTAAATTTGATGACATCAATTTCAGTTCAGATTGGATTTTGTTTATTAATGGTTTCATGAACTTGTCTCAACTGGGTTAGATATCATTATGGACGATTTAGTCTATAAATACTTGCAGGCATTAAAACTAGATGATGGAAGTTGAAAATTGATTATCTATTTTTAGCATTTTCATGACAAGTGATTGAGACATACCTATTTTCCTTAATCTTTACACCCATCGAGCAAAACTTCCTCCGAAAATTTCTCCTGATCGTCAACTTAGCTTTGCTACCTCACACAATAGTGTTGCTCACACAAATTTTCTGAATTTCATTTAATCTTTCTTTCAGCATTTTATTTTGTCCCTGTTTTATTGACAATGAAATTGAAAATTTTGTGGAGCCCTGGACTTTGAATAACTTTTTGTTAAACTCAAACACCAGAGCTCTGGGCTATGGAGTTGCGAGGTAAAAAGGATGGGGTTTACAATATTACTCCTTTGTCCCAAGGACAATACAACTTCAAACCAAAGGCAACTCTCAATCAAGAATCACTCTACTGAAACAATGTCCTCTTACTCACTCCAATTCATGAACCTGCTTTTGCTATTCAACCCGAACAACTCTTTTCATGTAGAAGCATTTTGGCTTCTTTTGGAACATTATTCAAAGAGCATAGCATTAGTTTTAATTGCTTTCATAAATTACATCACATATTAATCAAGAGAGTGTTTTAGTTAGATAAATTAATAGATAAAATTGAGCAAATGCTTGCAATCAGACGCTAACTCTGGTGGAATCCTATACTACGACAATCAAGCAGTATTAGGCAAATCCTTAGAAGGACTGGTAATAGCCAAAGTACTACAGCATGTAGGCTTCACAGCACAATAGGGGAATTCAAACTAATGCTATAGATATCATTTACCTTGCGAAAAATGGTTTTCAGCTGATGGCATTACAGATTCAAATGTGCACATGCAGAATTTTCTACAAAAAAAAAGTCAGTTAATTTAATAAAGTTTCCCAAACCTTAGATCAACAGCAAACTCAAATGGTGGACTGCAGTCAAAATCTGAAACATGAAACTATTAAATTCAAACGTCTCTCTGTGAACTTATTGGGGTTGGGAGGGGGGTGGTGGTAGAGGAAAAAGAGGAGTGAGAAATAGCCAAGAGAGACTGAAAGAAACCTTCTTTTCCTTACTGAACAGTACCTACCTTTCATTTACCTTGTAGTTCTATTTTAAACAGTATCTAATTAAAAAGAAGACTACTTTGCAGAATTCATTCTCCTGGCGCTTATAAACCTCAATACTATTTGGTCATGTCACTGAAAATTGCGTATTCAAACATTAATAAATTAGTTTAAATGTATTCTTACTAATATTCTATAGGACAATGGCAAAGAACATTTAGTTATTAGAGAAGTCTGAACTTTAAAGCCACTAACACTTTTGATGGTTACAATTGCAGTCAAACTAATTGAACACCCCTGAATCAAAGTAAGAGGGGATATTTAGAGAGATAGATAGAAACTCAAAGATTCTGTGAACATATTTGAGGAAATAATATGATTGAAGAAATGATATAACTGGTAAGAGGGTGTCTGTTAGCTGGACTGCCAGTTTGTAATGCAGGGATGCCAACAACCTGAGTTCAATTCCTACACCAGCTGGGGTTACCACAAAGATTTTCCTACTCAACCTCTTCTCCTTGCTTGAGGTGTGATGACCCTCAGGTTAAACCATTATGAGCCGTCTCTCTACCTCTCTCTCTCTCTCTGATGAAAGAGGAACCCTATGATCTGGCTGGACAATGATGACTTTACCTTTCAGCTAGAACTGGTGAAAGACTAAACGAAGGAAGTCAATTTCCACTAAATTGAGTTGCAAAGACATTATGTCTAAAGATTTGAGTTCATTACAAGTCTAAAGACTGTTATACACACTGGTTTCCTGAGTCAGATCATCAGCACACTAGCTAGAGTAAACATTACTGGAAAATTTACATAAAATGTGCGTAAATAACAGGAACAAATGGAAGCTGAACACTGACAATTTTTTTAAATGCACTTTTATCTGCACATTTCAGCAGTAAAGTGAAGGTAACCCAGTAAGCAAAGAATGGTTCTTGCCTGGCTGACTGGCTCAGATAACCTCATTGAGACATGTTCTTTGACTCAACCTTGCCTTACACATCACCCTTTTCACCTGTTATTCAAAAAACAGTTGCCAATAGAACCAGATGAGCTTTTCCCGACAATCAGCAATGTTTCCATGGTTATCATTAGATTTTTAATTTCAGATTTTTTTGTTGAATTCAGATTTCACTACCTGGCAGGCAGGATTCAAACCCAGGTCCACAAAACATTACCTAGATTCCCAGATTAATGGTTTAGCAATGATACCACTAGGTCATCACCTCCTTACCTGGCATGTGCTCCATGTGACTCCAGACCCACAGCAATTGCCCTCTGCAATAGGCAATGAATTCTGGCCTACACAGCGGTGACCACATCCTGTGAATGAATAACAAAAAAAAGTAATCTACAATAAAGAATGGGGTAAAATATCAAAATTTACAAATGATATAAAAGTAGGTGATTAAAACTAAAGAAGAATTCATGTAACTTGGAGGGCATAGACAAATTGGTAAATACAATATTAATAATGTTAAGGAGAAGCTGAGGGAATTGGAGTAAAAGGACAGGATTTATGGATGCGATCCCTATTGGCAAACTGGAAACCAATCAGATTTACTGAATGATCCATGATGAAGAAATTGCCAAACACATCTCACTTTTTGTATCTTCTCCTTTAACACAAATCAGATTCTAGGTAAATTAAACATGAATTAACAGGCAGATTTTCAGCTGGTATGAAATACAAATTTCACATGAAATAGTATGATACTATTTCTCTTTGGGATGGGTTAGCTCAGTTAGCTGGCCAACTACTTTGCAATGTAACGTGAAGTCAGTTTCAATATCAGGTGAGGTCACAACAAAGGGCATGCCTTCTCATCCTGGTCCCTCACGTGAAGCATGGTGGCCCTCAAGTTGAACATCATCTGTTGTCACTCTCTCTCTCCCTCTCTCTCTCTCTCTCTCTAATGAAAGAGCAATCCATGGTCCTCCAGGATTATGGTCACTTTCATCTTGTGTGATTTCAAACCTTCATGTCACTCCCTTTATAATGTGGTACCATATGCAATCATACAGTCTTTCCAATTGAACCTCTGAAATCCATTCTGTACTCGATGGATTTAGTCCTCATATCATCTGGAATTGGAGCTCAACTCTATCCAAATCACCTGGCAACTGTCATCACGCAAAAGCATAGACTTGCAGAAATTCCTTAGCCATGTTCATGACAGTCTTGATTATACAGGTTTCCCTGAAACTCTGCAAAAATCTGGCCAGGCATGGCTAAACTTAAGCATAGCAGTGGAATCAGCCAAATTACTTCGTGTAATATCTCACAGCTGGGATGCAATACACCTTTTATGGGACAACATATCATGTCATCACTGTATCATAGCATGTGACGTGATGGTATGAAGGCGTCAGTCTTCACCTTACTGAGTCCTCTCACAGCATAACACACTGATAGAAGTTTACATCTGAATTGCTCAGCATGATCCCAGACACGCAAGTGTCTGTGATTGTAATATATGTAGATACCAGGAACTGTATAAAAAGTCTATTGAATCCTTCAGTGCTACATTATCCAAATTGAATTCTTATGTTACAGGAGCTAACATACGCAATAGTTCATAAAGTACAAATACTCTGCTGATAAAAATTCCAGCAGAACAGATCAAGGTTAACGGTGGTGGCTGTTTATGAGACTTAACTCCAGAGACCACATTTTACCACACCATTCACAATCCCTGTTCTAACCCCATCTTCATCTTTCTGTCCCTTGAACTGTCTTACAAACACAGATCATTGCAAATGTATGTTCTCTGTTCTTCTCCTGCTGCTGTTCCTTTACCTCTGACCACACAGCTTCCTCTTAACTTTCTTCCTGTTGTTCATGCTTCCAGGTCAAGGGGCTACTAAGTCACATAGGACAATATTTATTTATTTAAATAAATTCTATACATTCAAACAAAATTAAAATTGTCCCTTTAAAATTGATGCAGATCCTTAAAAGTCCTTTCAAACATCTTTAACATCAATTCAATAAGGTCTCAAAGTAACAAGCTAGTCTAATTATGACCATGTCACCATTGTCAATTATCTTAAAGAAAACAACTGGTCACTGATGTATGTTGTGGAAGGAAATCTGCTCCTCACCTGGTCTGGCCCACATATGACACCAAACCTAAAGGAATGCAGTTAACCCTCAACTGACGTCTGAATGACCTGGTTATGTCAAATCACCATGAAGTCTAATAAAGGAAATGAAACCAGACAACCTATTTGGCATCAACCTAGGCACCTGAAAGGACAATGGCAAAAATAGTCTGGTTAACTGTGCAAGCTCCTCCTTCCTAATATGTAGCAAAACTGAGAAAGCTATCTAACCGACTGGACAAAGAACAGTCTGACATTGTTGTAATATATAATACAATGAGTATGACTATGTTCCAGACACCACCAGCCCCATTGCTGGATATGTCCCATCTCACTAGGACAGATGCACCAGAGGTGGAATAACAGTGATGTACCGTGAGGAAAGGGTCAGCCATGGAGTCCTCAGAATTGACTTTGGAGTCTTGTAATCGTATAGCACCAGAGCAAATATTGGCAAGGAAACCTCTTGATGATTACTAACTACTGCCCCCATCCCCTTTGATTGAGTATTCTGCCATGATGAACCTACGTCGTGGGCAGCAAAGAGACAGAATGCACTCCGTGTGGGGGAGCTTTGATGTCCATCAGAAAGAGTGGCTTATTAGCACCAATACTGACTGAGCTTGTCAAGTCCTAAAGGGTGTATCTGCTGGACTAGATCTGTGGCAGATTGTGAAAAACTAACAAGACAGCAAGTAAAATCTATATGAACTTATCCTCATTAAGCAACTTGATGCAAATACATCTATCCATGACAGTATCAGTGTGTGTGACCACTGCACAGTCCATGTGGAAATGAAGTTCCATCTTCATTCTGACAATGCCCTCCATTGTGTTGTACGACACTGTCACTGTGCTAAATGATATATTCTGAACAGATTTAGCAACTCAGATCTAGACATCAATGAGGTGCCATGGGCTATCAGCAGCAACAGAATTATACTGAACAATAACCTGTAATCTCATGCATATTCTCAATTCTACCATTACCATCAAGGCAGGAGATTTATCCTGGTTCAATGAAGACACAATCCACCTAACCTGCACATCTTTAGATTGTGAGAGCAAACCAGAGCACCCAGAGCAAACCCACACAGACACGGAGACAAAGTTCAAACTCCACAGGGACAGTCACCCGAGGCTGGAATCAAACCCGGGTGCCTGATGCTCTGAGGCAGCAGTGCTAACCACTGAGCCACTGTGCTGCCCCAAATATGTTGAATTATTGGCAAGTGAAGAAATATCACGTGTCTAAGGTATTATATTTACAGGGCAGGCTAAAACAATGTGCCACACATGGACAGTCAAAAACAAAATTAAACTGGTTTATTCCAGTATACACACACATACAAATGGCCACAAGACTTATTCCAATCCTCCTGTGATATGTTGCACAATGTTCAAAATTCCATAAAATTTATATGTACCTCATGGCTCCTAACTGTTTGTAAATCTACATTAATCCTTGATTCAAACTTTCAAAACTCGTACCTCCTGGCATGAGATTGACGAGTAGCAGTCTCTATCATGGATTGATTTTGCTATTGACATTTAATTGAACTTCCCCTTCATCAGACTTATCTACATGGCTGTGACTCGGATCTGAACAGCTTTCAGGCACAACTTGCTTTGGAGTAACTATCAGTTGTCTATTGCCTGTGAAGTTAAAACATGATCTACATTTACAAATCTAACCTTTCCAATACTATACATCTCGATTAAATACATGCCAGGAGCGCCTAATTTTGTAACTCTCCCTTGCAGCTATTACAACCATTTATGATAACGTTCTTTAATTGATCTTCTGGTTCAACTTCAGACTTGTTTCTCTTATTCATCCCCTATTATGATGTTCTTTCTTTCCAGATTTTTTTTTATTGTACTGACTATGCTAAATGTGACTTCAGGAAACAAAGCCTCATTCTGGCTTTCTTCTAAGAAACAATTCAGCGAGTATACTATTAGTTTTAGGGTGAGGTGTGTTACAATAAGTAAACAAAAACAAAATCACCATATAGTGATTCAATGACATCTGACATTTCTTCCAGTTTGTGTCAAGTATTTGTTAAACAAGAGCACAATTAACAATTTGTACTGTGTACTCTGCTGTGCCATTCGAAGCTAGATGATATGGTTGAATTCTGGTATGGTTTATTCGACTTATTCTCATAAAGTCTGAAAACTCTTCTGAGCAACTCTTTGTCAGACACAGCTTTCCCTTGGAACCAAATAGCAAAAATCAAACTGTGCAAAATCTCTAACGTTCTGCTGATTATTGCCTGATCCAATAGAAATGCCTCAGTCCACTTCAAATGGTGTCTATTAAATGAATCAATGTGCAGACCTCTGTCACATTCTGGTGCTGGCCATTTTATGGTTGCAAAGGTACCAATGGTGGCATATTCTACACTGTTTCACCATTTCTGCAATGTCCTTAACTAACCCTGGCCACCATCTTGCTTGTCTCTTTGTCAAACAGTAAGTGAAAATCACATAGAAATTTTTTTTTCTTTATTCATTCATGGGATGAGGGTGTTGCTCACTAGGCAGCATTCATTGCTAATTCCGAATTACCCAAAGGGAAGTCACAAGTCAACCACGTTGCTGTGGGTCTGGAGTCACATGTAGGCCAGACCAGGTAAGGATGGCAGTTTCCTTCCCTAAAGGACATTAGTGAACCAGGTGGGTTTTTACAACAATTGGCAATGGATTTATGGTCATCATTAGACTCTTAGTTCCAGATATTTATTGAATTCAAATTCCACCATCTGCCATGGCGGGATTTGAAACTGGGTCCCCAGAACATTATCTGGGTCTCTGGATTAACAGTCCAGCGATAATACCACAAGGCCATCGCCTCCCCTGATTGTTATATATATGTCTATAGAATTACTTTTCTGCCTGTCCACAAAACACAAACTTTATCAAAGTTTGATCTTATGGACAAAAAATGGCCCAATTTCTAATTCCAGTGTTTATGTTGGTTACCCGTGTTTTGTGATATAGTTATTCACCCATCATAATATCATAATTATTCACCCCTGCAAGCTAATCTACCAATGTCATCTACTGTCATTGACAAATCATGTACATGCAAAAAGAAAAATACATCCTCCTTGTTGGGGTCTATGTTATATGAGGATGTTGATTTGGACATCATCTTGGCATTTCAATGATTTTTCGATGGTCACCACCTGATGTCATACATAGATACAGTCAAAAATCGAAGCCCATCTTGGCATTTAGGCTGCAGCTAAAGTGGATACTGCAGTCCTTGGATTCAAAATAGCCATCAGTGGCTTAAGATCAATTTAGATTGTGAATTGATTGCCACACATGTATTCATTAAATCTTAATTTTGCTTTCTAGAGCTGAGAGTACATGAGGTCTTGTCTTACTTTATCAAACACACAAGAGACCACAGCATCTACACCAGAGGGAAGATATTACACACTAGCTTAATTCTTTTTGACTTGTCTGAATGCAAAAACATTATCCCAAATTCCAAATAACTTTTCAACAGCTTGAATGTTTTGTCACACTTCTTTGTCCGAAGCTACATAATATCATTCCTCAAGAGTTTAATCAATGGATGCTGTGATGATGCTGTCACTTTAAAAAGGTTATTTTGTCCTGGGATTTTTTTTGAAGGAAGATTGTGAAGACAGAGGTAGAAAAGTGTTGACTGAATCCAGCCTAAGTCAATAGGTTAAAAGGCCCTCAGGTTTTTTTTTAAAGCAGTTGTAACAACGGAAGAGGAGTGGCCAGTTCTCCCAGATGAGGGTTTCTGTTTTTTTTATCTATAACAGTAAGAAGCTATTTGGGTCCCAGAAGAGTTGCGCGCTTCAATAAATGATTCCTAACTGTGACTTTCTCTGAAATCTTTCTGAATATTTTTCCCTCTTGAATTGGAAAACTGTATGTAAGAATTTGTGATAACAAGGTGTAGAGCTGGATGAACACAGCAGGCCAAGCAGCATCAGAGGAGCAGGAAAGCTGACGTTGAATGTTACTGGGATGTTACTGCATTGGAACAGTTAATTATTAATAGACACTCTACCTATTATTCAGTTAAGTTTTCCAACAGTTAAGTTATTCTAAATTCCTCTTGCTTTTGTTTGTATGTTAACTATAGTGTTAGATAAATTGTATTCGCTGAACACGAGAGGTTTGACCAGTTGTATCACATCTGGAACATCCACTTCACATCTACCTTTAAAATAAGGAAAAGTTACGGTCTAGGCTACCTTCTAAAATATTTTGAGGAAGTCTGGTCTGGTCCATAACAAACTGACGGCTCGTCTGGGATATGGTTCTATAATTCCAATTTGGGTTTAGGCTTGTTGGACTCAAAGGCGGCAAGTGGTAAATGTTCGTGTTTTTTGTTTTGGGTGTTGAATTCAGTTGGTTTATACAGGGCGTGCTTTGTATAGTGATGGCTCTTTCAGTCACTAAGGGTTTTCTGAGGGTGGAAGGAGTGACTTCAGGAGTTTTGCAACAAGTGAGCAAGGTTGGAATTGGCAGACAAGCTGGGGTTGGGGTTCCCCTTGTCTGTGAGTAAAGGGAGAGGTAATTACAGCAATAGCTCTGCATTTACATTTACTGGAAATGCCATCAGAATCTTTGGAAATGGCTAGAATTCAATTGCAGCTGTAGTAGCTTGCACATGAAAGGGAAATGAAGCAGTTTGAATTACGATTAAAAGAAGAGGAATGAGAAAATGAAAAGAAATAGAAAAGAAGACAAAGGCCCTCACAGAAGGAAGGGGGAAAGAGAGAGCAGAAAAGTGGATAAGTGAGCTCCAAAAGTTGGCAATTAGACAGAAAAGTTGACTTAAAAAGATGGAGGTGAAGGTAGAAGGTAGGTTTAGTGAGGAGGATAATGATGATGAGCAAACCCATCATAACCAAAGGCTTAGTGGGGATCAGTTTAAATATATCCAAGCACTGCCTAAATTTGATGAGAAGTATGTATAAGCCTTTTTCAGTTCATTTGAGAAAGTGGCTAAACAAATGAAGTGACTGATGACTACGTGGGTTTCATTGATTCAAATAAAGTTGGTACGAAGAGCTAGTGAGGTATTTGCATCGGTATCAGAGAAGGTATCTAGGGAGTATGAGTAGATGAAGAAAGCTATCTCAGGTACATACGAGCTAGTGCCAGAAGCCTACAGACAATGTTTCAGAAATATAAGGAGGGTCCCTGGTCAAATGTATATTGAGTTTGAAAGGATCAAACAAAGTGTGAGGGATAGAAATTGGGGGAAAGAGAAATCCTCAGGTGGTAAGGGAAAAGTAGATTTTATCGAAGATAATAAAAATAGTTTACCACAACGTTAAAAGAAAACCCATGAAGGGGAAAGAAAGGTAAAAAATCTCAGGTATTTTCACTGTAATAAAGTAGGCCACATGAAGTCACAGTGTTGGTGGTTTAGAAAAAGCACTGGGAAGACGGATGTAGGAAAACAGGATAAGCCAGTGAATTTCATTAAAATGGTAGAGGAGAGCAGAGTGGAGGCTAAAAAGCTGCACCAGAATGTACAACCTAGTCAGAGCTTAGCTGAGAAGAAAGTGCCAGATTTTCTTACTTGCGAGGGTAAGGTTTACTTGCACATGCCAGGAGGAGCAGGTAAAGGATTTACTGTTTTAAGAGATACAGGGGAATGTCAATCTTTGATGTTGAGATATGAGGAGATATGTAATTCAGAAGGACAATTGCCAGAAAAAGTGCTGGTACGCGGAATTCATGGGGAGACAAGAAGTGCTCCATTATGTAAAATGAAAAGTGGAAAAGTGGTGGCAGGAGTACTGGAAGAATTCTCACCTCCAGCAATACAATTTGTCTTTGGTATTGATATATTTGGATCACAGGTCAGAGAGCTGCCTACTCTGGTTGAAAAGCCAGTGGAAAATAGGCAACTGAGGTATTACAGAAAGTATATCCTGGGATTTGTCCTGATTGAGTGGTAACATGGTCACAAAGCCACCAGCGGAAGCAGGAGGAATAATCAAAGAATAAAGAGAAGGAAGTCGAAGCAGAACGTTGGAGATCATGTTTGATCGAATACTTGAGACAAAACAAGAACAGGTAGAGGACTAGTTGGACATTTTTAGGTTTGGAGAAATTAACTAAGTTACAACAGAAAGTTGAAAAACTGAAGCAATTGTTTCAAAGGGCATACACAGACGTACAATCTGAGTGTATTCCTGAATGTTACTGTCTTAAAAATGATGTCTTGATGAGGAAATGGAAAACATCACTTATTCAGGCAGATGAGAAATGGGCAGAGGTACATCAAGTTGTATTACCAATGGGTTATAGAAAGGAGGTGTTGTGGCCAGCACATGATTTACCAGTAGGAGGTCATTTAACTCAAGTCAAAATGCAAAAAATATTTTTTACTAGCCTGGACTGCATTTGGATGGAGTTGAATTTTGCCAGACATATCATTCATGTCATGTAATTGCAAAACCTCAGGCAATGATAAAACCAACACCTTTAATACACATTCCTGCATTTGAGGCACCTTTTACAAGAGTCTTAATTGATTGGGTAGGACCCGTACCTAAAATAAAAAGTGGGAATCAGTATTTGTTGACAATAATGGATGTGTCCACGAGATTTCCAGAGGCCATTCCATTACGCAATATCACAGTTAAAAGGATTATAGAAGAGTTACACAAATTTTTCGCTAGATACGGACTACCCATAGAGATACAATTAGAACAAGGGTCAAATTTGACATCAAACTAATTCAGGGAAGTTATGGGTAGCTTAGGAATGAAACAGTTCTAATCCACTGCATATCATCCAGAATCGCAGGGAACATTAGAATTGTGGCATCAAAATTTAAAGACCATGTAGAGGGCTTATAGTCAAGACTATCCAGTTGATTGGGATAAAAGAATTATGTTTGTACTTTTTTGCCATTAGGAATGCACCAAATGAATATACCAAATTCCATTCATTCGAATTAGTTTTTGGGCATGTGGTGAGAGGACCACTGAAATTAATTAAGGTGAAATTTATGAGTCAGAGTTCATATTGCATACTGCATATTTGGACTCTGTGTCAAATTTTATGGATCGTAAAAAAGAGCAGGGGAGTTGGCTAGACAGCATTTTAAAAGTAGCACAGCATATGATGAAAAAGGAAACAGACAAGAAATCAAAAGTTTGCAATTTTGCTAATGGGGATAAAGCGTTAGTGCTACTTCCAATGAAAGGTGAGTCTTTAAAAGCAAGGTTTAATGGAATTTATCAAGTAATTTACCTCATTCAAACTCCTTTCAATTTGATAAGAACTCTAAATAGAAAGAAAACTCACAGAGTGTGTCATGTGAATATACTCATAAGGTATTTTGGTAGAGAAGGAAAGCAAAAGGATAATATGTTACTTGTTACAACATGCAGTGAAGAACCAAGTTCAGAAGGTTCTGGACTGGGTATTCCTCAAATTAAATTGGATAATGAGGAAGTTCTCAAAAATTGGGATATATTCTGAGTTACCTTCCAGGGGAAATTGAAATGACCTGAAAGAATTATCATTATTGCATGGGGAAATATGTGGGCATAAGCTGGGAACTACTAATCTAATGACTTATGATGTAAATTTAGGAAATGCTGTTCCAATTAAACAACATCCTCATAGACGTAACCCTATAAAGTGGGCACAGGTTAAAAGAAGAGATTGAATGTGTGCTCAAAGACAATATAGTCAAAGTGAGTTGTCGCAATTGGAGCTCACCCATAGTAATGGTGCCAAAACCAGATAGTACCCAGCAGTTATGTGTGGACTATCGCAAAGTCAGTGCAGTTACAAAGTCTGATTCAAATTCTATTCCACATTTGGAAGACTGTATTGAGAAGGTGGGACAAGCAATATTTATTCTTAAGTTCAATTTACTCAGACAATACTGGCAGGTATCTTGATCCGAAACAGCGAAGACAATTTCAACTTTCGTGACACCAGATGGACTACACTGGTTTAAATTCATGCCATTTGGTATGAAAAATGTGCCAGCCAACATTTCAAGGACGAATCAATAAAGCCATTTCTGGATTACCTAAATGTGTGGGGTACATCAACAACCTGGTGATTTTTAGTCACACATGGAAGGAACCTTTGCAGCATTTAATTATTTGATTGACTTTGGGAGGGAGGCATTGACAAAGAGAGCAGTGCGATGATTCCTGGGATTGAATCGGTTTTATCGGAAGTTCATACCAAATGTTGACAGTGCGGTTGCTCCAAGACTGACTTATGAAAGAAATGCAGAAAATTTCGGTGGAAAGCAGACTGTCAGAAGGTATTTGACAGCCTCAAAGCTGTGCAAACCATTGTCCCAGTGTTAGCCACACCTAATTATGCAAAACCATTCAAGGTGGCTATCGATGGAAGTGATGTGGTTGTTGGTGCTATACTCTCACCAGAAGACGACAAAAGAATAAAAAGACCTATTGGGTAGTTTTCCAGAAAGTTGAATACTCAACAACAGAAATATTCCATGATTGAGAAGGAGATCTTGAGCTTAGTGTTGGCATTACAGAATTTTAACATTTATATTGCCAATAAATTGTCTGACACAATTATACATACTGATCATAACCCAGTAAAGTTTTTGGAGAAATTTAAGGACAAAAATTCCATACTGTTGAGATGGAGCTTATTATTGCAGCCATTCAATTTGAAAATTAGACACATGGCAGGACAGGAAAACATAATTGCTGACGCGTTATCATAACTTGAATGAAGAAAGACAGAGGCGTTCGGTGGCTGGAGTAAACAGACTGAAATAGAATGTAGAAGTGAATGTTTGCTTGCTGAGAGTCAATGTAATGTATATACTGTAGTGCAATAATGGGGTAAGACTAAGGGTTTTAAAATGAAGCCATCTTTGTATATTGATGGTTCATTTTTAACAGTGGGGAGGTGTGACAGTGTTGTCACTTTAAAAAGGTCTTTTGTCCTGCATTTTTTTGAAGAGAGCTTGCAAAGGCAGACGTAGAAAAATGTCTACTGAACCTAGCCTAAGACAGTAAGTTAAGAGGCCTTCACATTTTTTTAAAGAAGTTAAAACAACTGAAGAGGAGCAGCCATTTCTCCCAGATCAGGGTTTCTAGTTTCTTTTAGCTACAATATTCAGAAGCAGTTTGGGTCTGAGAAGGGCTGCAAGCTTCAATAAATGATTCCAAACTGTGACTTTCTCTGAAATTTCTCTTGATGTGGTTCCCTCCTGGAATAGGAAACTGCACGTAAGGATTTGTGTCTGAATTTACCTTTTTGCAAAGGGGTGTGTTTATGGGATGTTACTGTATTGGAACAGTTAATTAGTAATAGGCACTGTATCTATTACCCAGTTAAGTTTTCCAATAATTAAGTTATTCTGAATTCTTCCTTTTTTCCCACTTTAACTATAGCGTTTAAATAAATTGTGCTTTGCTTAACATTGAGTGGTTTAACCAGTTGCTTTACATTTGTAAGAGAGGAGAATGTATAGCTTGAAAGTTGGTGGAGGAGCGAGAGCTTTAAATTCTAGGGTCATTGAGATTGGCTTTGGGAAAGATGGGACCTGCACAGGCCAAATATTTTGCACCTAAAGGGAGCCAGAACTGAGTTCCTTGGAGGGGCTTTTCTAGTACTAGTAAGGTAAGTTTAAACTAACTTAGCATTGGCGTGGGAATCCCAGAAGTCAAAAGCAAAGAGGTATGCCAAGGTTTACAGAAAACAGGGGTGGCACAGTGGCTCAGTGGTTAGCACTGCTGCCTCACAGCACCAGGGACCCAGGTTCCATTCCAGCCTTGGGTGACTGTCTGTGTGGAGTTTGTATATTCTCCCTGCGTCTGTGTGGGTTTGCTCCGGTTTCTTCCCACAATCCAAAGATGTGCAGGTTAGGTGGATTGGCCATGCTAAATTGCCCACAGTGTTCAGGGATGTGTAGTTTAGGTGGGTTACAAGGGGACAGGTGTGATGGGATGCTCCGAGGTTCGGTGTGGACTTGTTGGGCCAAAGGGCCTGTTTCAGCACTGTAGGGATTCTAGAATGAGAGACTGATAGCACCAGAATAGAGAATATTAACTCAATAGATAGGATCAGCATAAGGGAGAAAGTAATAAACTCTAATTCAGAGTTACACTACATGTATGTGAATGCACAGAGAGTGGGAAGTGAGATTGCAGATTGCCAAGTGGAAGAACGATGTTGTGGTTAGAACAAGAACCTACTCAAGTAAAGTCAGACTGGGTGTTAAATTTTCCTGGACACATGGTGTTCAGGAGAGATGGGAAAGGAAGAATAGAAGAGTATTGCAGTGCAGGAGAAAGAGGATGTCCCACAGGGATCAGGGACATAATTTAGTTAGAGCAAAGGGACATGTAAATATTATGGGGCTGTTCACTGTTTTATCAGCAACCATGTGGTGAGATAAATGTAGAAGAATAAATTTGCAAGCTAATTACAGTGTGGTGCAAAAAAAGGGGAACAGTTATGATAGAGGGTATGTTAATATAGACTGATTAGTGGCAGTATAAAAGAAATAGAAGAGGCAAAAATTCCTTTAGGATGTTCAGAAAAATTCTCTACAGTAAGGTGTTTCTTTCAAAAGGAAAAGGTAAGGCAAATAATCCAGAGCTACCTAGATAAGAAAAGAGTTAGAAGTTATGATAAAGAGGAAAAAGAATGTTTATGACAGACATCAAGTAGAAAATTTAATTGAGAACCAAGCTGAATACAGAAAGTTCACAGGTAGGTGAAAAAATAAGAGAAGCAAAGAGGAAATATAAGAAGAGACTGACAACTCACATAAAACTAATACTTGCCTTCTATAGACATATTCATTGTAAAAAGACGGTAAAAGGAGGAGTAGAGTCAATGAAGGAACAAAACGGGATTTTAACATGAAGGCAGAAGACATGGTTGAAGCATTAACTTCTTCCAAGGTACTGGCTGTTTGCAAACTCTATTGGAATTAGTGAGTTTCCATCCAAGAGCTGAATGAACAGCAGGGTGCTGGTTTAGGAGCTGACTGGAGGTGGTTGGGTCATTAGTGGTAATACCCTTACAGAGCAAGCTATTTCTGGGATGAGTAATGGTGAATGCAATCTCCAAATAGTTTATGCGAGGATGGAATCTGCTTTGCATTCCTTAACGTGGAATGAAAGGGGAGTGACAAGTGGACAGCACAGTGGCTCAGACATTAGCAATGCTGCCTCGCTGTACCATGGACCTGGATTCAATTCTCACTCCTTAGGTGACTGTTTGTGAGGAGATTGCACATTCTCCCCTGTCTTTGTGGGTTTTCTCTGGGTGCTCCGGTTTCCTCCCACAGTCCAAAGATGTGCAGGTTAGGTGGATTGGCCATGCTAAATTGCCCATTGTGTCCAGGAGTCTGCAGGCTAGGTGGATTAACCATGGGAAATGTGTGGTTCAAAGGATAGGATAGGAGGGTTGAGCCTGGGTGGAATACTCTTTGAAGCACTGATGTGGACTTGATGGGCCGAATGGCCTGTTTCCAGACTGAAGCGATTCTATGATTAATGAATACTTATGATTACCCAGGTCACTGGATTAATGTGCATGGGCACAATCTAATTGGCCAAAAATAGGAAAACAGGTGAAATGACAAATATGATGAGATAGATGAGGTGTGTACTTGTCAGAATAGGCTTTTTCCTCCAGGCTCCTATGATTACAAACATTTTCAGTAACTTGGCTCTTTCATACCCAAGATATCTCCAGGATGGGTGGAGGTAATGATGAGGAACTGAGTGTTCTCCTGAGATTTAGAGGGTGATATGTTGTCAGGATGCGTTTTAAATATAGTGGCTGGAAGTTAGAGCTTGGAAGCCTCAGGGAGCTTCAGAAATTGATACCCATAAAATTTTACGTTTCACCTGTGCATGCACATGTAATAATCTGAGAAGAAAGTAAACAGACAAGAAATTAGATGAGCTCCTGAGCCGAAGGCCCTTTTGCTTTTATGCCTTCTTCCACACTTTGTCTCAGAAAAATAAGTCTGCCCCTTTAGATAGAGACAGAGAAAGAGAGAGTGTGTGTGGTGTGTGTGCGTGTGTGTGCATGCACATTATTTTTCACATTTCACTTTGATCAGTCTTCCTTAACCTGAGAGAAAACAGTCTGTCCATTTCTTAACACTCACAGCATGCAAACAGCAAAGTACGCATTGAATTGCCAAAGATATCCCCATCCAAAATTAAATTAAAACTGTTGTTGTTAAACAACGAGAGGGAAAATGAGGAAAGTCATATGCATATAATTCTGACTTCATTACCAAGCGCATGGTTTTAATGATAAATCATTGGTTAGGTCACAGTTACAATTGTCTGACCCATTTTGGTCAGCCTTTGTTGGAAAGCATGACAAAATTATGGTGAGTTTTCTTCTGTGTACACAGAAGAAAAGTATGGTGTGATGCCTTAAATAAAGGCTTCAATTGCAAGGATAGCATAGAAAAGCAAAGGCATTTCTGACACATTCTAATAGAGGTAATGAAAATGATGAGATTTGACAACAAAAATGGAACAAAACTACTTCCATTACAACTGAATCTGCAACTGCAGAGCATGGACATATCATAAATACTAAAGAACAAAAATTAGGATAGGATAGGATTAGTTGTCAGAATCTATAATGTCCAACCAGAGATGGGGCAGAACAAGAATTCCAACAGAACTTTAAGAGTAATAAGTCAACATTTGAAACATAAAGTCGAAGATAAGGAGACGACGAGTAGTGCACAAGGACTAAGCGTAGATTTGATAGGCCATATAAGTGTCCCCCTTTCTCTGCAGTGTAAAATTCCATCTACTTTTGTTGAATGAGATCAGTGTTAGAGCCAAATAAATGAACAACTATACTATTAAGCAGTGAATTATGTATTAACATTAAAGATAAATCATAGACCTGTTAGAGTCCAATGTACTCAACAACTGATTGGGTAAACTGGAAACATTGCTGTCCTGATTGGAACCACTGATTGGCCTAGGATTAGTAAGACCAAATGAGGAAGTCCTAGCTGACCAATATTAACAGGGGACTTGGAATCTCCTCAGTTCAGGCAACAGACTCCGAGCTGGCTGACAACAGCTAGAGTACTGTGCACACCTAAATAAAAGGGGACTGGGTGACACAATACTGGCCTCTGTGCGGTTATTTCAATTGCCCTTCTCGAAAATTAGTAAAATCTTGGCAAACTTCTCCTCACTCTAACAAACCAAACACAGCACCTCAATGTTAAGCTTTTCATATGTTGACAAATGTATTGTCTATTTCCAGCACTTTATTCTTACATTAGTTAACTGACATGAGGTGAAGCACACGCGAAACTGCAACTCTGAAGTAAAATTTGGGGACAATGTAATGGCTGCGACTGAGCACTAACTGATAGCTGGAAAATGAATAGATTCCAAAATTAGGTATGTTACAGTGAAAGACAAGTTAATATATTCATTCATGTTTTGCTGTACATAGAATGTCGTTATCAGGTTGTGTTTCATCCCAGTCATGGAGAACTACTTGGGTACTTCGCATTTCACTTTGCTGCATTTCGACAATATAAAGAGAGTGGTTCGTTAACTCAATTTGACAGAAAATTTCAAATGCTCTTTAGTCATAATTAATCACAATACATCAGGGAATGTAGGACACAATGCAATATCTGCTGGACCCACAGGAATTGTCATTATAGTATCAACAGGCGAAATCTCCTATCGCTTTGATGGATGGCACAACATATTGGAAGCATTCTCAAGCAAGCTGTACAGTGTTGTGCACTGATGGCTATGCGTGTTTGGTTACGATTTATTGATAATTTTTCAACATTCTCTAGAATCCTGAGGTCAACATTCAAGTTTAAGGAAACCTTGCAGATCATCCACCAAAACTTTCTAAAAAAATATACTTTTAGCCTCATTTGGAATACAGAAAACATGATGACCAACAACAAAATGTATGTGGAACTGAAAACACAAAATCCTTCACTTCATGGTGTCTTTGCACACAGGGCTGTCCCACTCAATGCTCCCTGAGCTCTGCTGTGAAATAATTGCACTTTTCAAATAATCCCTGAACATTTCTTAAATTTGCAAATGTATAGGTTAGTCTAAAAATCTATAAAGACTCTTAAATGATAATATAGTCAGAAGAGTACTTGAGAAGGTTAACAATGTCATGCTTACATAAATTTGAAAAGAAGTTACCACATTTCAACTTTTTTTCAAACATTTGTTCAAAAAGGCAGAGAAGATAATCAAAACACTCTCTGTTGGCCTCGAATTTAGCTTTAGTTACTGAGATTATGTTTTATCATTGCTTTTAAAATTCATCTGCAATTGGCAACATTTTCTGAGAAGATATTTTCCCCGTAATCGACTATAATTTATTTTCTCATAAACTGCCTGTAAAGTAGTCACGGCACGGTGGTGTTTGTGGTTAGAGGCAGAGGAGAGTTGGGGGGGGAAAGGTGGGAGGGAGGTGTAATATTATTCTGCGAACAAGATATAGTAACATTTTGAGGAACAACAGAAAAAAAACCTGGAACCCTCACAAAACAGTAGCAGGTTAATCATTAAATGAACTAAAATCGAAATAATGTAACAAGGAGAATGACTTCACCCCTGAGTTGGAGGGGGAAGGGTGGATGAAGAAGCAAAGTGAGTATCTTTTTTGAAGAATTATCCACATGTTTTATTTTCATGTGGATAATTCATGTGGATAGATTTATTTTCAAAAACCTAACATCAACTCTGAATAGTAATAGCATTTCTGACTATTCTCGTGAGTTGAAGTGCATCAGAAGTTGAAATCAAATCAAGTAAATTATAAATGAATAATTTGTTCTTTTTCTCCAACAGCATAATTGCTAAAACCTGTCTTCCTTCCACAGATACCCAGGTAAAATCATATTTCTGTTGCTGTTCCTCATGTATCAGTAGAAGATATAGTTTGTCACATAGTATTTAAACATGTAAGCTAATAAAACTATTTCCATTTCCTTGCTTCAAAATTTAACAGCAGCGGCTGCAACCCACCCTGTGACCCTACTCCCCTAGCGCCCAACCCAAAAAAAGGGTTAACTGTGAAAGGGCAACCGTCAATTTATCTCAACAACTTCAGCCAAGATCTAAGACCAAAAATTTCAGATAACTATCCCACAGGATAAACAATTTGACAAAACACTGTCTCTCAAGCCACAAGCCAGTCAGTCTATTCTTTGTGATATGGTATAATATGATGTATTCCGTATGTAAATTCCTCAATCCCCTATTTAGTGAGCAATGAACTATTTGGTCTCAATATATTCTTGTCGCAAATAAAATGACAGCTTTTTATTCTGGGTTTACTGGTCTAACCTGTAAACATGTTTTTAGCACAAAACTCTTATATATTAGGAACTGAAAACATTGCAAAAGTCCTTTCTTTAAGAAAAGGCAAAGTTAACTTTAATGTGGCGATTTTCACTATACCATTCCTAATCGGGTCAACTTAATATTTGGCCATGTTATAATTGTCTTGTTTTTTTATTTAATACAGTACAAAAACATCTATACTATAAATTGCAGACAGCTAACGAATTGGCTTAGGATAATGTCTCTTGTGATGTTAAATAAATCTTATAGGACGAATGCTTTTTATGGGAATATTTTGACTTAATATAAAAAAGAATATGGTTAATCTTATATTTATGAACTACTTTTTTCCCCAAAGGTCTCCTGCACTCTTCCTTTGCATTCTGCCACCTCCCACGAAGGAATAAAAGAAAAACATGCTATTTCAGCCAGGAGCATTTGCCACTGCTCTCAACTTGAACTGTCCGAGAGAGGTAGAAGTCAACACGAAAGAACCCACTTGCTCATTTTTCTCTGATCATCCCTCCCCATACAGCACAGGTAGTGTCTGAGTGGTGCACCATCTAGTGGTCAAGTAGAGAAACTCAGAAAAAGTATTCAAAACTGAGCCACCAGAGTCAACAGTAAGCAATCCTGGGACTTACAACTCAAACTCCATTGATCAAGAGTGAACACCCAGTCTCAGTCTCCCATATCTCTTGACTTTGCTACTGTGCTGCATTGTATTATTTTCAATTTTCCCTTTATCGCTCTTGAAAAAAGTTCTTTTGACAGGAAATGTTATGTTCTTATATGAAAGATTAATTTTGCACAATGTAAACTTTAAAAGTGTCAAATGCACACATCAAGCTTCTTTGAAAGCACTGCTGCTTCTGCAGATTGACTGCAACCAGCTAAATTTAATCAAACGTTCTGGCACATCTCACTTTCAACATTCAAGAAACCTGAGCTATGAATGACGACTTTTCAAATCTGTTTAGATCGAACATGAAAAGTTAATAACTTTGTGATAGATTATCCAGGCTTGAAGCTGATTTTGAGCAGTGTATGTTTTCTAATTCTTGATTACGTTTTGTCCTCAGTTCAGTGACATAAAACAAAGAATGCATCTGTTTCTTTGCTGACAAGCTGACCACAACTTTATAAACAGGTAAAGGAGCGACAGATTCTCCTATCAGGTTTCAACTAGCTGAGCCTAATGCAATTAAACTATTCATATTGACACTGACAAGTAAAGAATTTTAAAATATCAGTCAAGGAAAAAAACACAAAGGATATGTTTAAACATCTGTAACACTATATAAAAATTGGTTTGAAACTGTATAATTGTATCCCTATTAGCAATTTCACTTGGCATTGTACCATATTAAAACCCAAGAGCTATGACTAGAGTAAACAGTTTTAATAAACCCAAACCAGACTACATAAATTAAAAACAAAATTACTGCATGCTAATCGAGCACTGCAATCGGACAAGCTCTTCCTTCGAAGCCCAAACTTTTTCTAGCAGCATGGTCAGGAGTATTGAAGACAGCTGAAGAAATGTTAAGACCACCCTGAATTTTACAGTTGGGATTTCCAGCAACTCTCGAAGTGCAATGTTCACATTGAGGATTTTTTGATACATTCATTGCGGCATAGCATAAATAATGTGTTGTGTTGGAGAACTGCATCCTAACATCCCACAAGGCCATTTGCTACACCAGTGTCTCATATCTATTGCTCATCCATTTAGAGATACTGATATTGATCCACCACAGTCTAGTATCATTTAAGGAGTCAGCCTTGTTTGCGTGTTCTTTGGTGGCTCATGAGCTTCAATTTTGTACCGCATTGGGCTTGAAATTAGCCATCCTTAGAATGAAAGATTGCAGCAGCAGTCTGCAAGAGCAAAAGATAAGTATTCCACTTTGTTTTGCCTGATCTGGTTGACTGGAAGGCATGTTACATAGTGGGCATCAGTGTGATCACTGTGACACATTTAAAGCATGACCGCATGTGGAAGAGGCACTCAAAGAAGGAAACAGGGCTCAAGATTATACAGATAGAGTGACCTTCAAATAATTTAGAATGAGATGCAGCCATAGAGCAGCTTGTTTAGCCTGTGTTAAATCAAATGAAAAGTGCATTTATTACATTTACATCACTTTCTAAGATGGAAACAAATTGCAATGCATTTTCCAACAGATATTTTATTAAAGTAAACTTACAATAATCTGAAGATTAGCCTTTCTGAAGCTAGAATGTCTTCAGGTTGCCGAGCTAAGAAGCACTATTCACATGTAGAAAATAGCTGGACTAACTATGTTGTAAGCTGATGTTGACTAACTAGTTTGCTACCTTTTAACATATCGACATAACTGGAAGCATAATTATCTGCAAACTCTTGTGCAAGAAAATACTGGCAGATCTTGTTTCTGTATTTTTCTTCTGAAAAGAAGAGTCCGTAATAAATTTGAATTTTCAATCCTAAATTCAATCGCTTATTTTTTTCGGAACATGTTTTTCACAGGTTTTCTTTAATTTCGTTGTTAGTTTTTCAAAGCAGTCAGGAGACTTTCACCTGTGAAATGGCAAATAAAAAAACAACTTGCCTACATAACAATAACTGAAGCACTTTGAAGGAATTTGCAAAGTACCTGGATGAAATGAGGCTCAATGTAGTGCTGTACATGAAAGTAAATTTTTCCTCTCCCCCTTTCGCTTTTGAAAAGTTTCACCATATTACAGATTTCAGAACTGATTGGAAGGAATTAAGAGGCGGTGAGTAAGGGTTAAGATGCATCACAGGGAGGAGAATCACTGCAATGTGTCACCTCAAACTGCTCTTGTACACCTTCTCCTGGCTAATTACAGAACAACACAAGCGGATATTCAACAGCAGCTCAGCAGACAGTTCACTTGATTTGGGTATAAACAACATGATGAACCTTGTGGGAAAGACACCTTAACTAACTTCTAACTGATTAGGGTTGGGTGGGACTTACAAATATCTATGTAAAAGCAGCTATAGCGTTGGTAAATGCACACCACAGCTAATCCTTTCCTTCTTCAACATATCTTTCTGCAACTAGCAATATAAGATCACTAGAAATATTCTGTCGGCTTTGGAGAGGCTTATAAAAGACAAGGAGATTACTGCAAAATCCACACGGACTGGAAGGCATCCTGGTGTCTTAGATTGTCATTGTGTCCTGGCATACGCATAGTTCAGGCAACTGTGAGAAAGTGTGTAGGGGGGAATGTGAATAATGGGGAGAACACATCTCTGTATTTTTGATACAACTTCCCACTGGATTTATCTGTTAGAAATGAACTAGTCTGCCAAGTTTGCTGAAAACCAGAAAGTACCATACATTGCACTGAAGACAGCACTCATATGATTGATAGTAATATGCAATCCTGTAAAAACTAGACTGTCATTAAGGGATTGTAACCATCTCACATCTATTAATGAAACAGACAAGAATATTTGGCACTTTTTACGCCATATGACTAGAAGATACAGGAGCTATATCTTTGTAATTTGAGTCTGCTCTGCCACTTGATCACGGCTGATATGTTTCTCAACACCGTTCTTCGGCCTTCTCCCCATAGACCTGTGATCTCCTTACCAATTAAATACCTATCTATCTCAGGCTTAAATACACGCAATGGCTTGCATCCATAGCCCTCTGCAGCAATAATTTCCACAGGTTATCTGCCCTCTGGCTGAAGAAATTCCTCCTCATTTCAGTTCTCTTGAGTCTGTGCCCTCAGGTCCTAGTCTCTTCTAAAGGTGAAAACATCTTCTCTCCACCCACTTTATTTAGGCCTATCAATATTCATCCTTCTAAAGTTCATTGATTACAGACCCAGAGTCTTCGACTGCTCCTCCTATGACAAGCCCTTCTTCCCTTGAATCATTCTTGTAAACCACCTCTGGACCCCCTTGAAAGCCAACACATCCTTTCTTAGATTTGGGCCCAAAACTGCTCACAATATTCCAAATGCAGTCTACCAGAGCCTGTACAGCCTTGCCCTCTTGAAATGAATGCTAACATTGCATTTGCCTTACAAACTGCAAACTGAACCTGTGTGGCTAATCTTAAGAGAATCCTAAATTAGGACTCCCAACTTCCTTTCTGCTTCAGATTTCCAAAGCTGTATTAAAAATAGTCAGTGCCTCTATACTTCCTACCAAAGTGCATAGCCTCACATTTTGCCACGCCGTATTCCATTGGCCACTTCTTTGCCCACACGCATAGACTGTCCAAGCCCTTCAGTAGCCTCACTGTTTCCTGAACATTGTCTGTCCTCCTACCTGTCTTTGTGTCATCTGTAAACTTTGCAACAATACCTTCAGTTTCTTTGTGCAGATTGTTAATGTCTGACGTGAATAGTTGCAGTCCCAACACTGACCCCTGTAGAACTCTATTAGTCACTGGCTGCCATCCTGAAAAAGATCCCTTTATCCCCACTCTCTGCCTTCTGCCAGTCAGCCAATCCTCTATCCACACCAGTACCTTGCCCCTAAAACCATGGGTTCTTATCTTATTATGGTACATTGTTAAAGGCCTTCTCGAAATCCAAATAGACCACATCCACTGGCTCTCCTTTGTCTAACTTGTTTGTTACCGCCACAAAGAATTCTAACAGATATTGTCAGAAATGACCTCCCCTTGAGAAGCCGTGCTGACTCTGACCTATTTTACCATGCACTTTCAGGTACTCAGCAATCTCCTCCTTAATAGTGGACCCTAAGATCTGACCAACGATCGAAATCAGGCTAACTAGTCTATAGTTTCCTATCTTCTGCTTCCCTCCCTTCTAAAACAGGGGTATTACATTAGCCATTTCCAGTCCTCTGGGACCCTCCCTGCCTCTAGTGATTCCTGAAATATCACCATCAATGCCTCTACATCTCATCAGCTATCTCCTTCAGAACCCTGGGGTATAAATCATTCAGTCCGAGTGACTTATCCAACTTCAGACCTCAATTTCCCCAGCACCTTCTCCTTTGTGATTGTCACTATACTCACCTCTGCCCCCTTACTCTCCTGGAAGTCTGGTACATTACTGTTGCCTTCCACCGTGAAAACTGATGCAAAGTACCTATTTGTGTCCTCTGCATTTCTTTGTTTCCCGTAACTACCCCTCCAACCTCATCTTCCAATAATTCACTATCCACTCTTGCATCTCTTTTACCTTCTAGATATCGAAAAAGACTTTTGCAACCTTCTTTTATATCACTACCTGGCTTACTCTCACATTTCACCTTCACCCCACTTTATTACTTTTTTAGTTATCCTCTGCTGGCTTTTAAAGGCTTCCTAATCCATTGGTTTCTCACTAATATTCACCACATTGTATTTTTTTTTTCGCTGTTATGTCGTCCCTCACTTCCCTTGTCAGCCACAGTTACCTAATCCTCCTCTTAGTATGTTTCTTCTTCCTTCGGATGATTTTCTACTGGGCCTCATGATTACCCTTAGTAACTCTAGCCAATGCTCCTCCACCGTCTTCCTGGCTAGGCTCCCTTTCCAATCAACTCTGACCAGCCCCTCCCTCATGTCTATGTAGTTACAGTCAGTCAATTGTAATACCATTACATCTGATTCAATCTTCTCCCTCTCAAACTGCAGGGTGAATTTTATCATATTATGGCCACTGATCTCTAGGGATTCCTTTGCCTTCAGTTCCCTAAACAAGTATGCCTCATTACACATCACAAAATCCAGAATTGCTTGTTCCATTGTGGGCTCTACCACAAACTGCTCCAAAAAAAAGCCTTTTATTAATTGTGGAATGAGAAATGGCACAATAACTATGAATAGGATAGTGGGGACTCAGTTCCTACAAGGCAGGTGTTGCACATCACTTGGAAGTGGACCATAATGTAAGGGTCAGCTCATTTAAAGATTCCCAAGCTGCTTTTAGCACTTAGTGCATGATGGATTCATTCACAATATGGGCCATGACTCAGCCAGCACAGAAGAAAAATATAATTGCAACTGTACTTGGACAGTGAGGTAAAATCTGCTGCATTTAAAAAAATCTGTACTTAAAAATATTTACTTGTACTTTCAAAAGCTGCTTAAAGGTGGGGGGAATCAACAGCAAGCTAGTTTTCAAGAAACGAAGCAACAATTTGTTGGCAAATACTGGTGCAGTATAGATGACAGTCTTGACCTCCCACACTCACCATATTTGATAGAAGGCAAATTGGCAGAGCTGCTGTATTAGGGGAGTACAATGAGGGCACTCAGTCTGCTCACCATTTCTAACAGAAGGTCATCAGTGAACTGAATGCTGCATACAATACTTTCATTGCTCAACAATCAGATACAGGAGGAGGCAACTGAATCTGGCACAGCAAATCTACCATGCAGTATCACATCAGGTAGTTAGTGTGGTGCTGCAGAACACGAAATCCTGCCCTTCAACCTGTCCCACATTTATTAGTACCCTTATTCATGAATCTCATACAAATCCATCCTTCAGCAGGGCTCCCATTCGAACTCCATCATGCGTCAAAAAGCATTTTACATGTAAACACTTTATAAGACCCTTGTATATCATCACATTGCAACAAAAACAAGATCACTGAGACCTCCAAGGTGGGCTTCACTTTAGGCAGATGTCAGCAATCCAGGACTGCTTATGTTTCAGAAAATGCAGCACTGGAGTGGTATAGGTAACTACTTATTAAGTCATCTATTGAAAGCGAGTATGAAAGTGCAGGCCAGTTTAGATTATGTGCATAAGTCGATAGTGGATGCGGAATCAACAGCCTTACGGTTTATGGTATTCAATAGGTGTCAATCTATATTATACTGCTCGATTGTTAAGTCTGTGAATGGAGCAACAGAGTTATTTATCCCGGCGCACACAGACATAAAGATTCTAGGTAATGCCTGTGCTTCCATGGAAAGACCACAACTCTGTTGTGTTATTGAAAGATTCCAGACCAGCCAGTCAATGTACCTTTAGGACATGGTTACATGTCTTAAGTTACATGGCATCATGACCTGTGATGTTCAGGTATAAAAGTTGCCAACTTTGTCTTCAATCACTCTCTGAGTGTAATGTTAGTACAGTGCAGTCAGTCATGCCAGTTATGTTTGTTACTGTAATGCACTGTAGTATCAGCAAATACAGAACCCAGACTATGTACAAATCTGTGATATTGTAGCCATGTAAGTAGTGAGTCTTCTTAATACAATAGAAGACATCTGTCACAACATATGTTACATAAGCTAACATATAGGGCAGCATTCACACCATATCACCATGGCAGTGGTGTCTGATCCAAGAAACCTTGACATGGTGGCACACAATGTTGAAAATTTTGTAAGTTTTAAAATGCTCTAAAGTTCCGTAAATAAATTACTTGGGTTTGGAATTCACAGCCATCTTTGCATTGCTCTTAGATAAATCAGACTTAGAGACACACCAATTTGATGAATACATTATTGAGGTTACATGAAGACGCGGCAGGATACTATAATGAGGGTATGAACAAATGAGCAGAAATATCATTCAAGTTGTAGAAACATTACCAACAACAGAAGATAAAACAACTCAAAGATCCTACAACACAACTTCTTACTCAAAACTGAGTAAAGTCTATCAAATGGTTACAGCTACAAAGTGTTAGTCTCCCACAGAAACATTTAATGTGTCAAGATAATTTGAACTGTCACAGTACAAGATTGCAGTTTTGGCACTGATAGGTTGGATTCAAGATGCATAATCTGTGTAGCAGTGCTTATGTCTATACTGGAAGGCCTTAATCGGTGATGGTTTTAACAAAGATATTTCATTACAACAACGCTCTACAGTAAATTACAGTGCCAGGACGCTAGCTTGGAGGTACAGGGAGCTACAAAAATCTGGGCAGAGAATGCCACACTGCATGTACTCTTCCTGGTGTGAGGATAATGGGCCTAGTTGGTTTTTTTTCTAATTTCAGCTGCTTCCCTACACTAGAATGGGTTCCCTGTAAAGGAAAAACATACATGGGTAGTATGGCCTCAGTGCTGGCCTAATGCCAAAAGCAAATAAAAAAAATTGGTCAGCCAACAGTTCTTAAAGGCTGCAGCTGGGTCTTAAAGGGCACATGCTACTTGGCTAGAGCTTGGAGCCACGACACATTTTGAAATCTGTGAAACATCTGCCCTAAGGAAGATTGAACATTTCAGCTCCGATGGACTGGAAGTCATAATGTAGAGGCAGACTTAAACATGGAGCAGAATGTGAGCCCTACATCTTCTTCAGTGTAAATGCTAATATGCCTGAGAGTAGGACCCTCAGTAAATTAAAGTAAATTGAAAGAGTTCTGAAGAAGGCTCACTGGACCCGAAACGTTAACTCCGTTTTCTCCTCCACAGATGCTGCCAGACCTGCTGAGCTTTTCCAGCAACTTTGTTTTTGTTCCCAGTAAATTAAAGCCGTTTCCAGTTCTGTAGAACTTGATATTAATGAGGATGATTATCTGTGCAGTCAAGATAAAAGTTGTCAACTAACTGCACCTACTTTTAATTCTCTTATCAAATTTGGCCTGAGTGTAACTAACCATTTGCTGTATCTGAATCAGAGTGACCAAGAGATCGAAGATAGCATTGACCCCTGAATTGTCATTTTCATTCTACAGTATTGGGGAAGTGTGTGGGGAAGCCAGATTTCCACGTACAAACTTCTTTTCAAGGCACCCATTTAATCGTGGGAAAAATAACACATAACTGGAAGTCCTGGCAATGAATCGCCATGATAAGATGCAGACAAGCAGCTTAGACATACATTTGGGCGGAGCTGGCTTGGAGACAAGATGAAACAGCGACAAAAATAGCTGAACAGATGATCTTCACAAATATGTTAATGATTTCCCCCATTTCTTGTTGGAGTCCAAGTAAGAGCAAAGGGGGTGACCCTCTTGTGGCACAGATGAAGTATTGCTACCCCTGAAATAAAAGGCATGGGTTCAAACCCCATCTTCTCCAGAAGTTTGTAATAACATCTCTGAACAGGTTGTTAGGAAAATAGTTTAAATAAGGAAAAATGATGCAAACAGATGCTTAAGGAGGTTGTAGTTAACAAAAGGAATTCGAGTTTAACAATAACTTTTGAGTGATCAAACATGCAAGTATCATGTTCCTATGAAATTAGATGGTAAATTCGGAGTTATGGTTGAGGGTACTGTTCATAGATCTACATATTACAGTTAGCCCACTGGGATAGTCATCTATTACCATCACAACAGGGAGCTAGTCTTAACATCTAAACAATGAAAGAATGTCTCCACTGTACAGGACAAAAAAAGTTTAAAGAAGTAGGAATCACAAAAAAAGATTTGGACTTAAAGTTTTCTTGGTATAGACATTCATTGACACTGATCTTTCTACCTGCAACACCAAAAAGAGCTCTGGCTTTTCAACATAAAAGGTGTGGATAGATGACTTTAACACTTGTGTCATATATATCTGTGATAGATTTTAAAACAATTGAATGTGTTTGAGCATGACATTGCAAGCTTAGTACTAAGTGCATCCTCTGAAGCTACATAGCAGAGTGCACAATTGGAAGAGCACATGGAACTTAATAGAAGGGCTTAATTCAATTTAGTGGACAATGCAAAAGAACAGAACTCCTGTCTTCTCAACATTAAAGAAATGATGATGTCAGGAAGCTCTAACTTGTCAGAAGCTCTATTAGAATTCTATCCTTCTGAGCTTGGCAATCAGAGAGATCAAATGTGTGGGACGATGATGAGCTTACTGAACTTTTGCTCTGCATGTGTTAAAAGTGGATTTTTCACCCAAACGTGTTTGACAGAAGACCCTAAACTTGAAATCAAACCAATAATTAATCTGAAAATAATCCACCACACATGCACATCTTTTCCTTTGAAAATACGTCAGTGGCTTAGAAACTAACAGGGCTACGTTATCTTGCAAATCCATAATTCCTCAAACAGCCTTCACAAGGGCCAACAGTTTAACTTCCTTATTTATCGTTTATTAAATGCTTGCTTTTGAATATGTTACCAGACAGGAAGTGGGTGAGACACTAGTTTATCAGAAAAGTAGAATATTAACTAAGCATGGGAATGTGGTGACATCAGCCGGCACTTTGCTGAGCGTGTCCCTTTCAAACACTTGTTGTTTTATATTTTGAAAGAGCAGAAGTTTGCATAAAAAGTATTAAATATCATCCACTTTAAGTAACACTGCCAGTTGAAGTTATTGGCCGATTTAATGCTCCGAGGACTATTTATAATCAGACCTCTCTGCACTTAAAACTGCTCTGTCCAGATTAAGGCACAGTGATTGTTTAAACAATTTCCACACCCACTGATATTTGTGATTGCAGAAAGCAATGTTTTAAAAAAAATACAATAGCTGAACACCTGAAGCGGAACATGGGAGATTTTAGAAAATGGGATCAGTAAATCTTTGTTAAAGAAAATGCAAGCAGTTATCTTTCTCCTTTTGGATTAAGACACAAAAGTGCTTGGGGATTCCCTGTCATGCTGATAATTCAAAGTCTGAATTAATAAAATGCTGTAAATTTCATCATTGGTTGTGGCTGAAGAAGATCAAACCCTTAGTTACAGGATTTTCTCCCCTTCCTTTATCTATGGTCTCAGCTAGCCACAAGGAAGAAATGAGCATAAGCCTCAGGCTTCAGCTTGATAGAAGATGATACCAGCGAGAACAAAATCATTGCACAGTGAGGGGCTCCTCATGGGGCTAAACCTGGTCTCAAAAACATAAGTGACAGGGCAACAGTGTCTATTATACTGGGGTACCACAATGCCAGTTCATCTCTGGGGCTGTTCTCAAGCTGAACTAGGGAACTGTGAAGATTATTTAAGACGTTTCATTGTTTTAATAATTAAATATGAATAACCTAAATGCAGAGCAAATATAATGATGATGGCAGCACAAATTAAGTCCAAGTAATTTGGTATAATTATCCAATTAAAATTCTGAACAATTAAAATTCAACAATGGAAGAATATATTATTGACCATAATCACAGCAATATAAATTGCCAAGTACTCTTAATAAACATTTATGTTTCATCAGTAGGCCATAGAAACAATAATTACAATAATTGGGAAAAATTAAGAAGGAAAATTAAAGTTATGGGGTGCAGTAAAGGTACCTCTGTGCACCTACGGAGAGTGAACACCACACATCTCTCGTATGGTTCTCAGGGCCTTGAAATCACACATCATGCCAAAAATTTCAAGTGGAACTAGCTTGGCACTCCCGATTCTGACCAGCACTGTACTTTACATTACTGTAAGGATGACTAACTTATTACATGGAGCCCTGCCTTTATTACACAATACCATGGGATTGAAACCAAGTATAACATAGGCTTAATTATAAGGTACCTTAAAGTATAATTGTTCCACTAATTGTAAAATCAATACAGAGGAGTTCAATCATGATGGTGAACCAATCACAATTGGAGATCTGGTCGTCCTTTTAATCCACTATCCTGACAAGTTATCTTCCATGGTACCTTTTTCCCGTAATCATATTAAGGTTTAGATGAAAACATTCCAGCCCTCTTTCTTTCCATCTAATTTCCAAACAAATGAACATCTGCTTTTTGAATCCTTCACAATGTTGAACACAGTTCCCTTTTAGATTTATCATTTTCCTTTGCTAATTTATCAGTATTTTAATCAAGCAAAACCCTATCTTCCAAATTCTCAGCATAACAACTCAAATTTCACAAAATATCTAAATGAGGTAAAAGTGTTGCTTCTACAACACTCACTCACACTGAACATTCATCAACCTTTCTCAGTCAATGACAGACTGGGACACTCCTTCACAATTCACAAAATTCCCCCGACCCGTCACTCTACCAGAAAAGTCAACCAGGAGCCAGCCCAGATAAAGTTGGCTCACCTGCATCTATTTTATTCTTGGCAGGTGTTAATTGACTCAGGACAAGACGTCTGCTAACTAACAACCTGGTCTCTCACTGCCATGGGTTAACAAGTGATGGGGGCAGGATGTGGCACTTAAATGACCATTTAAGAGCCTCAATAGGCCTAAGGAAAAGCTGACTGGCTGATACTCCCACAGGCCCTGGAAACCGGATGACATATTGAAGGTAAGCAGAAAAGCAGTGGGCGGGATGCGTGCTGCATTGCACCAGCCCCATCCGATCTTCAAAAGTGCAGGTGGGGTAGGCTATAAAATTCAGGCCAAAGTGATCAGGCAGGGGTTTCAGAAACGAATAATCATCAGACAGTAAACAGTAATAAAGGAGGTTTTCCTGGATCCCTGTCAAAACACATTACATAGCTTAATTAATTTCACCAATCCACAAGTTCTGTATTACTAAACCACAAGACACGTCGTTTTCAGCTTGATATAATTAATGCAAGTATGTTTATTCCTAGCATCAGGTTTCCTTTCACTCTGATAAGTTCACACAAGTATGGTGAGAAAGAATGTTTTCAAAACAAGAAATGGATTACTGATGAATTGTAACAGAAATGAGCTAACTTGCCAACACCTCGTTACTCATGACAGAGGGAAGATCAGAGCATTACCACAGGAACAATTCCTTGGCAATGTTGCTGGAAAGAGGTTTTTATTCATTCTGTCAACAATAAAATTTCACTTAGACAAATTTATTTTTGACCGTCATAAAATGCAGCCAGCAATGAAAACAGAATGTGACCAATTAGGTTGCAGATTGGGAGCCAGAGATTGAATACAGAGGGGATAGCTCACATTCTGTTTTAACTCTTTCCTTTGTGTGATAGCACCTAGTTTTGGTCCGTAGTATAGAATACATAGTCAGTTCAGCACTAAATTGCAGGCAATAATGGATGATTAACTGCTCCTTGGGAAAGTACTTCCATAAATTGTACCCATGAATTAAATGGATTTTTTGCAACAAAAATCAATGATAAGTTGTCATGGTCACCATTACCGAGATTTATGAAACAAATTGAAATGCCACCTGTTTGCTATGGTGGCGTTTGAAACTATATCCCCCCTCCACAAAGATTAGTTTAGTCACTGGATTATTAAGCCTGTGATGTTATCAATACAAGACTGTTTACATTCATTCCAAGTGGCACTTCAATACATGACCCTGTCCCCTGGCCAACATCGCTGTCTCAGGCTTGTAAGTGCTCCAGCAAAGCTCGGTGCAAGCTGGAAGAACAGCACCTCATTTTCTCCTTGGGGACACTGAAGACTTCTGGATTTAATATCAAGTTCATTTACTTTAGGGCTTGAGCTCTCCCATGTCCTTACCCCAAACCCCATTCACCACACCTTGTTATCACATAGTCTGCTATTACACACAACCTATTGTTACTTTAGAAACAATAAAAATAGGAGCAGGGGAAGGACATTCAGCCCTTTAAGCCCGCTCCATCATTCATCACAATCATGGCTTATCAGCTAACTCAATAGTCTAATCCTGCTTTCTCCCCATAACCTTTGATCCCTTTCGCCCTGGCTGTTATATCTAACCACATTTTGTTAGCCATTAACAATCCCCATTAATAGCTATTCACTCTCTTAGTTAGATCGTTATCCACTTCTTTGTTTGTCCAGGGTCTCCTAGAGTTCTGAGGAAGGGTCGCATAACCCAAAATGTGAACTCTGATTTCTCTCCACAGATACTGCCAGACCTGCTGAGCCTTTCCAGCAATTCCTATTGAAATACCTAAATTTCAGCATATGGGCAACTGGGATCATTTAAAGAACCAAGCAGTACATTATCTGGTCCCTAAATAACAATGAGCCCACTCCAAATAGTATTAACATTGAGGCAACAATTTATCTTCTTTGACCCCATTAACTGTCCTGGCAGTATCTATCGTTCAATTCACATAATATTCATTTTGTAGGATGTGGTCATCGCTGGTTGGCCAGCATTTATTGCCCATCCCTAGTTGCCCTTGAGCAGGTGGTGGTGAGCTGCTTTCTTGGACTGCTGCAGCCCACCTGCTGCGGGTTGACCCACAATGCCCTTAGGGAGGAAATTCTAGGATTTTGACCCAGCAACAGTGAAGAAACGGTGATATATTTCTAAGTCAGGATGGTGAGTGGCTTGGAGAGGAACTTGAAGGTGGTGGTGTTCCTATATGTCTGCTGACTCGTCCTTCTAGATGGAAGTGGTCGTGGGTTTGGAAGGTGCTGTCTGAGGATCTTTGGTGAGTTTCTGCAGTGCATCATGTAGATAGTATACACGGCTGCTACTGAGCTTCGCTGGTGGAGGGAGTGGATGCTTGTGGATATAGTGCTAATCAAGCAGGCTGCCTTGTCCTGAATGGTGTCAAGTTTCTTGGGTGTTTTTGGGGCTGCACTCATTCAGGCAAGTGGTGAGTATTCCATCACAGTCCTAGCTTGGGCCTTGTAGGTGGTGGACAGGCTTTGATGAGTCAGGAGGTGAGTTACTTACCACTGTATTCGTGGCCTCTGACCTGCTCTTGTAGCCGCTGTGTTTATGTGGTGAGTCCAGTTGAATTACTGGTCAATGATAAGCCCCAGTATGTTGATAGAGGGGGATTCAGTGATGGTAACACCATTGAAAGACAAGAGGCAGTGATTAGATTGACTCTTATTGTTGATGGTCATAGTCTGGCATTTGTGTGGCACAAATGTTACTTGCCATTTGTCAGCCAAAGCCTGGATGTTGTCCAGATCTTGTTGCGTTTGAACACGGACTGCTTCAGCATCTGAAGAGTCATGAATAGTGCTGAACATTGTGTAATCATCAGCGAACATGCCCCCTTCTGACCTTGTGATGGTAGGAAGGTCATTGATGAAGCAGCTGAAGATAGTTGGCCTAGGACACTACCCGGAGGAATGTCTGCAGAGATGTTCTGGACCTCAGATGACTGACCTCCAACAACCATGACCATCTTCCTACATGTCAGGTATGACTCCAAACACTGCACAGCTTGGCCCCTGATGCCCACTGATTCCAGTTTTGCTTGGGTTCCTTGATGCCACACTCAGTTGAATGCAGCCTTGATGTCAAGGGCTGTTACTCTCACCTCACCTTTAGAATTCAGCTCTTTTGTTCCATATTTCAGCCAAGGCTGTAATGAGATCAGGAGCTGAGTGGCCCTTGCAGAACACAAACTGGGCATCACTAAGCAGGTTATTTTTGAGCTGGTGCTGCTTGATAGCACTGTTGATAACACCTTCCATCACTTTACTGATGATTGAGAGTAGACTGATGGGGCGGTAATTGGCCAGGTTAGATTTGTCCTGATTTTTATGTATAGTACTTGCCTGGGAAATTTTCCACATTGTCGGGTAGATACCAGATACTGTACTGGAATAGCTTGGCTAGCGTGTGGAAAGCTCTGAAGCACATGTCTTCAGTACTATTGCCGGAATGGCATCAGAGCCCATGGCCTTTGCGGTATCCAGTGTCTCCAACCATTTCTTGATATCATGTGGTGTGAATCAAATTGGCTGAAGACTGGTACCTGTGATGCTGGGGACCACTGGAGGAGAAGAGATGGAACATCCACTCAGCACTTCTGGCTGAAGATTGTAGCGAAAGCTTCATTCAAATCTTTTGTACTGATGTCCTGGGCTCTTCCATCATTGAGAATGGGGGTATTTGTGAAGCCGCCTCCTCCAGTGAGTTAGGTTATAGAGTAATGGAGTCAGAGTCATATAGCATGGAAACAGACCCTTTGGTCCAACTCATCTATGCCTACCAAGTTTCTGAAAGTAAATTAGTCCCACTTGACTGTGTTTATCCCATATCCCTCTAAACCTGTTCACTTCATGTGCCTGTCCAATTGTCTTTTAAATGGTGCATCTATCACTTCCTCTGCCTATTCATTTCATACATGAACGGCCCTCCTGTGAAGATATTGCCCTCCATGTCCCTAAACAGAAGAGGCACTTATCTTACATAAGAAAGCAAGTTCTTGCCTGATAGTAATAGGTACATGTTGAGGTTGGTTGGCTCGCCAAGCTGGTTTGTTGTTCTGCAGACGTTTTGGTACCACGCTTGGTAATATCCTCAAGCACGGTATCGAAACATTTGCGGAACAACAAACCAGCTCGGCGAGCCAACCAACCTCAACACCCACAACCTGAGCTACAAATCTATTCCAAAACCTTAAAGTAATAGGTACAGCTTAGATTAAGGTGCTAGGCATGAATATGAAGGATTATCAGGAGCTATGTGGAATAAATGGGCTTCTCTTAAGAACTCATGAAATCTCAAATGCATCTACCAAAAGTCTATGTGTCATCATCATATTGGGTAGAACTTAACAGCACATCAACATTAACTTTATCAGAGCCATTAGTCTATGCGACAGTAAAAGTCTAGCTTCATAGAGAAACAAATTTATCTTAACACCTTTTTTCAAAAGAAAAGTGTCCCATAATTATGCAGGGCCCATTCCAGAACAGAAAAGATTCAATTCAATTGATCAGTAATCACCAACTCTTACAATTTATGTTGCTCCTGAGCTGCAAATTCTTCAGACTTGTATTTTTCACTGATGTGATGGGCTCTGCAGTCATTGAGGACAAGGTTAATTATGTAGCCTCCTCATCCTCCTGCTATTTGTTTAATAATCCACAACCATCACATTTTATGTGATATGACTGTAGAGTTTTCATCTGATATATTGATTGTGGGATCACTAAGCTCTGTCTATTGCATGCTGCTTTTGCTACTTAGCATACCAATAGATGTGTGCAGCTTTACCAGGTTTGACACTTCATCTTTAGCTCTCTTTCCTGCTGATCCTGCCATGCTCTCCAGCATTCTTCTGGGAAACAGTTCATCCCTAGTTTGATAGCAATGATAGAATCAAAGACATGCTGGGCTGTGAGATTAGAGCTTGTGGTGGAATACAATTCTGCTGCTGTTGATGGTCTACTGTGCCCTCATGGATGGCCAGTTTGAATTTCTAATTCTGTCTGAAATCTCTCCGATTTAGCACAGTGGCATTGCCATGAATGCAACGGAGGGCATCCTTGATATAAAGATGGGACTTCCTCTCCATAAGGTCACTCCTACTGATGCTGTCATGAATAGATGCAGATGTGGCAGATAGATTGATGAGTATAATCACATCAAGTAGATTTCCCCCCTTGCTTGCTCCCATCACCTTTTGCTGCAGACCCCGTATAATAGATCTGTCCTTTGGGACTTAGATAGCTCTGTCAGTGGTTGTGCTACTGATTCTCTCTTGATGTGCATTGATGTCCTCCATCCAGAGTACATTCTGTGTCATTTCCAACCTCAATTCCACTTCCAATTAATACAAGAGTATGTGGGCTGGGTTATTCATGCATTGGCTGAGAGGAAATTAGGTGGCAATCAGCAGGAAGTTTCCTTACCCATATTTGACCTGATGCCATGAGATGTTATGTGGTCCAGAGTCGATTTTAAGGATTCCCAGGCATATCCTTCCTAACCATATACCATTGTGCCATCACCTTGGGTGAGTCTGTTCTACTGGTGGGATGGGGTATATTCAGGGGTGGCAATAGTGTTGTCTGTGACATTGTCTGCAAAGTATGATTCCATGAGTATGACAATGTCAGGCTATTGCTTGACTAGCCTGTGGGACAGTACTCCCTATTTTGGCACAGGCTTCCGGATATTCATAGGTTGACTTTTCAAGGTTAACAAAGCAGTGCCTAAATCAATACAAATACAAAAGTCACAGGACACCAGGTTATAATCCAACAGGGTTATTTGAAATCTCAAGCTTTTGGGGCGTTGCTCCTTTGTCAGGTGAAGTCACTTAACAGAGGAGCAGCACTTTGAAAGCTTGTGATTTCAAATAAACCTGTTGGACTATAACCTGGTGTTGTGTGACTTCTGACTTTGTCCACTCCAATCCAACACCAGCACCTCCACATCATAAGTCAATACGAGGTGGTGCATCCAGATTCATCCCTTACTTTAAAAATTCATAGCAGTATTTGTAATTATGTACATTTCTTTTTACTATAGCTATGGTAAAAGTATAGTTGGAGACCCTGAACAGTATACTGTGATTCTCATTTGTCCAATGCATAATTTTGTTGCTTATTTTCCAACAATGAAGATTAGCAACAACTAGATATTGTGCTTGTGTATTTGAAGTCAAGGCTGAAAACTTTTTTTCTGGGGTAGCTCATTTATTAATGCAATGGCAATGATAGTTCTTTTGCATGAATAAGAGTCATAAATACATTTATAAGTTATTCAGATGATTGTATTGAATTGTGGATTCACACCAAAATGTTCAGAAGTCAACACTGCCAGGAGTCAGATCAGAGCTGGATCAGTAGTTTTACATCAGTGAACCCCTGAAGTTGCTTCAAAACTATTTCAGAGTAGCCAAGGCAAAATTAAATGACTGCTACCCTTTCAAGAGTGATTCATAGTGACGTAGGATAACCTGTTGTGAAAGCTGAAGAATGCAATATCGAATAGAAAAATATAAACATTAGCTGCAATAAGGGAAAGTACGATTAAGGATTAATTTGTCTTCTTTTGAAGCTTGATTGGTCCAATTTATTTTTTCTTAAAATTCAACTGGGTGTGATCATGCAAGTTGAAGTGTTAAAACAAGCTATGGTATCATTTTCCAGTAAAACACACCAGTGAAGTCCATTGCAAACCCACCTACGCATTGCATGATTGCCATTACAAATTTTTATACACCCACACAGACATATTCCAAAGGGGGACAGATAACTTACCCATTAAACAAGAGAATCGTTCAAACGTGAAGGACAATAAAAAAAGTTCCAGACAGTCTGCAGGTGTCAAAGATAACATATGAATTCTGCCTTTTGAGATTAATAAAAGCAATAACGCAAGAATATCTGGGTTAACACTGATGAAAAGGCTGCAGAATAAATTCATATAGATTTCATCAACTTGCACCAAACTTCAGCAAAAGTACTACAAACACACATCTGTTGCGATTACATTAGCAATTGGAGACTGTAGCAGTCCTGACTTTCTACTGCAGTCTGTCGAACAATTGCTCATTAAAGACACAATCAGCATCGTCAGCAGAAAACTGCTTTGGACTTTATGAGACACACCTTGATGGTCCTCCTGAAATCTGAAGAAGCAATTTTCCAACATTTTCTCCAGTCTAGTTGGCAAGACTTCCAGCAGATGGAAACTCTATCTTTCTATCATTAATACGTCTGATCACAGTAATTCACACAAATACATCTACATTAAATATTACAATTGTTAAATTAACCATTCCATCTCATTTTAATAGCTCAATATAACTATCCATAACTGGAATCATAATTGCAGAGTATAATAAAATCATTGTAATGAGGAAGATTTTTAGGAGGGTAGGGGGAAGGGACAGAAATGGAGATAGCAATAAGAGTTAACTACCGCAAATTATGCAATAAGGTTCAGTCTAATTTAAGTTACATAAGAAATTATTCATAATGCAACTTTATACTATTATGGCAAAGAGGGGTAGAGTGGTAGGGAGCACAAACAGAGTGTCACCAGAAGGACAGATGGGAGTGGCTCGCAGCCAATGCCCTCAACTTGATTTTGGGTCCCTTGCTCACGCATTCAATGTCTTTTAATAAAGGAACCTCCTGAGAGCATGATTTGAATGGATGGATGTATTTGTTGCGTTCCCATACGGCAAGCTCCACCTGTGGCTTGGTTACTATCAGCAGCTGAGGGATAAGGCACCTAAGTGGGCATTAATCACCCACTTAAGGCTCTCAACAGGCAATGCAGTGGGAAGGCCGTCCACCAGATATGACTGAGACCTGTCCACAACTGTCTACCAGATTAAATGCTCCTATGACCACCAATGTCTGCATGAGGGAGGGCCAAAATGCCATCCCATGTGTTTTACAGTGACTTGGAGATAGTCAGGGTCAGACACTGCACTTCACTATGCAGGAATATAAATAATAACTACTGCTTGGATTTAAAAAAAGGACCAAACTAATGAAGAATTAAAACATGGCTCAACAATTTGCCTTATTTGTTGCTTGAGGAGGAATCTCTGGAGGGTTTATTTTAATTTGGGTGAGAGGATAAAATTGCACAGTGACAGATAGTTCTGAGATTAAACGTGCCTGGGCTGAGAAAGCAAAAGAATAGAGTTAAACACTTTGGAGGAAATAAACTGATTCTAGGAAATTGAATTTCTATTGAATTTTCAATTTAAAGTGTATTCTGTGAAGTGTGTTTTTTTTGCATGCTTAAAAACAAGACTGTTCTGTTTTCGGGTTTAAAGCATAAATTTCCTCCAAAGACATTGTTTAGTCCATAGTGGTTATAGTCTTTTGTTACAGTCAAGTCTTAAAAAGTGCCATGTCATCCCTTCAACTATTATCTGTAAAGTTTGAATGTATTTTTTAAAATCTATTCATCTAAAAGAAGGTCATAAAAGAATTGTGCTACAGTAAATAATGTAAACACAAGCTCAATATTGTTGAACAAAGACACTTTGTCAAATTGAATGGGTGAAACTGCAACAGATGAAGTTGTACATTGCACAATGGGCTAACATCTCCTCGAATCTAAAAGATTAAAGGGTGATCTAATTGAAGTGTCATAAGATGATTAAAGTTTTTGTTAAGAAAGATGGAACAAAACTAGGAGGTTCAGGTCAAGGAGGAATAATCATAAAATTACTCTAGGTCATTCAGGCATGACTTCTTCACAAAATAACAATGGAAATGTGGAACTCTCTCCATCAAATTGTTGTTGGGATCAGGTCAATTGATAATTTTTAAACTGAAATTGATTGGATTGTTTTGTTAAGCAAGGATTTCTTCACCTTAAAGGTCCATGTTTTGTAAAGCGTGTTACATCCAAAGTGAGCTTCCTGCACTCTTTGACAAGAGTTGGTCATTTGTCAATTTTGTTTGAAGAATACTTTTAATTAGTTGCAGTGTTCCAGATAGCCTTTTGATACTGCTCACATATTATCACATAGTTCATAGATGAAACGAAAAATGAAGAAGGCAGAAAAATGGAGTTGAGGCTGATAGATCTGCCAATGATCGCGTTGAATGGCACAGCAGCTTTAATGGGCTGAATGGCCTTCTTCTTTTCTATAATTTATGGTCAAATGATATGACAGCATTCTTTCAATCATTTCCCAAAATCTCAAGATCATGAGGTAATGCATGCCCTATTTCATGTCATGCATGAACAGCCTGTACACTTCTAACACATTGACTCATAATAGAATAATAAGGAACAAAGGTTTTTGCTCCAAATGAGGAAAATGATGTAAACTTAAGAAATATTTTAGCACACTGGCATGAAGTAAAGGGAACCAGCAAGTACATTATAGTTTCAAGCATTTTTAAAAACCAAACCTCAGCTCAGATTGCACGAGGTAAGTTTGTCCCTGATAATGAATGGTTCACCCCGAGTTTAAGAGGAGGCTTGGAATGCAAAGTGGAAGTATTCAGGCTCCTAAAGGTGCATGAAAAGTATAAATGCAAATATATTTAACATTGTCATAAGCTTTGTAACAACCTTGCTTCAAATTTGTGAGGTGCAGAATGAAAACACAATTTGATTGTACATGGTAAACATAAACTTCAACATTCATTCCCTTCATCGCCAATGCAAGGGGGCAGGAGTGTATAGTTACAAGATGCACTACAACAGTTCATCAAGGATTCTTTGACAGCACGGAGCAAATTCGTGGTCTCCACTACATTGAAGGACAAGGGCAGCAGATATTCGGGAACTCCTCAACCTGCAAGTTGCCCTCCAAGTTCCACAACATGCTGACATGGAATCATATCGCTGTTCCTTCACTGTTATTGGGTCAGAATCATTTGGAATTCCCTCCCTAACAGGTCAGTGGGTGTACTTAAATCCAAAAGTCTACAGCAATTTGTGGAAGTTGTTTACACCACTTTCTCAAAGCCAATTAGGGATATGTAATAAATGCTGGCTAAGCCAGCCATGCCCACATCCAATGAACAAACCAATAAATGGAGAAAAAGAAAATTAGCACAGTGCTCAGTAAATATGAAGTGGATTTCCGAAGGAAGTAGTGGAGACTGATTCTTGAACTTATTGATGAAGAAAGTGGGGCAAGCTTCATGTGAGGAACTTTAACAGGAGATTATGAGGCATATCATGAGTCTTTTTTAATACTGAAACCAGCTACATAAATACACAATGGCCTGAATTTTGCCATAAATTAGCCGAGCGCCAATTTCAGGGAGTTTCATGAAGGGTTTCTGTCTATGAGTTCTCGTGCATTTCTCACATTATTTTCTCTGCAGCTTACCTAATTGCGTATGCATCATGCCTCAATAGCCCTCCACTCATTCTACCCTCCACTCAGCAATGACAGAGGTACTTGGAGTTGTTGGGACTCCCCCGATTCCTGGCACCAGCACCTTTTTTTTTAAAACGCCCATCTGTGCACAAGGTCTAGCCCTTCACAGGACATATACTGGAAGATGAATGAGAACAAGATGTTTCTGAGGGCACATAGATGGTACGGGGGTCACATCATTACAAATACAAGCACACATTCGTAATAGCATTGCTATTTACATCATCTGTATCATAGACTAGTATGGTAAATGCAGTTACAAGAATCAAGCCATGCAGATTACTGTTCTCAGTGCCACTTTATCTTAGAACCTTGTCCAAGGGAATGTTACTCTTTCATCAGTGCCAAACTTGGAATAAAATCTTCTCATTGTTCAATGTGGGAGCATCAGATACTGAAAAACTCAAATGGTTGAAAACATGCATTTGTATTCAACAACAGCAAAATAAAAGGGAAAATTAAGCAAAACAAGCTTCATTTGCTTCTGAAAACGGACAGAGCCTGCTTGGTATTTGTGCAACATGTAAACGACCATTGCTCTATGAATATAGTGACAATAACCCCTGCCATGGTTGGAGTCATTGGTCATATTTCTAACGAAACTGTGTGGGAAACAGAATTGGTCCCCAGTAAGGTGAACAGTCAACAATCACATCACACACAAATGCTGATTTAGTGTAGTCCTGTACACAATGGGACATGGAGAACTCTGACAAAGAAAGCCATGGAATATTCTCCATTGTACTTTGACATAGTGAGCTTATTCTGACGTATGCATCACAAGTCAAACAGTACAAGATTGTGAGAATGGTGGCAATACTGAAACCCTGTTCCCCCAACAGCAACCAAGAAAAGCAACATTGTTTATAAGAATATGTTCATGTTCTTGTGAGGAACTGAACCCCTTGCCCTTGTGTAGTCTATGAAATCTTGGATTGCCATTGTGAGTTATGGCCCTAAGGTGAGACATCTAAGGTCACCTGTGATAACTTCTGTTTCACAGAGGTGACTATGATCATTCTGTAATGACCAATGTTATCATTACAATTGCTCATGACCAGGATCTATAAGCCATACATTTGACTATTGCATACATTTCACACACATGGCTTTAGAATTACAGATGTTTTTAAACTGTACAATGTAAGAGTCTGATTAATGTAATTGCCCATTGAAGAGCCTCACATCGTTTACAAGTTGAGTCCATATGCGACAGATATAAAACACTTACTCCTTCTATCCTAGATGTGGTCGCAGCCATTTTCCGTTTTTAGTGCACGTTCCCGACTCCCATAAGAATGGAAAGCAACACAGGTCACGCTTGGCAGAGAAAGTTGCAGTCCTAGCTTGGTAGTTAAGAGCCCTCACTTCCAAACCTCCGTATTCATTTCTTACAGATACTCCATATCAAGTCCATCTGTACTGAGCTTCCACACATTTCCACTTAACTCCTTTTATTTGTGTCTTCATCTCCTGACACTACCCCTGAGCCTGGCCTTATAGCTTAACCATGCCAACCATTGTATGTACTGTCCTCAATTAGTCATGGTGACAGTTGATGATGTCCACTCTGCAATTACCCATGTCCTCCAATGCACTATCATCTTCTATCTTTACATGTTGAGTTTCCCCTCCCTCTTTATAGTTATTGTGCCCTCTGCATCGCAGCATGTTGCCTTTGTTCCCCACAATGAGTTTGCTTACCACAGCAGTGGCTCTTGATAATCCCCCATGCTTTCATTGATCAGACCTCAACACAAAGTTGAGGAACAACACCTCATCTTCCACCTGGGCACCCCACAGCCCGGAGGGCTCAACACTGAGTTCTCCAATTTCAAGTAATCTTCCCACCCATCTTCCAGCCTCACCTCCTCCCTTCCATTCCACCTTCTGACCCTCCCTTCCAGCCACCAACTGGATTCATCCCTCCCACCAACCAACCAGGTCATACCTACTACTGCTGTCCACCTATCACCACTATTCAGCTACCCCCCATTACCCCAATCTTTATCTGCAGCTCCCCCTTCCCCCACATCTAGTCCTGAAGAAGGATAATAGCCGAAACATTGACTTCACCTTTCCTCCAGAGGAAGTGGTGGAGGCAGGTACAACTACAACATTTATAAGGCATTTGGATGGGTTAGGTGAATAGGAAATGTCCAGAGGGATGTGTGCCAAATGCTGACAATTGGGACTAGATTCGTTTAGAATATCTAGTCGCCATTGATGAATTGGATCAAAGGGTCTATTTTAGTGCTGTGCAGCTCTATGACTCCATGACTCTAAGTTGCGACATCAATAAGGTACTTAATAGGCAGTAATCCTGTTGATTGTCAACTCACTGTTACCTAGTGAGAAACTCACAATGCCATTCTTAATAGCAAAAATGACAATGCACCATTCCAGGATTAATCTCGCTGAACGTCTCATCCAACTACACTACAAATCGCACCATTGCCCACTTCACTCTGACCCCTTACAAGACCCCACTCTTTGTTTCAACAATCCTGACAACGATAAATGGCCAGGGATACAATTTTTCATGTGCTCAAATAATCCCAACCAAAAATACTAATCTACTATTCACTTTCAAATGCTAGTTGCTTTCCAACATTGGTCTGTATTTCTCTGTAGGTAAGGATCAAATTTCCTGTCTAAACAGTCAATAAAACAGTCACAAACATTGGCTATTTGGGATTTGTTGTCTAATTATAGCCTCATAGTTCTACTCCAGGAATATTTTTGTGTTTGCATTTTGACTGCAGATTTTATAATGCTTGAGAAAAAATATGCATCAGCCAGAAATGCTCAGTAAAATTGTGAGCCTGTCAGGATGCACTTGTCATACAAAACTCAACAGTTCACAATCCTATCAACTTTTCCACCATGTAATGCATTGATGATGTATGTGTACTGAAAAGAAAACCCACACGAGTTTTTGATATACTACACATTATTCTTCTCAAGCCTTAGCTTGATCCACAGGTAGCACTCTTGTCAGAGTGAGAAACGTATGGGTTTACGTCTACCCTGAGATTGCAGTTCATAATCTAGGATAACTGTTGCAAAACTGAACACGCTCAACCTTGCAGAGCAGATGTAAAACTAAAGCCACATTTGTGTGTTCTCATCAGTGCATCAACAACCTTTTATTTATATAGCTGCTTTAATGTATGTAAATGTCCCAAGGTGCTTGGCAGGATCATTAGAAAACAAAGTTTTGCCCCCTGAGACACAAGAAGATATCAGGTCAGATGATGGAAAGATTGGTAAAAGGAGAAGTTTTTCAGAAGTGTCTTGAAGGATGCAAGTGGGCTAGAGAAGCAGGGAGGTGCATGGAGGGAATTCCAGAAGTAAACTTCGAAAATTCTAAAGAAACTCAGCGATGCTGGCAGCATCTGTGGTGAGAGAAACAGAGTTAATGCTTTGAGTCTGTATGACTCTTCTTCAGAACTGACTGTGAATTCCAGAGCTAGGCAACTGAAAGCGCCGTCACCAATGATGCAGCAATGGTTCATGAAAACGCACGAGATGCCAGAATTAGAGGAGGACGGGTATCTTGGGAGACTGTGGGATAGACAATGTCTTATAACAAGGAAATTCTCCTGGTACTCTGGATAATATTTATCTTGCATACAGTACTGGCAGAAAAGCGATTCATCTTATTTGCTTGCCCATGGGACATTGCTGTACACAATTTAGTCACTCCATTTACAAAATTAACAAAACTAACTACTTAAGAAAAAGTAATGAATTGACCGATATATTCTTTGGGGTATCCAGTCAACACGAAAGGTGCCGTCTAAATCTAATTTCTTTTTCCATGGAGGTGATTTCATTTAACATGATGCATGAAATATTTTATGTCTTTTGTTAGTTTACAGAAGAACTACATCTTCAAAATTGCCTTTGGATCTTTAAAACAGCAAAAAACACAAATGATTTCTCATTCAGCACAATCAGGTGACACTAGAGCAGTTTAACTCACACTAAAAATAACTACAGTCATCGTCATCATGCTTCTAAGTGATACAATTTTTCAGAGATTAGTTTCCATTCAATTTTGGGCTATTTCTGCAGAAATTTTGCTGTAATTAAAAATATATTAACTACTACTTTAATGTAAAGCTGATTTTTGGCTGAGTCTGTGGTGGGGTCATATGAAAAGCCATGGTCAGGTAATTATTCAGTTCACTGAAACAGACCTATACATTGATTCCCACTTTTCTGCAATACATATGTCTCCAATTCTAGCGTAGGTCTCTACAAGGCTCATACATCTTCACGCAAACATCTATTCCACAAATGAGTTTCTACTTCACATGAGCCAGGGTTAACCTCTCTACCATGAACCCAAATGTCATTTTATCGACGTTACCGCTTATTTCAGTAAATCCCCTTCAAATATTCTCAGGAGTGCTGCAGCTGTGGATTTGAGCAATATGTTTCTGCAGTTCATGAGATTATGCAAAAAAATCAGGCAAGAGGCCAGTTAGCCTGACATCATTGTAGACAAATGCTAGAATCTATTACAAGGGAGGTGGCAACAGCAGACTTACAAAATCATACTGGTCCAGGCCTTTGATTAAAAGATGACTGTTCAGTAGCATAGCCAGGAGTTGTACATCAGATGTCTGACACAGCCAGTTCTGCAGGAATTGACAGGGAAGTTGAAACTTCCTTGAAACTGTGTTAGAGTTGGAGACTTTGGACGACGCCAAATGACTCAGCTTACTAATAACCCATGAAAATTTATAGGGATTAAAACTTGAACAAACTTTTGGATGACTATTAAAATAAATCCCCCAAACTCTCCACCAACCACCACAAATCTACATCCACATTCATCCACATACGCTCCAACCCTTACCCATCTGGGATTCTGCGCACTTATCGACCTGACACACTAATCCTCAACAACCTGGGACCCCACCCTTCACCTACCTGATACCCCAGCACTCAACCACTGCACTCAAACCCAACACCTGAATGCCTTTTCTCACTTGACAACTATACCTTCCACCCATATGGCATCCTACAGCCCATCTATCTGGTACCTAACCCCTCACATATCTTATATATCTACCTTCTCTCAGAAGCTCTGAAAGAGTGTTTTCAAGACTACAAGACCTGGAATATGACAGGAATTGGGATAAAGGTACATGGTTTCAATGCTGACCCACTTTGTTGATGGCTGCATGGATTCCTGGACTATGCTAGAAGAATTTAACCAAGAAAATTCTTATACTGGCAGATTAAATGGATGGCTCTGTTCAAGACAAGTACATTTTTTTTGTTCAGCCAGTCAGGGCAAAATAGGTTCCAATCCTGACTGGAAGATTAAGCAAAGTCAAATTTAAAGTTTGGAAAGGGAATCACAGTTGACAAATCTGTCAAGACTTCTTTAAAGATACAACTATAATAGACCAGTAGATGTAGTGTATTTATATTTCAAAAGCCACTTGATAACATGCCACACAAGAACTTATGACTAAAGAAAATGGGGCTAATATATCAGCATAGACTAAAGATTTGTGAATGGACAGGAATCAGAAAGTAGTTCAGGCAAGATCGCTAAGCTGTATCTGTATCAGTATTTGGGCTCAGCTATTAACAATCAATATCAATGATAATAAATTAAGGGACTATGTGTGATATGTTCTGCTTTTCTGATAATATGGGGTTTGGTGGGAAAGTACATGGTGAGGAGGACCCATGGAAGCTCCAGGTTGGTTAAGTGGGCAAGAGCAAGGGATATGGACGTCAATGTGACATAGTGTGAAATTATACATTTTGGCAGGAAATGCATAAATTTAGAACATTTCTTGGTGAGGAATTAGGAAGTGTGGTCCTTGCGTATCCTTGTAGATGAAACACAGAGTCTACATGCAAGTACATACGGCAAACAATTAGGACTGCAAAAGGTATATTAGTCACAAATAGACTGGAGCTATGTCTTACTCAAGTGATTCTAGTTATTAATGAGGTCACTGTCAGAATTCTGTGTGCAGTTTTGTTCTCCTTATCTCAGGATGGTCATACTTGCATGAGAAGTAAAAGTTCACTAGAATAGTTACTGTGAAAAGAGAATTGTTCGACGAGGAGAGATTGAGTAAACTCAGTCCATATTGCCGGAGTCTAAATTTTTGATGGGTAATCTCATTGAAACATCTGAAATTTTTAAGGGGCTGATTAAAGGAAATGAACGTTCTGATAAAAGATTACAGATCTGAAACATTAGCTTTGCTTATTTCTTCACAGATACAGCCAGACCTGCTGAGTATTTACAGCATTTTACACTTCATTACAGACAAAATGTTTCCCAGCTGGCAAATCTATAACTCAAGGCCACAGCTTGAGAGTAAGGAATCGGTCATTTAGGACTGAGTTCAGGAAACATTTCTACACACGAAGGGCAACACACCCAGTTATTTCCCGGTTCACCCTTTCATATAATAAGATTTTGTGCAGATAACTTTGGAAACAATTTCTGCACTCACTGTTATTATGGAGTAAATCAGATGGCAACATCTGTAAGATGCTCAGTTCATGCTGAAATCTAGGAATCACTGTCAGAAAAATTTATTCCTTCACAGGATGCAATAGTCCTGGCCAATGTATTCAACAAGGAAACCAATAGAATGGCTTGAAGATTTGGATTCTAGCTCGTTAGGTCAGCACTAAAGACATCAGAAAATGTTAAGACCTTCAGAGATTAAATACGTTTATAACTGTGTGAAAAGTAATAATTACTAAAAGCCTACGTCTCTGGTTCTGAAACTTTTGTTTAACAAATGTGGAGCTTTGTTCCTTCAGAACTTGATTAATGTTGGAGATTCATTTTTTGAATGGGTTTTCTATCTATCTTTATGTTTCTTTTGATGCGTCTCTGTCTGAATCACATCTATTATTCCCAACCTTTATTTCACTTTTTGTGTATTATTTCAATCTAATTTGATCTTCCTGATGGAGACTCAACATGTCTTCAGTGTGCTTACTTGAAGAGTTTCTCTGTTTCTTGCCTTACACACACACACCATGTGTGACAGTACAGTGGCTTTAAGAGAAATATTTAGTCCATTTTTTGTTTGCAAACAGATTTTAAGGCAGACATGTCAAGCAGTCTACCAGAGCCATTAGAGTGAACAGCTTGTGAGACCTCGTTTTTTTCTTAAAAGTTGGAACAATAGAAACAGCCTGAATAGAAGCTGTCAAGCTCCCACAGAACCATGAACTTAAGCTTTGGCTTTCAGCAGTTGCTATTGGGGTCCTGAAGAAGTGGAAGCTATTTTTTTTCTTCTCTCAGTTACAGCCAAAAGCTGGGAGTTCTCTTCCTGGTACTGGAGTTGCATGTGAGACAGTCTGTTTTCTGAATTTGGCTTTTGCCAAGGGTGTGTGTATGGGATGTTACTATATTGAAACAGTTAACTAGTAATAGTTACTGTATCTATTATTCTGTTAAGTTTTCCAGTAAGATTAAGTTAAGGGTAGCACGGTGGCTCAGCAGTTAGCACGGCTGCCTCACAACCCCAGGGACCCAGGTTCAATTCCACCCTAGGGCAACCATCTGTGTGGAACACATTCTCTCTGTTTGTGTGGGTTTCTGCTGGGTGGTCTGGTTTTCTCCCACAGTCCAAAGATGTGCAGGTTAGATGGATTGGCCATGCTAAATTGCCCATGTGTCCAGGTGTGTGTAAGTTGGGTGGATTAGCCATGGGAAATGCAGCATTACAGGCAAAGGGTAGGGGAATGGGCTGGATGGGATGCTCTTTGGAGGGGCAGTGTGGACCTGTTGGGCTGATTGACCTGTTTGCACACTGTAGGGATCCTATGATTCCAAGTTATTCCAATATCTTCTTTCTTCTGTTATATTTTAACTATAGTGGATAAACAAAGTGTCTTAAGTTTTAAATCTGATAGTTTCACCAATCGATTTGCATCTGGAACACAACACCTTATATTTACTGTTAAGATAAGAAAGGGTTAGGGTCTAGACTATCTTCTGAATATTTTGAGGGGGTTTGTTCTGGTTCATACACAGGTAAGAGGAAGTCTCCACTCAAAAACTTACAAAACCTTTGTGGGCAGCTGAGAGTAAAGTGAACTGTGGGATTAGTCCTTCGTCACTGACCACATTTTCTCAACAAAACGGCTAATTTGGTCAAAGACGTTCATTTATTCTCACAAGCATTACCTTGTATATCACATCAAGAAACAAATACTTGCCCCCATCATTTATATTCACTTTGAGACTATTTCTTTAGAAAATATATGCTCTTTCATTTTTACTTGTTGCAGTTATATTTGATTCAAGTGGATATTAAAAGTCACTCTTTAGTGTAAGTTTCACTTTTAAGATCACTTTTTCAGGCATTTTAGGCCTTTACCAATGTCCATCTGTAACCAACCTCAAGATGTATGCAAGATCAGAAAAAGAAGCAGAATATGCTGGAAATATGTGACAGATCCGGCAGCATCTGTGAAGCAAGAAGCAGAATTAACATTTCAGATCAATCTCTTTGATCAGAACTGGGAAATATTAGAGATCAGGTAGATTTTAAGCGAGTACAGATGTGGGGTGGGAGGAAGAATAAATGTGAAGATCTGTGATTGGACAGAGATAAAGAATTAAATAAGAAAAAAAAAGATGATGGGGATGGAACACTGATTGATTGATTTACTGTCACATGTACTGAAGTACAATGTAAAGTTTTGTTAATGAGCAGTGCAGGCAGATCATAGTAAGCAAGGATGTACAGATCTAAAAGACTTATGCAGAAGAATACAGATTACATTGCGCAGGGCGTGCACTAGGCAAGGTCAAAGTTAGCAAGACCAGCATTATTCGAGGCTTGAGAGTCCATTCATCAGTCTAATAATGGCCAGGAAGAAGCTATAGAACAAGTACAGAAACAAAAGATGAGTCACAAGGCGCAACTAGTCTCAATGTTGAGGGTCATAGTTTCAAATCAGAACCTCAGTCCTCATTTTTTGAAGGCAATTGTTAGTGATTCTGCTTTTCCCACTTAGATCTTCTTCAGTCCAATGTTTTCAGCTGCAAATTATGTTATTTAATCATTTCTCATTTCCTACTTTCCGCATACCCTTCTTTTGGTTCTCCATCTCTGCCTCATCACCAACCTGCGATGTTTCCGTGTTGGTTCATAATGGTAAGATCCCCATTTGTATAGCGCTCTGGCAAAAAGTCAGAAATCTGGAACTGTTTTCTTTTCAAATCTGGCTAAATATGATGAGTATTTCCAGCACTTATTTTTCTTCAGAGTTCCAGCACCTGCAGTGTTTTGCTTTTGAATGCAAGTTCAGGCCAAGTTGGTTCACCATCTAGTTATAGCTGTTAGTTTCAATGGCCCCTTTCTTCTGCAGCAAATCTTTTGTTCATCTAAATCTCACAATCTAATTAAAGCTTCAAAAGATCATGTGAAAATTTGTTGGCATCACAGGCACAGGGTGGAAGAAGGGCGTGAGTTAACTATTCATAATTTATATGTGGCTTCAATTGAGACCTATTGCTTTTTATGCGTTTTATCCTTCTCTACTATCCTGCTTCAATCAATTAGTCTTTCTATGCCATCTTACACTTAAGTAATATTTTCAAATAGGCAAATTAGATAAGTTATGAGGAAATTCAGTAAATGTGACAAGTTTTGTTTCTTAAAACCTTAGCTCATAGAACAGTAGACAACTATTGAGCCATTAGGCCTATACCGAAACTTTAAAATAGCTAATCCTGTTCCTGTAGTATTACCCCATAGCCTTGCAGATGTTTACTTTTTCAACTATTTATCCAATTCCATTTAAAAAGTTAATATTGAATCTTTCTCCGTCACTCTTTTACATTATGTGTTCTGGGTTACAGCAATTCACTTATTCAAAAAAATAGCATACTCATCTCTCCTCCAGTTCTTTTGCCAATGACCTTAAATTCCGGTTACTGATGCTCCAGACAGTGGGAATAGCTCATTTTATCGGCACTACAAACGTATGTCATAATTTTGAACATTTTGAAAATTCCTCCTTGCAGCAAGGAGTCCAATCTCAGTTCCTCCAACCTCTCCCCTAACTGGAGCCCTTCATTCCTGGTTTCAATTCTGTAGGCTTTCCAACACATTGACACCCTTCCTAAAAGTTGATGCCCGGAAGTTAGCAAAATTACTGCAATCGAGGCTTATCTAATGAGTTATAGATTTCGAGAAACATCTATTTTCAGATTATTCATTTACAGCTGGCCTTCACCCAAAAATTCTTGCTGGTAAGTTGATTAATAACCTGCCTACTTCAAAGCACTACAGCTGACAATAGTTCTAACTTCGACTTCAGAATGGTATGGTAAATGAGGTAGGTGCTGCTGCCTTAGAGTCTGGGAACCAACAAGGGAGATTATTTATATGGAGATTTCCAGAAAGCTACGACAACAAGAGAAGATTGTGCCAGTAAGGGCAGCCATCTTCACTTTGTCACTACCAAGTCCAATTTGCAGAGGGGTGGGTGAGGAATTATACTGTATTTCACTTTTTGCTGCATGCATCTCATGGATCCAGAAGCAAACCAGCTTGCACTGGAGTCCTGTGTCACTATCATGGGAACAACATCTTGAAACAATTTTACTACAGACAAGTGCCATGAGATGACTGAACTCCCACATACATTTTGCCAGAAGGATTTATGAACTGTAAAAAGCTAGTAAACTCCTATAGGGAGCTAGATTTTCACTTGAAAATACTTTAAATAAACTAGCTGCCCATTACAGGATTTTGACAACATCAGAATGATCCACAAGTTACTTGAACAAATGTGACTTAATTAAGGAAAGCTAGCAGAAGGATTTGTTATGGGAAAATCATGGTTTTGATTGCATTCTTTTTGATAAGCTATCAGGCAGGGTTGATGTGGTGTACATGGACTTCCAAAAAGTGTTTAATAAAGTACCACATAACAGGCTTGTCAGTAAAGTTAGAACCCATGCAATAAAAGGGACAATAGCAGCATGGTACACAATTGGCTAGGTGACAGGAATGTTAAAGTAATTGAGCACAGTTGGTTTTTCAAGCTTAATTGGGGCTCCCTGGGCCAGTATTAGGACTTCTGTTTTTTTGTGATATATATTAATAATCAACACTGGGATGCGCAAGGCACAATTTCAAAACTTGTAGATAGCACAAAAACCAGGAAATTGCAAATGTGAGAAGAATAGTGATAAACATAAAAGGACATAAACAGGCATTGGAATGGTTGGGCAGCTGGGAGATGAAATTTGATATGCAGAAGTCGGAATTGATTTATTTTGGCGGGAAGGACAAGCAGTGGCAAGATAGCATAATGGGCAAAATTGTAAAGAGGGTGCAGGAACAATGGGCTGAATCTTACCATACTTTGGCAGTGTCAAAGGTATTGATTTTGTGCAAGGTACCTCTCCTAGAATTTTTTCATGTACTTGTTCCCAAAACTCACCCATTAGATGCCTACTTGTGCCCTTGTATTGTCTCCTATGTCAGTATAACCTGATTCTCCCACTCACTGTACCTGGAAGAAGTCACCACCAGCCGGCTAACCTGGAATAGACTGGCATCCCAGGTGCCCACATTCAGAAGCCCAACATGCACCTTATAAGTTCTGACAGTCCAGAGCTGCCCTGCATGGCTGCCTACAGTTTGGTAAACACTAAGGCAGTTTTGGGGAAATTTGTTTTGCAGCTGGGGACTTCAATGTCCTGGTAAACAGGGTGTCCTGAACAGGGACATCCTCAAGCCCCAGGAAGGCCAGAGGTGATCTCGCCAGTAGACCCTGCCAGCTTGGTCTTAAGGCACCACCCTGTTCACTGCGGTCTCCACAGCTCAGAGGAACACCTACCGGTGCACAAAGAAGGTCAATGATCTTCTCCACTCCGCCAAAGTGAGAACCACCATCTTGTCTCTGCTTTCTCCCTCAACACTCTATCTCTACACCCACCAAGGCTCATGCTCTACCTGTCTCATTTTCACATTGTCTTCTTTCAATCAATCACATCCACCTCAACATACATAACAACTGATCCCGCAAGCTGTCAGTGCTGTCCACTCACTCACTCAGGAAACTTCACCAGCTTTCGCCCATTTGCAATACCACTGATGGCTGTACCATTATCTCATTCAAGTCCTCCCTAGCCAACATTACAAGAGTAAAAGAGTCCACAATAAGGCTGAATAGCCTGGACGGGTATTGGGGTGCCCAATATTTGGACTTTAACCACTTACAGGCAGACAATGTCAGCCCCCACTGGCAAGAACCAGGATAGGTCATGCAGAAATGCCGATACATCTATTTCCCATCAACCAAGTAAGAATCATTCTTCACTCTCCACAGATGCTGGCAGATCTATTAGTTTCTTCAGCACTTTCTGCTTGTGGTTCAGAGATCTACAGTTCTTTGTTTTATTTGTTGTCATGCACCTCTCACATTAACCCTACTGTCGATGTACTTTTCACTTCTCACAATATCTGGTTGCGATGCTTTCTCTCTTTTGTGTCTTGCAGGTAACAGCAGGATGTTAACATTGGCCGTGGTCAAGAGGATGACCCCACAGACATTCCCTCAGAAGAAGAGAGCACAGATACCTCAGAGAATATACAGGCAAAGTTGTACCTCCCACCAGTTCAGATACTGTTATCTCAAGGGGCACTTTATCTGGCTTAGAGTCAGGAGCACTCAGAGTTGAATACCTCACTGGTATGTCTCCGCAACCGGTCGAGGAAGATATGCCCTGGGTTGCTGGTACTGAAAGGGTCATCCCAAAAAAGAGGTGATCCCCTATTGGTGTCAGCAATCAGAAACAACATACAAATACACAAACGGACACAGGAGGAGCAAGCAGGTTTGTGGGTGGTAATGGGCACCATAACACAAAGGCCGAAAGAGTGCAGCAATGTCATGGAAACCTGCTGCCTCATGAATGCAATCATCTGTCTTCCTCCAAGCCCAGGTCAGCAGTTGCCACAGGGAGCCAGGCCTGGTAATCTCAGAGTCTGCTGACAGACCTGCACTCCATTACCCTAGCCAGAATACAAAAGCGTGAAAGTTATGATAAAACTTTGTAAAGCATTGGCGTGGTATGCGAGAAGAATTGTATTTAGTTCAGGGAACCATACTTAGAAAGGACCTGAGAGAGTAGAGAAAGTGCAAAAAAGATTCACAGGAATTGTTCCCTGTGGATGTGGATCTTCAGTTATATGGATAGATTGGAGATACCGGACTAATTGCTTGGAGAGGAGAAAATTAAGAGGAGATTTGATTCCAGTCTTCAAAATCATACACTACATGGTCTATAACACGTCTGTATGAAGTAGTTAGGAGAAACTGTTCCTATTGGTAAAGGCTTGAAAGCCAGAGAACACAAGTTTCAAGTGTTTGCTGAAAAAGCAAAGATTCAGTGACACGAGGAAAAACACTTTTATGGAGTCAGCAGTGAAGATCTGGAATACACTGCCTCGAACTGTAACAGAGGAAGGTGTGATCAGGGTTTTCAGAAGAGAATTGGATAATTATCTGAAAAGAATTGGAATGCTGTGGGGAAAAGGAAGGTGAATGGGATGAAGTGTGTTCATCTGCAGAGAGCTTGCATGGGCATTGAGGTTTAATTTAATGGGTCTGACCTATATAATTCAGAAGTTTCATTAGCAAGCCCCAGTCTGACGATGTCACCCAGTATTTCAGTGAAGCTGCTGGAGTTCAACATTAGCCTTTGAAGGGAGTGAATTTATTCAGCTCCCAAGAGTCTTAGTAATTATGTCTGAGTAGTAATGTAAGTTGGATTTATTGTTGTCTTGCAATAAATCATTTTGTTATTTTAGACAAGTTCCTCTTCTTGTTAGATTCACCAGGGATCTATCCCCTAACACTGATAATTAGGCAGGCTCTAGACATAGTATACACAAAGAATGACAGGTGGGGCTGTTGTGGTGGAGTGATAGTGTCCCTACCTCTGAGGCAGGGGGCCCAAGTTCAAGTCCCACCAGCTTCAGAGGTGTGTTATAACATGACTGAACTGGTTGATTAGAAAATAGGCAAAGCAGGACTAGAGATAGCATACTACCTCAACCACTCCTTGCCCATTACCACTTACTGGCAGTGGTCGCAAGGCCTGAATGACTTCCTTCTACATGTAACAGTTCTATAATTCCAAATGAATGACTCTTTGAGCAGTCAGATTTATAAAGAATTGAAAACCACTTTCTTACATCAAATTGAATCAAGATTGCCTTGCACAGAAACAGACCCTTCAGTCCAATTTGTCAATGCCATCCAGATATCCTAAATTACTTTAGTCCCATTTGCTAGCATTTGTCCCATATCCCTCTAAACCCTTCCTATTCACATACCCATCAAGATGCCTTTTAAATGTTGTAATTGTACCAGCCTCTACCATTTCCTCTGGCAGCTCACTCCGTACACACACCACCCTTTGCTTGAAAAAGTTGCTCCTTCGGTCCCTTTTAAATCTTTCCCTTCTCATCTTAAACCTATGCCCTCTAGTTTTGGATTCTCCTACCCTGGAGAAAAGATCTCGACTGTTTACCCTATTCATGCCCCTCATGATGTTATAAACCTATACAAGATCACCCCTCAGCCTCCAACGTTCCAGGGAAAATAGCCCCAGCCTATCTAGCCCCTTCCTGTAGCTCAAAACCTCCAATCCTGGCAACATCCTTGTACACCTTTTCTGAATCCTTTCAAGTTTAACAACATGCATAACCAAAGACACATTAAGGATACTTGGACCCCATAGATGCATGATGGCCAGGCAGCCCATCCAGAATATTATTGAATTTGACATTCAGCAGCAATTGCCTGTAACCCAAAATGTTAGGTCTTGTCCAAAATTGATCTTCACTACGTTCAGCTGGACAGGACACATGTAAATGAATGGATTCATGTTGAGTTTATTTTTAGTATTTCCTCTGTGTTCTGATGGGAACTTGGGTTATCGGTTCCCTCTCATTTACCTGCTGATATTATCCATGCCTCCCACATGTTCTCACTAGCAACTCTTTGATCAGTAAAGTGAGTGGGCATGGAGGAAGCATCACAAGTGGAAACAGCAATCGCTGAACAGAAAACAAGTCACAGCTTGAGCTGCTATCGAGATAATCAAATAATTTAAACTAATATCTGTCTGGATGGCTGGTTAGTACAGCTTGGCCAGGGAACATGAGTGGTTCACCTGAATCAGTTACTATTTCAAGCAAATACCACATTTATGATAAGTCGCCTTTCTTGGTGAGTTTTTACAAGAAGGCAATGCCATGCAGCATGATGACTGAAACAACCACAGCCATAGCTCCACATTCTTTTATAAAAATACTTTAAAACTGCATTTGAAATGTCATAGCACACACTTGAGGCTCAGAACAGTGTGCTCAACTTAAGTGAGCTTTCTCCCAGCAGCCAAACAGAAATCTTGAAGAGATAAAAGGTACTGCAGATGCTGGAGAATCTGAGATAACAAGGCGTGGGGCTGGATGAACACAGCAGGCCAAGCAGCATCATAGGAGCAGGAAAACTTGACGTTTCGGGCCTAGACCCTTCGTCAGAAAATGAAGTAAATGATTTTCTGATGAAGGGTCTAGGCCCGAAACGTCAAGTTTTCCTGCTCCTATGATGCTGCTTGACCTGCTGTGTTCATCCAGCCCCACACCTTGTTATCTAGAAATCTTGAAGACATTTTTTTTACAGCAGGTTGTTTTGAAGATAAGTAAAATTTCCGAATGTGCCAATACAGTCCAATCAATCCAGTTCTGTAAAAGAAACAATAAAGCTGTCAAATGGTCATAAAAGCTCAACTGGTTCACTAATGTACTTTCAAAAAGAAAATCTGCTTTCCTTACCTGTTCTAGTCTATACATGACTTCAGCCCAGCCTGGTAATGGTGCTTTTTATTGGCCCAATGGTTTATCAAGTGTAAGGACTATTTATTTTTTGATTGAGGACTGAAAGGGGAAAGCGTCTGTTTTAAGACCAAGGATTACGGAAGGGATTTCTGCACTTTTTAAAAGCAAGCTACCGAAACTTACTGTAAGTGCAGTTAACACTGCTGCTTTGTTTAACCAATGTGAGGCTGGTTGCAGACAGGCTGGCACAGAGGGTGTGTACCAAAGTAAAGCTCAGCTGGCAACAAGTAACTGCCTGATCTGTGACCAATGTCAATGACAAAAGTCATCATCCTGCCAACATTGACAGAAACCTTCAGGCCTCCTAAGGGGAAGGTGTTGTCTCTCTGCAGTCAAAAATACCTGAATCCTGAAGAAGGCTATTTTATTTTCCTTCACCAGTTGCTAAGTCAGAGACCTCGCAATTTGTAAGCCAGTCACCCTGAACCACCCCCTGCATAAAGCTGAAAAGAGAAATCAATGAACAGCAAGTCCTGGCAAACAAAACGATCAACTCAGTGAACACTGTGAACAGGTGTCATTAAACTGCCTTCCCAGTCTTTCTCTCCATCCATAACACCTTTCTTTTTGTCTGTCAATTTCTGTCTGTATGTGTGTGTAAAGGTAGTTTAACAAAGGAGTTAGAATTTTAAATAGTAGAGTGATATAGTAACAGTAACTAATTGTTTCCCTGTATCTAGGAATTATTTATTTGTAATAAATAATAATAACTTGTGTGAAGTCTTGAAAACTGGTCTGTCTTTTCTACATGTTTAAGTCTAAACAGACAGATAAATTGGGGAACTTTGATAAATCTTTAACTTTTGCTGCCATTCTATGGAATAGCAGGGCTTAGTTTCCAGCATATTATCTCAGTTAGGCACAACACAAACATCCCCATTGCATCAAACCACAACCTGTGGTTCAAGATGGCAGCCCACCACAGACTGCTCAAGGCAATTAAAAACAATATTTACCAGCTTTTCCGGATTGTTCACATTCCGTGAATGAAAAACAAAATCAGTGACAACCTTAGAACATCAATCCATGTCCTGAGAGTGCAGAAATGAGCAATATTAAGGTAATCCTTTGATGCTTTCAGTAGCATTCAATACATTTCACTTCAGATAATATGGAATGCTAGTACAGATGAAAGATCTTACAATTTCACATTTTTTTGTGGGTTCATGCTTCAGTACTTGCATTCTTCATCAAACTAACAGTTATCGAAGATGGCCGACATAAAAAGAACAGATAAATGAAAGCAAGAGCTATAGGGAATGCAACATACATCCAGAAAAATGGATAATAACATCCTGATGTAAAAAATGAGATGGATAAAAGATAAAAAGATGAGAAAATGTAATGAAATAGACAGAACCTAGACTCATTTACAAGTCCTGGTGTGAGATGCTAAGGTTTTGTAAGCAAATGCAGAACTGCAAAAGAGTGATGAAAGGAAAGCATCAAAAAAAGCAGAATGGATTAAACTGTAGTGGCCTGCCTGACCCTAAGTTAGACACTCATTCCACTTCTCCACTACTTCTGGAGCTTGTGGCAATTTCCAATTTTGTTGTCAACTTTCCACCTTGTAACTGAATCTGTCAACCACCTGGATCTTCATTTCTACAGAAATACCTCCCTGTTAGTGTATCCTCTAACTCTATTTCCAAAAACTTCTGGAGTTCACAAACCTGCCACACCTGCCTTCTTACTATGACCAGACATTTTTTTGATGCTTCGTGTTGACTCCACCCTCTTTACATCAAGAATACTTCCTAAAATATCTTTCATTTTAACTCTCGCCTCACTCCTGTGGATTTCCATTTATATCCCATTTACCACACAGTTTTTATGGATACTATGAATTAGCATATTAGATATTTTCTAATCAACCTATTCAGAACTATTCCAATACATCGTGAACCTGGGCCTCCTGGACCTGGGGTAGGAAGATTACTATTGCACCACAGGGGCCCTACAAATTACTATATAAGTGAGCTAATTTGTTTTTGTTTCTCCTGTGTCAATTCAGTTTTGGTTCACATTATAATCTGAGTACATCACTTCTAGTTCCACTCTTTTCACCTGTTGTAATGTCTTTTTTCTTTAAGCTGTCCTTTCTCCTGTCACCATGTTTCATTTAACTTCTCTGCTGTCAGGTACTTGGCCCATCCAAACCCCAATTCTGACTCTTTAATACACATCTATCTCCAGACTAATTGGTTGCCATCCAATGCTTCACTCCTTCCAAGATTACCCCTCTTTTTTAAAATTCCAACATCCACACTCTTGACGAAAGCAGCCTAGCCCTTAAGATCCGGAATTCCTTTCCTGTGCCTCTCTATCTCTCTTTCCTCCTTTGAAACACTCTTTAAAACTGACCACTTCGGCCAAACGTTTGACCACTTGTTGTAAATGTACTGACGTGATTTGGTATCAGATTCTGCTTATAAATACAGCTTGTTGTTTTGTTATTGAAGACGAAAGCAAGCTGCAGCAAGGATATACATCATATTCCCAAAAACAAATGGCAACCCCATGGACCTCTCAGCACTTCCTGCTACAGAGAAAATATGAGTTCTGAATTTGCTTAAAGATAATGAGAATAAGGCAAAGGGTTGCTGACAAAGGATTTTGGTCCATATTTTCCAATGGTCAGATAATCGTTTTTCCTGTGTAGATAAATGTTTTACGTAGGGAATCCTGCTGAATCTCTATCACAGCAGATTTCAGAGGAATTGCTGAGGAAATTGAAGATTCCACTGGCAATTCCCTGAAACCCTCCAAAAGTATACATTTGAAGCAGAATAGTTGGAGAGGTCTGCTGCAGTTCTGTGAAGTGTTACTCAGAAAAATTAGACCATTAACCAAGTAGTCTAACTCCTGAGTAACTATTCAACTGACCCCCAACTTACTTCACACACCTCTCTCCCCCCACACCACAATTTCTGCATGCATGGGTACACATATGCAAATTTTGGATCTGAGCAATGTGAGACTGTCTTCTTCTGTTTCTAAGACTTGGCTAAGTCTTTATTTGACCTTTGCACGGTCTATTTTGCAGTTGATCTCAAACATTTTACCCTGCACCAACATTCAATTACAGCTGAATTGGTCCAGGTGCTATTTAAATGACCATGGAAGCCATCCAACCCAAATCATAGAATCATGTAATCAGTGCGAAAGCAGGCCATTCAGCCTATCAAGTCAACACCGACCCTCTAAACAGTATTCCCCTACCCTATCCCTTTAACCTGCATTCCCCGTGGCTAACCCACATAGCTGGCACATCCTTGGACATACTGAGCAATTTAGCACGGGCAATCCACCTAACCTGCACATCTTTGGAGGAAACTGGAGCACCCAGTGGAAACCCACACAGACATAGGGAAAATGAGCAAACTCCACATATACAGTCACCCGAGAGTGGAATTGAACCTGGGTCCTGGCACTGTGAGGCAGCAGTGTTAACTGGTGAGCCACTGTACCAACCGTCATTTTAATATTCTTTCAGACTATTTGGAGTTTGTGATCCTCAACTTTCAATCAGAGTTCCCATATCTTGAACTAAGTAACCAGTGATTCTTAAATGAGCCATTAAAAATAGAAGTTATTTACGTTATGTTTTTACATTGACAGAGAGAGCAAGTGTGCTGCTCCTGGATCCACAAAACAACTGGAGGTCGCTGTTGATGCAACTTTACCCTCTCCACAATCACAACCCAAACCTTCACGCTTAGCAGAATTATCCCTTAATGGCAACTTGGATCAGAACTCCTGAGTGGCTTCTGTACAGCGTACCCAAGTTGGGATGGTAAGTCTGAGGGTAAACTAATTTGGGACACAATGAATTAGGTCCCAATGCCTTTCAGAGAGATTGAGTTGGAGAGTAAAGAAAAGGGACGAGAAAATAATGCAGTGGAATAGGCAATACGCAAATGGGCATTTTACCAAATGAAAGAATTGCGCGTAGCATACATACAGACGACATACAAGTTGCATTGGCTGGCAGATTAATCAGTCGGTTGGCATGCTTCAGTACAACCCAATAAATTATTTGCAGAACCTCATAACACTACTTGATTTTACAACACTCCCCTATCAGCATGCATTAAATTGTAATTGATTTACATACATATCACTGGTTAACCAGGATATAGGAGCTGACCATGTTATTACAGGGACAGGAGTACAATAATATCAGAACAATGCAATGTTGAAACATAAGGTTTACTACAGGAACATTCATCTCAGATGATAAAAGCAAATTCTCATGCCAACAGTATGGTTTTAAAAAAAATCAAAACCTTGGAGACCAACTGCAAAATAGGTGGTGTAGCTCAAACACACAGATGGAAAAGGTATTGTGGCATAGTATGGAAACAATTACATCTTGGCAAGTAAACTTGGCACCAAATTCTAAAGTTTTCTGACGTTAATCCTTGAACGAGTTCACTTCTACATGATTTGGTCTACATAACTAAGAATATGTCAGGACAGATTATTCATCATTAAAACATGACAAGTACTTCAAAACTCAAATCATCTGTTTCACGTAAAAGTGACTATGATTATCATCGATCACACTCAGCTTTCAACTGTATACATTTCAAATATGATCCAAATTATGAAGAAGGGAACCCTTCCTTAGCCTATTGAGGGAAGTTCATGCTAACTAAGACTGGAGCAGTGTTTCAGATACAAGGATTTTAATGGCAAATATTGATTCCCAATGATTTACACAAATGGCTGGGCATCATTCTATAATAAGGAGATATCACTCTTGTGGTAGACTTGATTTCCATTGTGACAACACATCCTTAAACTGACTTGTGGTCAATGCTACCTGCACTAAAAAAAGCTAATAAAAAGGTAGGACATACATTTCTGTATATAATTGGATTTACATACATTGCAGCATAAACTCCAAACTTGTAAATATTGAACCGGTTAAAGAAAATACAAAAATTTATAAAATTCGTTACTTCACTGGTTTTGTGTATTATTACATATTCAATGAGAAATAACTTGCATTCCACATTCCATAGCACACGTTCATGATTTACCGTGTTGCTTTCAAGTTAGGTTGTTATGAACTGTGTGTAACATCATCCAAATATTTTGCAACAGTCATCGTAACATAATGGAGTGGATACAGTGGCCATGCAAGGAGGGTGTTTTCTGCTGTCTAGAGTCCGAGAGTGTGCCACTTCTTAAAAGTGTGCTACCTTTTTCAGAAAGACTACCAGTTTCACTCCAACACTTGCAGGTTACAAACCTTTCCCAGAAACAAGGAGCCCCACAGGTGGAAATCCTGCCTGCCATAAGCTGGTGGACAATCAGCCATCGGGAAGGCAGTGCCTGCTGCCAGTGCAATATCAACACGGGCCCTAAGATCACTGCTGGTCACAGGATAGCAGGAAATGTGGGGGATTCACTCAGTGGGGATTTTAGACAAAGAGTGGATGGCAACAAGAGCAGAGCAGCAGTTCCAAACAAGCCCCTTCCTCAGACGCTAAGTGTCGTTGAACAAGAGCTAATCTGAACACCCCCTCACCCCAAAAAGGAGCCTGCACCAACCCTGTGTGCGTTCGCTAGTCATGCTCCCTGTATGATAACCCCAATTCTGAAACCATTTGGTTAATACAAGCTACGGTAGATTGTGACCCTTAAGTGGCATTAATTTCTACCTTAATGATCTCAGTTGATGGCAACCCAAAGACTTTGTTATCACTGACTTAAAAATGGTGTGGAGGCACAAACATGGCAGAGTTTTCATCTCTTCTAACAGATTAAGAGCCTCCTTACCATCAAAGCCTCCCATAGTGCAGGGAATGAAATATCCCTCAATAGGTTGCATTTCCTTGTTAAACAGGGGTCTGTGAATCAGCTTTATAGCACAGACACCCCAGTTCTGCTCTGACCATATTTCATGCCAATTCCAAGATGTAAGATATGCAAATGTATTTATGGGCAACTAACCAAGAGCAGGGATTCCCTCGTTCTAAATGATTCCATGTCTTCATCACAGCTTTGTTGATTTTTTTCAACGCTGACTTTTAAGGGAGAACTGATTTTGAACAGGGACAATTTTGGAACATGGTCGGAAATATACACAAAGACTTTAAAGCAATCAGAGCTGTACAACAAGAGGTTCAGTTAATTTAGTGTTCCTGTTCGTGTGTGAAAGAATTTGTTGGAACAGAAAATTATATCACTCGTTCATTATTTCCACACCAGTTTCTTATTTAGAAAGTGGGATAAAACAGCTTGTAATGGACTCTAACAGAGTTAGAGTAAGCCACAATCAAGCCAGCCAAAAGTCCAGAACAGGTCCTTAAAGGCTTAATGAGGCATTAGATTTCTTGATTGAATTCATTGTGAACTTACCTTTACAGCTAATAAAGCACATTTTCACGAGCTTGAACAGAACGTATCATTTCATGATTATACAGTTAAACACAATGTTGTTAGGGTGACATGGTGAAACATTACATTAGTTTTTTGATGCATTGTGTGCACCCAATGTTCCTCCTCCATGATGAGTTGTTAATCTTAGCTGCAGTCCAAGATGTGATGCCGAGTAGAGGCCAGACACTTTAAACAGGAAAGGAGAGAAAGGAAGCAATTTAAAAATTAGCAAGGTTGAATTCCCAAATGTTCTTGTTCAACTTCTGATGGCCAACTCCAAACCAGAATTAGTAGAAGCTGGAAACAAGTCTCCTAGCCTCCTTTTTGGCTGGAGACAGCTACAATTCACATGGGAATCTAAGCAGGATTGGTACAAGGCTTAAAAATAAGATGAAAAGAAGCCAACAAAATTAGACAAAAAGCAAAATACAACAGATTCTGGTAATTTGAAATGAAAACTGTGTGTGTTGATACTAGGCAATGTCTGTAGAGACTAGCAGGTTGGATTAATGATTTAGGTGGCTTCTAATGTAAGGTTATCAAGTTGAAATATTAACCCTGCCTTCCTTTGACCACAGATATTGATTATGCTACGATAAATCTTTGCTAATAAAATTAAACGTTGACCTGAAATTTCACACTGCATCACTATCTTGATGGAAACCCCTGATAATTGTCATTGCAATGTTTGCCCAAATTCTTTCACATTATCTAAGAAATGCCATTTGGTGGGATCCAGAGAGATTCCTTTAAAAGTGAAAAGAAAACTGCTTAAATCTAAAATGTCTCTAATTGGTGACTCAAGTGGTTTCTATAACACTACCTTCAATGAATAAGAGTTGCAAATTTTGCATATTGTTATGATGCCAAATCATGTTATGACTGGATAAATCAGATCTCGCAGACTGAAATCTGGCTTGGTAAGATTCCTTTTAGTTAGGTCACCTTTCACTGAAACACAAGCATGCAACGATGCAGTCCTAATTTTAACAAATAAACAGATGCTTATTGCAAAACAGGATAAATACAATAAGCAGTGTTATATAGATATAACAAATTTGAAAGGTTTTAAAACACACAGTAAATATACAGTCCCATCTATCCCAACTTCATTACGTTATGATATGCCAAACTACAAAGAACCTTCTTTAGCTATTGCAACTGTAAGTTTGACTTAACCTTTTTCTTTCAATTTCTGGCCTTGCAAGTTTCATAGCAGCTTTCTTGATTATTCACACAACTGAGGTTGGATTTTCACAGATACAAATAATCCCTTCAGAGTGCTAACCAAGCATTTCTTGTCTGGAATTTCCAAATTAAAATCATTATATTTAAGGTAACCTTTTCCTAAGTTTTCTGAACAGACTTGTTTCTGTGGCAGAAATTGTTTCATGCATCCAATTTCAAACAGGACCTCTGCAAACTGAAAACAGAATCGTTCAATCTAACTGTTTTCTCCTTGAGCATAAAAAAATTCCTGATTCTTCTAACTGAAGGCAAGCAATACTCTTCATTGTTTTCTGTGTTCACTCATAAAACTCTCTCAATGTGAACAAATTCCCACTACCAATCCAGGAAGTCTCTATTATACTGATATAAAAAACATAGCCTCAGAAATATTGACAAAGTAGTCATTAAACCTTCCTCGTGTGTACAGATCAGAATACACATACCATGTGTTCAAAATCCAAATTCTCAACTATAAGGGAGAGATGTATGATGGCTCCCCCTTTTTCTACTTCTCAACTGTCTGTAACAAAATGTATTTTAGAGAAGAAATGTTTAACCCCCAGTTCTGTGAACAGATACAAGACAGATTTTAACCCAAGTTGGAAAAAAAGGTTTATTGCTTTGCATCGAAAGACATTCACAATACACTCATTCTATTAGGAGAACAAAGTGATCTTGATCTACTTTGCCAGTGGCCTGAAGAATGGCAGATGGATTTAATTTAGATAAATGCGAGGTGTTGCTTTTTGGTAAAACAAATCAGGGCTGGACTTACACAGTTAATGATAGGGCCCTGGGGAGTGCCGTCAAACAGAGAGACCTAGCGGTGCAAATACACAGTTCCTTGAAAGTGGCATCACAGGTAGACAGAGTGGTGAAGAAGGCATTTGGCACACTTGCCTTCATTGGTCACAGCATTAAATACTGGAGTTGGAATGCCATGTTACAATTGTACAAGACAATAGTAAGATCACATTTGGAGTACAGCCTACAATTCTGGTCGCTCTGCTATAGGAAGGATGTTATTAAACTCAAAAGGGTGCAAGAGAGATTTACAAGGATATTACTGAGACTGGAGGGATTGAGTTATAAGGAAAAACTGGAATAAATTGGGATTTTTTTCCTGGAATGTAGGAGGCTGAAGGGTGACCTTTTAGTGTTTTATGAGGGGCATAGATAAGGTAAATAGTCATGCCTTTTCCCTAAGGTGGTTGAGTCCAAAACTAGGGGGTGTTTGTTTAATGTGAGAGGGACAAGATTTTAAAGGGACCTGAGAGGCAACTTTTTCACACAGAGTGTGGTACACAGATGGAACAAGCTGCCAGAAGAAATGGTAGTGTCGAGTTCAATTACAACATTTAAAAGACATTTTGACAGGTACATAGACAGGAAAGGTTCGGAGGGTTATGGGTCAAATGCAGGCAATTCAGTTCAGGAGATCGGGTTGGCATGGATGAGTTGGGCCGAAAGGCCTGTGCCCATGCTATTTGTCTCTATGACTCTATGATTCACATGCACATGGACACAAGAAAAGGTGGTTTCAAAAGAGGTAGCATGAGCTTAAGTACCTTTAGAGAAATCCAAAAGGTCATTATCACTCGAACCTTTCAAGACTGAAGTTAGGAGCGTTGCAGACCCAATGATTCTCAGTTCTGAGGAAGTGTCACTGGACCCGAAATGTTGACTCTGTTTTCTCCTTCACAGATGCTGCCAGACCTGCTGGGCTTTTCCAGCAACTTTGTTTTTGTGCCAATGATTCTCTTTTGGTTCACTGAGTAAATGGATTTTGAAAGTTTCCAGCAATGAATTCAAAATTGTTTATTACTAGCAGCAGCAGATATCTGACCTTTCCCCAGTTGAGTTGCAGTTAATCCTTTGTAGTAAATATCCACCCTGGGCTCTTCAAATTAGGAGGTAAAACACTAACCCAACTTCTCAGCCCAGGGGTGGATTTTAGGCCAGCTCCTTCTTTCTCTGCTCTGGATCGTTTGCCACAGTGCTATGAATGACTGATGACAGACTGCTCCCCTAAAATGCCTTCACTAACATTTCTAATCACACATGGATCTGTGTCAGTTCACCGTAATATCACTGGCACTGCTGCTTACATTAGTGCTCCCTGAGGATGTTAGCTTTGATATGCATTGAGATTTGAATCTCACCCACTGGCATCTCCTTGAGAGACAATGGGTTTTCCACACAGCCATTCTGTGGAATTTCATTCTGCGGAATTTCATTCTGCAGCAATTAAGCCTGTGGGGCCATTTTGTACTCATTTGTCCAGGTATTTTGGAAAATGGACAGTTATGAAATCCACGGAAGAGATCTGACACATTGTTGTTTTAATGCCCTGCTCAGAGAAGAAAGCTTATTTTCAGCATTGGACAGTTTCACATGTATTTACTAGGCAAAGGGAGACAAGGCAACCTAATCCCTGGATTCCATCTGTCACAGAATCCCTATAGTGCGGAAGCAGGCCAATCGGCCCATCAAGTCCACACAGATCCTCCAAAGAACATGTCACCCAGACTTGCTCCTCTACCCTATCCATTGTAAGCTTTCTGTTCTGCTTTTAGAAGTAGTGTCTACTTTTCCATAAAGCCAACCATCTGCACGGATGTGATACATTTGTGCAAATGTTTTTCTTTATAAACTTCCACCTGCACATTTGGAATAAAAGTGCCTGAGTAGATTTTTCACTTGAATTACATTTGCTGTCAATGGTGTGACTCAGTTTTGTACCTTCTAGTTCCTCAACCCATATCACAGATATCCTACCTTCCAACCAACATTGCCCCATCTTCCTCCTAGGTTGATGTTGTATTTGCTTTGTGTTGCTATTTATATGCAACTAATGATCTTACACTAAAGTATTATGCACAAAACAACAGATTGATAATAGAAACAGGGATGGAAGTACATCTGGAGAAATTCAACGGTTTTTGCAGCATCTGGGATAACATTTATTTTCAGAAGGGTCACTGCACTTGAAACGTTAACTCTGCTTTTACTCCACAGATCCTGTCAGACCTGCTGATTTTCTCCAGCAATTAATGCTTTTGTTTCGGATTTCTAATATCCGCAGTTATTTGCTTTATATTATCATGGGATTGCATCTGTCCGTCTTGGTCCTCTAACCCCACTTCACCTAACAATTACGCTTAGTCTTGATTTTCCATGTGTAACATGCTTGGAAATTAACAAGTGTGTGATCAACCATAGCTTTAGGAAATGGCCTGTTATTATCAATTATATATATAAAAAACAAATCCTTTGTCTAACTCTAATCTCAAGATAACTAACTCTACACTAATTTAATAATGAAGTTATTGATATATGAAAAATAATTTTGCAAATTATTAGAATCATTTTGAGAATCATTTTCCTTGGCATTTGTTGATGATAATCATAATGATTTGCATGAGCAGCCTGTATACTGCCGCCAATCTTTCTTTCTTCTCCACACACAAATATCTTGCTGCTCATCATTCCTCAAACTGGCACATTATCTGATTTAAACAATCCCTTCAAAAATTTTTGCAGAGATAGTAGGAACTGCTGATGCTGGAGAATCTGAGATAACAAGGTGTAGAGCTGGATGAACACAACAGGCCAAGCAGCATTAGAGGAGCAGGAAAGCAGATGTTTCGGGTCGAGACCCTTCTTCAGAAATGGGGGAGGGGAAAGGGGTTCTGAAATAGATAGGGAGAGAGGGGGAGGCGGATAGAAGATGGGTAAAGGAGAAGATAGGTGGAGAGGAGACAGACAGGTCAAAGAGGCAGGGTTGGAGCCAGTAAAGGTGAATGTAGGTGGGGAGTTAAGGAGGGGATAAGTCGGTCCAGGGAGGACAGATTGGTCAAGGAGGTGGGATGAGGTTAGTGGGTAGGAGAAGGGGGTGGGGCTTGAGGTGGGAGGCATGGTTAGGATGGCGGGAACGAGCCGGGCTGGTTTTGGGCTGCAGTAGGGGGAGAGGAGATTTTGAATCTTGTGAAGTCCACATTGATATCCTTGGGCTGCAGAGTTCGCAAGCGAATTATGAGATGCTGTTCCTGCAGCCTTCGGGTGGCATCATTGTGGCAGTGCAGGAGGCCCAGGATGGACATGTCATCCAAGGAGTGGGAGGGGGAGTTGAAATGGTTCGCGACTGGGAGGTGTAGTTGTTTGTTGCGAACCGAGCGTAGGTGTTCCACAAAGTGGTCCCCAAGCCTCCACTTGGTTTCCCCGATGTAGAGGAGGCCACAACAGGAACAGTGGATACAGTATACCACATTAGCAGATGTGCAGGTGAGCATCTGTTTGATGTGGAGGGTCTTCTTAGGGCCTGGGATGGGGGTGAGAGGGGAGGTGTAGGGGCAGGTGTAGCACTTACTGCGGTTGCAGGGAAAAGTGCCGGGTATGGTGGGGCTGGAAGGGAGTGTGGAGCAGACAAGGGAGTCACAGAGAAAGTGGTCTCTCCGGAAAGCAGATAAGGGTGGGGAGGATAAAATGTCTTTGGTAGTGGGGTCAGATTGCAGATGGCGGAAGTGTCGGAGAATGATACTTTGGATTCGGAGGCTGGTGGGGTGATACGTGAGGACGGGGGGATTCTGTTTTGGTTGTTATTACAGGGAGCGGGTGTGAGGGATGAGTTGCAGGAAATGCGAGAGACATGGTCGAGGGCTTTTTCGACCACTGTGGAGGGGAACTTGCGGTCCTTGAAAAACAAGGATATCTGGGATATCCGTGAGTGGAAAGCCTCATCTCAGGAGCAGATGCAGCAGAGGCAAAGGAATTGGGAATAGGGGATGGCCTTTTTGCAGGAAGGTGGGTGAGAGGAGTCGTATTCTAGGTAGCTGTGGGAGTCAGTAGGCTTGAAATGGATATCGGTTTCCAGGTGGATGTCAGAGATGGAAACAGAGAGGTCCAGGGAGGAGAGAGAGGTATCAGAGATGGTCCAGGTGAACTTAAGATCGGGGTGGAAGGTGTTAGTGAAGAGGATGAACTGTTTGAGCTCCTCGTGGGAGCACGAGGCGGCGCCAATACAGTCATCGAAGTAATGGAGGAAGAGGTGGGTTTTAGGGCCAGTGTAGCTTCGGAAGGGGGATTGTTCCACATATCCTACAAAGAGGCAGGCATAGCTTGGGCCCATGTGCGTACCCATGGCCACCCCCTTTGTCTGTAGGAAGTGGGAGGAATTGAAGGAGAAGTTGTTAAGGGTCAGGACGAGTTCAGCTAAGTGGATGAGGGTGTCAGTGATGGGTACTGGTTGGGCCTGCGGGACAGGAAGAAGCGAAGGGCCTTTAGGCCATCTGTATGGGGAATGCAAGTGTATTGGGACTGGGCATCCATGGTAAAGATGAGGTGTTGGGGACCAGGGAATTGGAAGTTTTGGAGGAAATGGAGGGAGTGCTTGGTGTCACGGACGTAGGTGGGGAGTTCCTGGACCAAGGGGGAGAAAATGGAGTCGAGCTAATTGGAGATGAGTTCAGTGGGGCAGGAACAGGTGGAGACAATGGGTCGACCAGGGCAGTCAGGTTTGTGGATTTTGGGAAGGAGATAGAAACGGGCTGTGCGGGGTTGGGGAACGATGAGATTAGAGGCTGTGGGTGGGAGGTCACCTGAAGTGATGAGGTTGTGGATGGTGTGGGAGATGATGGTTTGGTGGTCAGGGGTGGGATCATGATCAAGGGGGCGGTAGGAGGAGCTGTCTTAGAGCTGACGTCTGGCCTCAGTGATGTAGAGGTCAGTGCGCCATACGGGTCTAGACCTTTCTTCAGAAAATTTAACATTTTATAGAATATAAAAATAATAGAATATAAAAAGAAACTAAGAATCTGTTAACAGCAGAAGCAAAGCAATATTGTTATTGTCATGCAAGTTTTAAGCTTGAAAAGTTAATCCTAAAGAACATTAATATTTTTATTATGATATCTCTTTATTCGTAGACACTTTTTTTTGGAATGAAAACTGAACAGACTGGGAATGTTCATTCTATGAAGGGAGAGAAACAGCTAAAATTCAATCTGATGACCTATCATTAGGACTGGACATTAGAGAGGCAACAGACAGAGAAATTATTTAAACTTGCACAGAACTCTAATTCGGGTTCAATCAACAGGTCATCAAATCAAAGTGCTAACTCAGTTTCATTGTCCACAGATGCTATGAGAGCTTTTGAGTTTTATTTCAATCTTTGCAGGGGATGTGGGCATTGTTGGCAAGACTGGCATTTGTTGTCTATTCCAAACTGTCCTTAAACTGAGTGGCATGAGAAGCCATTTCAGAGGGCTGTTTAGAGTCATCCACATTACAGTGAGCCTGAAATCACATGTAGACCACACCAGATAAGGAAAGCAAATATCTTTCCTTAGAAGGAAATCAGTGAACTAGACGAGTTTATATAACAATCACACTGTTTCATGATAGTTATCAGGTTAGCTTTTTATTGTAGATCTTAGTGAATTCAAATTTCACCAGCTGTTGCGATGGGATTTGAGTCCATGTCTCCAGAATATTAGCCTGAGTTTGGGATTACAAATCTCGTGACATTCGCATGATACCATTACTTCCCTAATTAGAGCCACCAATTTGTTTTTGTTCTTATTTCAGATTTCCATTATCTGCAATACTTTGCTTTTGTGCCACTCTATGAGAAAGAAATAAACTTTGGAAGCTCAAAAACCACATAGCATGTTGATGGTCCATTAAAAATACCTCTCTCCCACATGCCTAATTTTCTTTTTTGGTGATATTAATAAAAAGAACACGTTAGGTGAACTGAGTAAGAGTTAGCCGATCTGTCGTTACCCATTTCGTGATTTCACTAAAAAACTGAATTTGATCTTGGCTCGATCTACAAATACCATTGTTATAACAGTAATCTGAGGTGAAACTGGAACTGAGTCAAACAGAATCTAGTCCTGTGTGCAATGAATAAGCCATCACAAACAATACAGAATTCTCACTTGTGAATTTGGTTTTTGCAGGGCCATGATGTAAGCATTGTGTCCTTCTGAGCATGCACAGGCTCTGTCTGAAAATCTATCTAAAAGAGGGCGCCTCTTTCATGGCAATTTCCAGTGCCAAAACTCCTGAACAAATACTCAAGTGACATAGCACAGCCCAAACAACAGCTATAGTGATGCCAGACTTCCTCATTTTGACCATGCAGCTTCACTGAACAGCAATATCACTTTCTGCAGCAAGAGCGTTGAGTTGCTATTTAGGACCTGCATCAGAGTAGGGGCATATTCCCAACATGCAGATAAGGTGACTTTGAAGAATCTGTTGTACAGAGTACTCTGGAGTAGTTCAGAGTGTTGTAGTGAATTCCTGGATTTGACAGAGAGTGTCACTGCCTCTTAGAGCGGGCAGAGGAGTAGGTGGCTTGTCCATACAAATGCTGCAAAAGGCATGGCACTGCATTTGCCTCTGGACCTGCAGCTTGATGGAGGTGGAGAAGAGGCTATGGAAAAGGCAAGCTCAACACACAGTGCATTTTGCCAACTTGGCATCAGACCCTTCAATGTTCCTTCACAGAAGCAGTACACTATCTGCTAGATTAGCCAATAGACACAGCCACTGCTGTCAAGCCCAGCACTGCAGTCTTCTGTGCTGTCACATGGAAGTTCTCTTCTGGGGCCTCTGTAGCAAAACTCAGGTGCAGCATCACCCACTAAGGAACTGGCAAATGAACCATCCTATTCCCCTGATCTGATTGCAGCCCATCCAGACCCTCAGTGCACCACATGCGGACCCTCCAAATCATGTGCAGTGCCAACATCTGAACTGGTGGCTGTGTGCATCAGATCAGATGGTGGGGTTTCTTCATCCTGGACTGTTCTGATTGAGTGGGTAGCTATGTGAATGCACTAAATCATTCAGAGAAAATCTGGGGTAAAGGATTGAAGATTGTGTGGAAAGCAAATGGTTTGTTAAAACACCATCTGCAGCTTATTCATCGTGTGTGCCAGCAGACTAAGTCTGAACTGGAATTTGAGAAGGGGCACAAGGCAGAAATATACTATCACCTTCAGTGATGTTACCCACATGATGTAGAAAATCATTTCCTCTGTTGAGATCAGGAGACACAGGACTATTCATTCACCACCGGTTCTGCTGTTCTCACTTTCGCTGTGTGCCATCTAGCTCTGCAAGAGAGAAGGCAGAATGCCAGTGATTGTGTAGCAGAGTATACGAGTGACTTGCCAGAACTAAATAGCTGGAGGTGTGTAGAGGCTGAGAGAAGATGGCCTGAGGCTGGCAGCAATTGAATATGTGTGAGGACAAGATGGAGTGCCAGAAACTGGAGCTGGGGGATGTGGTGCATTGAGCAGAGGTGAGACGCCAGAAAAGTGACGGATAGATATCATCGTGTTAAAATGCATACACTGCTCTTGATAACCCCTGCCAGATCTTTAGACTTCTTGTGGCACAACTGCTAGCTGCTCAGGTCCAGATGGGATCCCTGGCCATTTGTTCCTCATCCCTTCAGATGGTGGACTTTGAGGGCCTTTTGACCCCATGGGACTATGGTATTTCCCCTCCTGCCTGCCTGTAGCACCAAGGTTTCCAGTAATACATCTATAAGCGAAAAGATCTCTGTCTGCTCTGATATTTCCTTTCCCTTGTTTAGAATTGTAGCAATAACATGTCTCCTGTAACTCACTGTGGTTTCCCTTCAAGAGCATGCGATTGCCTTTAAGAATAGAAGGCTAACTGCAAAATATTGCATGGCTGTATGCAGCTAACGGCAAGCACCACAATCATTTTAATGAGTTGGGAACATAAAATGTGCATGTTACAGACTTCCAATGAAACCAGCACAGACAGTTCATGATTTGTGTGTCCTGTACCCACAAAATGGAGCATGCTGATTTTTGGGCCCTTTCATCTGAATACAGATGTAACTCCAAACCAGATCTGAACCAGTCATAGCCTGACCAACTGAACTATTGGTAAGAATTGGAATCTGTTTCATGGATTTGTTTGAATGCTGTACTTTTCCCAACTTATCCCATAAGCTCCCTTTGCTGTGCACCATTCTTCAACTGTTTTCACTAGGAAGGTAGAGAAGAAATCTGCTTCCTAGCTCTATGTTCCACAACTAGTCACTGGTTGATGATTCAGCCCAGAGCTTTCACTCTCTGTGCAGGGAAGTGCTTGAAGCTGTCTCCTCAACACCCCCACCGCTTCCCACAACTAACTTCACCACATCTTCCTACAATTCCCCCTCCCACCCCGAAGCCTACACACACATTAATTTACGCCAGGAAGTTTACATGTGGAAAATGAGAGACACAAACCTACAATCTGTCACTGCTTTGTTAGCTATAGCAAGACAAATAGAATAATTCATAAGTTTCCATTTTTCAGTTTAGGTTGGCGAATTCAACAGTTGATCCAAAGGGGAATATATTAGTACTTAAGCTACTGGGTTGATTAAATAAAACCTTTTTAAATAACACTTCACTTGACTCACTGAATAATATAGTCTTAATCTTCAGACCAGATGACAGGCTGCAGTATCATTCAATTCCAAAGTTCTAATTTTCCATTTGCCTTTGTTTAGAAACCATGTTTAACTTTTAATCAAAATCCTATCAATGAGTGCTTTTCGACTGTTAAAATTAAGTCAACATTAAGAGTGCTCCCACTTGATCAATTACAAGGAATTGATAATTCATTAAAGTTTTCTGGACTGTAGCAGCATCAAACAAGGGCTGCACTGTGATGTTTCCTAAGAGGATATATTGAATAATATTTTATTTTTCTATGCAATATTAAAATATTAAACATAAATTTATAAAAGGCGCCTTATGCCTTTGTTATAGCTTCTTCTGTATGTATCAGTTCTTTTATTTCCACAGAATCCCCACAATGTGGAAACAGGCCATTTGACCCACTGTGTCCACACCAACTCCATGATCAGCATCCCACCCTGACACAACCCTCTATCCTACCCCTGTAACCCTGCATTCCCTGTGGCTAATCAACCTCGCCTGCACATCCCTGAACACTATGGGCAATTTAGCATGGCCAATCCACCTACCTTACACATTTTTAGACTGTGGGAGGAAACCAGAGTACTCAGAGAAAACCCACGCAGACACAGGGAGAATGTGCAAACTCTACACAGTCACCCAAGGCTGGAATTGAACCCAGGTCCCTAGTGCTGTGAGGCAACAGTGCTAACCACTGAGCCACTCTAAATATTGGCATTCCTTAGCAAAACGCAATTTCAAAAAGAAGAATTTGACACAAGAAGCTTTTTAGATATTATTCATTAACAGTACACTTATTACCTGTACACCTTAGGTTCTATCCCCGTAACAACTTGATGGACAAAACTCAAGAACTTTCATCATGATTGCACATTCTTAGGACAGCCACAGTTTTCTCTGGAGAAGGCTATCTTGAAGTTAGATGTAGTGCTAGTCCGTCAAGTTGGTCCTCGGTAAAAATAAGAAAGACATGAGCTTTAATTTGCTACAACATTCCTCGAACTAGATTTTGGAGATTTTTTTATAAGTTGATTTTGAAACTGCTGTTGGAAAGGGAACTCGCTTTATTAAAGCTAGGTTAGCGATAACAAAAATTGTGTATTGTACAGGTGCTGTGTAGAGTGACATAGTTAATTTTCCTTCTTAAAATGCATGTGGGTAAATGTTAACAGATACAGACACTCTTACCCAGATCAAATTCTGCCCTTGGGCAACGCAGTGGAAAGTAAAAATAAACTAAACCGGATATGCAGTCATAAAATAAATTTTGAAATTAGCGTGACAAATTTATCTTAATAGTCAAGTGTAAACTGAGCATCGAAAATGTTCTTGCGGAGTTGCCAGCTGTTGTAAGCCTTATCCTGCTGCAGATTCATTTACTACGGTAGCTAAGGGATGAGCTATGGATTCTCCTTCCCCAGAGAAGGAATAAACAAAGACTGGACGGGCACATTGATTGGTGAGAGTATTGTTGGTAATCAAGATATTTAGCACTGCTAACGTTAATATAATTGTGATACAATAACCCTAGGCTTCCAAAATACTCAAACCACTTCTTTCTGTCTAAATCACCATACATCAGAGATATTATGTAAACAAGTACTAACTAAACAATAATTCAGTATTTTCCATTTGGCATTGATCAATATAATACTTGAAACAGAAGATAATATAAACAAGATGCTAATTTATCTCAGCAGAAACTATGAAATCTAGACTGCCATAATCACCTAATGTTTCTCTATTACTTCACTATTAAAGGTTGTCTTCCCTATTCACTGTAGCTGAGCATCATTCAGTGGTTAATCATCCTGTAAGTGAAACACCTCATCTCAGTTTACCAGAAGAAGCAGACAAAGGTTAATTTTATAAAACCTAGTTTCTGAGCCTCCCGAAACACATCAAATGCATTAATATTCAAGCTCCTGTTGCTGTGAAAATAGTCAACGTCACAGGAGTTCAAAGACACCATTTTATTTCTGCCACCATCAGAGCTGTTGCCACATTCCAGTTTTCCTGAACCACCCAGGAGTGCCGCCAGGCCTGTCATCAGGGACTGTTCATTTTGTAGTTTTTTCACTGTAAGCCTGCAATATTGAAAGGGTCATAAATGTGTTCCAAAAATAAACCGCAAAAATATTGCAACCTCGGGACGCTTGATGAAGTCTCATAAACATAAAGTTAACTAAGGCATAAAGTCATAAGAATATCCTTTTCAGTTTTTTTTTTACAGAAAGTAGCATTTTTATTAGGGTTGGGGTGTTGACTACACTATTACTCAACTTACATATTATGCAGTAACATTGTTCTTTTGTTGACAGTGAAATATTTTAAACTATCATACATGAATCAACCCTTTAATAACAAAAATTAAAAGGATCACTTTGAATGTCCAGTTTTCTCAACATTTCCAGTGAAAAAAAGTGTTCTATTGTGTATTTTATTCAAATTTACATCATGTATCAGAAATCTGAGTGAATGATAGATGCGGATGTTATCCCAGAATTTCATTTACATTTCAGAAGCAGGGGTGTGGTGTCAAAAACAAACCTGAATGAACAAGAGTGTCATTAATAATGTACAACAAATACTACATGACGTTTAGTAGGAAACCGTCACAATGAAGGACTAGAGTCAGATACATCAAACCTGCAGAATAATTCACAAGAATATCAGAATGACATGATACAGGACAGCATGGTGGCTCAGTGGTTAGTACTGCTGCCTCACAGTGCCAGGGACCTGGGTTTGATTCCACCCTCAGGTGACTGTCTGTGTGGAGTTTGCACATTCTCCCTGCATCTGTATGGATTTCCTCCAGGTGCTCCGGTTTCCTCCCACGGTCCAAAGATGCGCAGGCTGGGTGGATTGGCCATACTAAATTTCCTGTAGTGTTCAGGGATGTGTAGATTAGGGTGATGCGTCTGCATGGGACGCTCTGAGGGTCAGTGTGGACTTGTTGGGCTGAAGGGCCTGTTTCCACACTGTAGGGGTTCTATAAACTATGAACAGTTGGCTCCTGTTTTTGTCCAACCGGTAACGTTGCTGGTAATTCATGTGGGAAAAGTTATATATATTTATTCAATATTTTATTAATCTCAGGCTCTTGTTAAAAAATGCAGCAGTCATTGTATCTCTAAATCATGATGAAGAGAGAGATCCCTGGTTGCAGGATTACGAAATCATTGTAGAGTTGAAATAGACCGCTTGGAAAATGATATTTTAGTCTTAAGAGTATCAACGGTTTACACAGCAATTATTCTGTTACAGTAGCTTCCCAATAGATGGTCTTATTTCATTTCAAAATTTGTAGAACTCTCATGTCTAATCCCATGACCAATTGGTTAAGAACTGGCATTGGTTATGAGAAAAAAAATATTATTTTAGATGACTATCACATTTCACTTCAGACATTAAGGGGCCATCTCTTGCACCTCCTAACTTTACTTCAGCACCTCCAGAGGCTCTAGTCTTGGCACATATTCCTCCTGGTCTATATTCTAGCCCTTAGTATGTGTAGTTTACATCATCTACACTTCTCAATATTCAGCATTTGAATGCTAAAATGATTGGATGTCAGTCTTAAGACATATAATTCCTACAAAATTAATTCACAAAACACATATTCAACTTAAATGATACAAGACAGGTCACCTCTATTCTCCTTGTGAAGATAAAAGGGTAAGATATAAGAATGGTCAGGTAACTAGCCCAAAATCTTGCCATGCACCTCTCCATCTCACTCTCATAATAAAAGTGGATGGGTACATGAAATTGGTAGCCAGCCCATCACATACAAATAAATAAGTAAGGGTTGTGTGAGCTTGTTAAAAGCTCGGTTAGTTCTAATATTACACTGTCCATGCCATAACATGGTTGAAAATATAGAAATTGCTGGAAAAACACAGTGGGTCTGGCGACATCCATGGAGAGAAAGCAGAGTTAATGTTTTGGGTCCAGTGACCTTTCTTCAGAATGGAGCCATAAAATGGTTGGTTTGGACAGGTAGGTGTTCTTTTCCCTTAATGTTTGGAACAGTGGGGGTAGGGTGTTACTATCTTTGAGGGTGTGCTCTTTGCCCATTTGAGGGTACATGCTGAGAAGTTAGCACACCCCTTTCTTTCTTACCTGCCTGTGGTACAAAACCAACAATCTTGCCCTCTAAAAAATGCCCCTTCCCAAAGGACCTTGGTTTAAGAGAGACTTTCCCCCTGCCAGAGGCAGATGTCCCATATCCATCCATATAGTCCACCCCAAATAGGCACTTCCAGGGCTGTCACCAGGCTTCCAACACTTCCTCCAGGGTGGGGAAGCAAACTGTCCACATCCCCATAATTTTCTGCTCAAAGGTGTTCAACTCAGTAGTAAATCTGTTATTAGAGATTATTGTGTAATGGTTCTCTGTTACGGAGAGGACAAAGAAGCAATGGAAAATGCACAATGTAACTTCACTGGGACATTATCAGAGATGAATGAAGACAAGAGACATTTGATGTTGGAGCTGTTCCTGATGAGACATTGGGGGAAGAGGCCAGCAGGATTAGGAAAGCATGAGAAAAGTAATTAATGATTGATTGTTTCTATTGGTTAGTAAGATGGCACAGCTTCTAAGACACGAACAAATGAAATGAAAATTAACAAATTATGTCAATAACAACTCACACAAGGAATTATTAAATTTTTAATCCTCTGCCACTAGCAATTTATGAAGTAGAATCAATAAAATGAATTAACTTGTGGCTTGAAAGAAGAATATTCAGGGTTGGAAAGAATGAGATAATAGGAACTGCAGATGCTGGAGAATCTGAGATAACAAGGTATAGAGCTGGATGAACACAGCAGGCCAAGCAGCATCAGAGGAGCAGGAAGGCGGACGTTTCTTCGACATTTTTTTCGACGGTTCAGAAATTTCTGAAGAAGGGTCTAGGCCCGAAACGTCAGCTTTCCTGCTCCTCTGATGCTGCCTGGCCTGCTGTGTTCATCCAGCTCTACACCTTGTTACCTTGGAAACAATGAGAATGGGATTACAGTAGATGGCTCATTTATAGGCCTAATGGACCAAATGGTCTGTTTCAGTGCTAAAACAAATCATATTCAAATAACGTAACCAAATTAAGTTTCAGTGTATGATTGATTTGACAATAGCTGACAGCCCAAATGTTCAATAGACATTATAACCATCTATTCAGATTTGTTATGCACATTGATAGCATACAGCCTTACTTTTCTTTTGTACGATTTTGAGCCTTCATTTTAGGAAAAGATGTATTGGCATAGGAGACAGTTCAAAAGGAATTTGTTAGGCTGATTGCTGGGATGAAAGGGTTGAGATATCAAGAATGGCTGAACAGGTTGGGCCTTTATTCATCAGTGTTTAGAAGAATGAGAGACAATCTTGTTGAAAATACAAGATTCTCAGGGAGCTTGATAGGGTAGATGTTGAGAGGATGTTTCCACTTTTCGAAACTAGGTGGTGGTGTAGGTGGTGGCGTTCTCATGTACCTGCTACCTGTCCTTCTAAATGGAAGTGGTTGTAGGTTTGGAAGATGCCATCTAAAGATTTTTAGTAAATTTCTGCAGTACATCTCATAGATAGTACACACTGCTGACAATGAACGTCGGTGGTGGATGGAATGGATGTAGTACTAATTAAGCGGGCTGCTTTGTCCTGGCAAGTGTCAAATTTCTTGTGTATTGTTGGAGCTGCACCCATCCAGGCAAGAGGAAGTATTCCATCACACTTCTGACTTGTGCCTTGTAGATGACGAATGGGTATTCGAGAGTTAAGAGGTGAGTTACTCACTGTAGTATTCCTAGCTTCTGACCTGCTCTTGTAACTGCTGTGTTTATGTGGTGAGTCCAATTGAGTTTCTGGTTAAGGGTAAAGCCAAGAATGTTAACAGTGGGGGATTCAGTGATTGTTACATCATTGAACGTAAAGGGGTGGTGGTTAGATTATCTCTTATTGGAAATGGTCATTGGTTTGCATTTGTGTAGCTTGAATGTTACTTACCACTTGTCAGATAAAGTCTGGATATTTTCCAAATCTTGTTGCATTTGAACATGAATTGCTTCAGTATCTGAAAAGTCATGAATGGTGCTGAACATTGTGCAATCATCGGTGAACATCCCCACTTCTGACCTTATGTTGGAGGGAAGGTCATTGATGAAGCAGCTGAAGATGGTTGGGCCTAGGACGCTACCCTGAGGGACTCCTGCAGGGATATCCTGCTGCTGAGATGACAAACCTCCAACAACTACAACCACCTTCTTCATGTCGGGTATGACTTCAGTCAGTGAAGTGTTTGCCCCCGAGACCCATTGATTCCAGTTTTGCTCGGGGTCCTTGATATCACACTCGGTCTAATGTGGTCTTGATGTCAAGGGCTATCACTTTCACCTTACCTCTTGAGTAATATGGAGGTTAGATTACTGAAAATATTTAAACTGGAGGCAGATAAGTTTTGAAATATCAGAGAGTTAATGGCTAGGCTAAGCTGGCATGAAAGGGGAGCTGAGACCTGGGACAGATCTGCCATGATCTTGCTAAATAGCAAGGCAGGCTTTGAGGGGCCAAATAGCCTATTCCTGCTCCTATGTGTTCTGTTCTTAAATCAAAGATATATTAATGTAATGGCTATTAACATATTAACCACTATATTCTGCACGTTTGATGAATTTCAACGAACTGTTTTCAATGCTGGTCCACAGTTGTCCCTTCCAAAACAGGTGTAGGAAACAGGATGCTGAATGTATTACCCTCCTAACAAGCCTTCATCACAGGAGCTCACAGAACACACTGTCCTTGTTGTAAAATCCATGATAGTCATGTGGAAAGTGATTTGCCAAGACTTTTGGCTAGATATGTTAACTCTTATGTGCTATAGTCTAGGCAATGGTTTGCCTTCACCATCAGCTTTCATGTTTTGAACAACAGATCCACACAGTTCTTCTACCCTACACTATCACCACCCAACCACAAGTGCACTCCACTTTGTGGGAAGTAGGGGAAGAAAATAGTACCTGAGCATAATCAACAAGAATGCAGATATTTATCCCAACATGAACCAAAGCAAGCAGGAGCGTGCACAACTTTTATCTGAAAACATGGGTTTGTGGTCCGATAGATAGCATGTTATTTTGTCCAGCATTTCATGGATATGATGCAGCAATGAGCAATGACCAAGTCCTGCAAAGAAATAAAAGACATATCTAAACTGCATATCATCAAGATCCATCACACAGGGTGACAACTGAGACACTGAAGAGATCACACCAGACAACAACCACCTGTCTAAGACAGATGTCCTTAATAATAGGTAGCACACACAGAGTGTACACTGTTAAGATGAGACAACTGTATAAGAACAAGGTTTAGGCATATTATATGTCCACCAATGCATTATTTGAATACATTAAGAAAATAATATATATATAACACACACACATATATATATACGTTTATGTTTATGATTATGTTTATATTTATATACCAGCATGGCACGGTGGCTCAGTGGTTAGCCCTGCTGCCTCACAGCACCAGGGACCCGGGTTTGATTCCAGCCTTGGGTGACTGTCTGTGTGGAGTTTGCACACTCTCCCCGTGTCTGCGTTGGTTTCCTTCGGGTGCTCTGGTTTCCTCCCACAGTTCAAAGATGTGCAGGCTTGGTGGATTGGCCATGCTAAATTTCCCATAGTGTTCAGGGATGTGCGGATTAGGTGGGTTATAGCAGGATGGGTCTGGATGGGATACTCTGGGAGTCAGTGTGGACTTGTTGGGCCAAAGGGCCTGTTTCCAAACTGTAGGGATTCTATGATCTATATTATATATATATATACACCCTTGTGCCTGTTATTAGACAAGAGGTTCCAATTCTTTAAAGAGAAAGGAGAAGGATGTAATATTATGGCACAGATTCCAGACATGTTAGGATTGTGTCTTTAAGACAGTTACATGATATCACGACATCTGACGTCCAGTATAAATGTATCACCTTGCCTTCAGTCACTATTTCTCTGTAATGGGATAATTGTAGTCAGTCAGCATATGTGTCATTTACAGTACCATCAGTCAGCACAGAACCCAGATTTTGTTTGTTACTCTGTAATACAATAGTCTTGTATATAGTTAGTGTTATAGATAAACTTCAGATATCTGACTCGAAAAGAAGCAAACTATCTGTGGTATATGTTCTGTAAACTTCCATAAAATAAGCCTGAAATGACATCAAAATGCAACCAAATGAAAAGCACAAGATGAAGAAGAGAGAATTAGCATCACCATATAAAATTCACCAACAATGAAATTTTATGGTTTATTATCAAAGTGCCTGAAGCTTCAGAATTTCTGTGAAGATCGGAATACCCATATTGCAAATAAAAGGATACAGAATCTGTAAGAAACACTGAATGGTAAGCAATTCAAAACATTCTTTTATAAAATAATTATAATATGATCTTAAGAATGAATTGAAGAATGAAAGAAATGAATGCACTGTGCGTGCATTTAAGTAAATGGCCTTTCAGTTGTTAAGTCTCTGCCTCAGAGTATTTGCCATCCCAGAAAGCTAGTGAATGCTGGCCGGAGGGTCAGAAGTCTGACACACAGCCACAATAGACTTGAATAGAAGTCTTTTAACATACGAGAACATGACTTTGACTACGAATGCAGTGTGACACAGCTTGCCATAACTTAAGCCACAGCTATACTTAACACTCGATCATTTTTTATTGCAGGGGAAAAGTACAAAAATGCAGTTTTTAGCAGTGATGTAACTAGAAATTACAGGGAGTGTGTATACTGAGGCACAAAATTTATTTCCTAGCAAATCTGGGCTCTGTCTGCTCCCTGAGGAAAATCAATCGGTAAAGATTCAAATTAATTCATTCCATATCATTTTTGGTGCTTTTTGTAATTTTACTTTTAAAACCACATTTCCTTTTCCCCACAAGGGTGACAGATTTTCAAAGTATGAAAACAAAAGCAGTTACAGAAATTTTGCCAGGTCCAGTTTTTTTTTAATTTTGTGAATCTAATCCCTGATATGTCATATTAAACCTGTGAGCTGAGATGTACAAAACTTGTAACCAGCAATGCATTCAAAATTCACAGGCAGAATCGGTTCATTGAAATTAAATGGGTTATCGCCCGAGTCAAAATAGCAGACAAAGGAATGTTACATGAAAATACAAAAGTGTTTCTTCACGATTGTTGCCAGAGTTTTTAAAGCTTATAGTACTTTCATAAGCACATCAAAAAAGATTATTTTCCATGCTGAAAGTAAAATACATTACTCTTTGAAATAGTTCAGACAAAATTGTGGTAATATGAAATGACAAATCAAGACTGGTAAAAGGACAAGGGAAGAAACAAAATAGGGTGTAAAATGTTACCATAGAATATAGTCCCATCTCTTCTTTCTTTACGTATTTCATTAGAATCATCTTTGCCATTTCTTTTAGCATTTCATCATTCCTATTCTCCACTCAATCACAATCCTTTGTTTGTTTCCCTTTCCCTGGCATTGTATTTGCTCACCCTCCAAGTCAAAGAAACGACATCAACATGAAATATTAAAACCCGATGTTTCTCTCCCCAGATGCTGACTGATCGGCCATTTTCCTCAGCAATTTCTGTTTTTATTTTAAATTTCTGGCAACTGCAATGTTTTGCTTTTGCTACATAAAAATGCAGTTTTTAGCAGTGATGTCATTTCGATTTGTAACAATTTGTAAAACTGGGTGCAAAGATTTCAATGTGTGCTCTGAGGTGGAGTTGACTGGCTGCTTCCAGTGTATTTTATATTCGTTGATCAATAATGTCATTTATCACATTTCTCCAGGGAAATTGACAGTACTATTATCTAATATGACTACTTTCCCTGGTTAATGCACGGCAATTCAGGGTGATGCATGTAGAGAGACGGAAAAGACACAGACCTAACTTGCTCACTTCTCATCGTGCCAACTTAATTTCCTAATTTACTTTCACATTCTCACATTTCAGCAAAAAACATTGGCAGGATAATAAGATAATGCAGGAACGATAACATAATGCCAATTAATGATTTGATGCTAGGAATGCACAGCTTCTCTCAAAACAGCAGCCGCAGTCCATGTTGAAGTAATTTTCCTTAAGGAAACAACCATGGAAAGGCAGGCCATGGAAAACTTCTCTACGGAAATGGAAGATTTTCACATTTTAGCAGCATACTGTATGGGGGTTTTTGCACGGTGTTTGAGGGCTTGATAGGGTTGGTTCCTGAGCGGCTGTTTGCCTTCAGACTCCAGAGTTAAGATCTTTAATCACAGGATAAGAGATGAGGAGATTTTTTTTTCATTCAGAACATTCTGGTTCTTTGGAATCCTGTATTATACAGGTTTGGGAGATGCTCAAACAAACAACACATTCAGGACTAAGAAAACTAGGTTTTTAGACACTAAGGAAATCAAGGCATAAAAGCAGGGCACTGGGAAGTGGTGCAAAAGTGAATGGTTCACCATGCTTTTATTGAAGGGCAGATCAGGTCTATAAGAGACCGGATGATCTATCCCATTTCCAATTCTTATGCAATGAACAAATATGAAGTGCCCTTTCACAGCAACAAGGAGAAGCTAACAGTCCTTAAGTATTTGTTACCAGTTCTGAAGGAGGGTCACTGGGCCCCCACCCCCAAAACATGAACTCTGCTTTCTCTTCACAGATGCTGCCAGATCTGCTGAGTTTTTCCAGCAATTTCTGATTTTGTTTTTGTTTCTGATTTCCAATATCCACTGTTATTTGTATTTAGCCTCATATGTATCCAACAGAGGAAGAAGAGCTTTTAAGTTGATTGATAGCCTTCATTCCTACCTCCAGTTTTTCACATTGACTGATGTGCCCAAGTTCCATTTGAATGAAGAAAGATTGTCCTTCATGAAAGAATTAAAACAGTGACTGTCAGCTTGAAGTGTTAACAACTGAAATAGAGACCTCGCAGAGAAATGCTGTTGAAATGGTGAACATCTGTCTGGCCCCTCATGTCATGTAGTTGATATACCTTAATTTGAAATGGACAGATATGAACAGAGGAATAAATATATGACAGGGCACTATATATTCGTAAATGGCATTGTGGCCGCAGTTGAAAATAAGGAGGGTTTTGCGAGGTGCATGAATATAAGCTTTCCTAATTGAGGTTAGCTTTACTTCACATCAAATCTTAAAGCATACAGAACTATTTTGTTGCTGACCAATAGACCAATCCATTTACATCTAATGTGGTTGACCTTCAACTGAACCCATGAACAATTGCATGATAACAGTAACAGTCACTTGCCAATAACCAGGTGATTACTCACTGGGTGTTTGCTGCTGAAACTCTTGACAGTTACACCATTAGGTGAGGGAGCAGTTTATTTTATTCCTCACTGGGACAAGCATTAGAAGTCCAACTCAGCCGTGCCATAAATAATCAAAATCAATTGGAAGTAGGTTATTTTCTAAAATACAAATCCAATGCTTGCTGCAAGAAATCTTCTGGCCATCTCTATAAATAACAATCATGATAGCTTTTTCTAACTGGTGTTACCTGTCTTTTGATTATCAGGACGATGTTACCCATTGGAAATTAGACAAATATCCATCACACCGGTTCATTAGCCATCTAGCATCACATGTATCTTTGATACAGTACAAATAGAAGCAGGAAGCTCCCATTTGAAACAAGCAGAACTTGGTTGAAGCAAAATCAGAAATTGCTGGAGAATCGCGATAGGTCTGGCAGCATCTGTGGAGGGAAAGCAGAATTAACATTTCGACTCCAGTGGCCCTTCTTCAAAACTGGAGAACTTGAGTTTGCAGAAGTTGAACTTCAGTTCTGAGGAAGGGTCACTGGTGTCGAAACATTGACTCTGCTCACAGATGCTGTGAGACTTGCTGAGTTTCTCCAGCAATTTCTGCTTTTGTTTTGGATTTCCAGTATTGCAGTATTTTTAATGTTTAGGACTTGGTTTGAGATTTGTAACAAAGGCTCTGACAAGGCTAAATGGACAACCATACAACTGTCCAATCTATATCTGTACTTAACACTGAGTTATCTACATTTGAATTTACAATGCCCTATGAGAGACTGAGCTGCAGACTTAAGTTAATTCGAGGAATCCTATACAAAGAGTAAAAAAAATTGGGCTAAGTCTCAGGCACTATTCTTGCTTTCTTTGTTTGCTTTTGTATTAATTGTTGTGGTGCAAACTGACTCCTACATAACCAACTAGAATAGTGCCATGACTTCTTTACCTTTTAAAATCTCCTGTGGCGACGCTTTTTCAAAGAGCACCAAAAAGATTCTGCAAATTTTCCCATACCAGAAGCCAATACAGCTCCATTAATTCAAACAGTGTGACCAGCAGAGATTTGATTAACAAGAGAGGCTGTGACAGGGTTGTGTGGATATACCCATGCTGACCAACAGCCAATGGCTCATAAGAATATCACCAAAAGGTGATTTTTTTTGTACAATGGTAGTGCCCCTATCTCTTCAGCAGAAGGCTTGGGTTCAAGTCTGACTTGTTCCAGAGGTAGCAAGAACTGCAGATGCTGGAGTCAGAGATAACACAGTGTGGAGTTGGAAGAACACAGCAGGCCAGGCAGCATCAGAGGAGCAGGAAAGTTGACATTTCAGGGTGGGACCCTTCTTCAGAAAAGGGTCCCCACTCGAAACGTCAACTTCCCTGCTCCTCTGATGCTGCCTGACTTGTTCCAGAAGTGTGTTACAATAGGTTTGATCAGGTTAATTAGGAATGCCCGTCACTGTTCTTAACTTTTGTGTTCTCATTATTTTCCAGACGAGCACTGAAGACTTCAACAACAAAAGATAAAGAGATGTCCAGGGGTGTGTAAAATAAGTACGCAATGCTAATAGTTCAATCCAACAATTCCATCTGCTTCCACATAGATAACGATGGGTGGTATTTTCACAGTCTCTAAATGACATGGGCAATAGCAGGACAGTAGGTAAAATATGACAAGAATGGAAAAATGACATTTTTGCTGTCAAGGAAAACGGGTTCAATCTTCTACACCAGGTTTCACCAGTTAGGTGAGAATCTTGCCAGTGACTGGTGAAGGGCATATTGGCGTATTCACATCTTACTAACATCTAACCACACTTCATTTACATGCAGGTTGGTCTTTTCCCAGATGGTAGAGAGAAACTAGATGGTGTCAATTGTGAGCATGACAGTCAGAGCTGCTATCTGGTAGCTGCAGGTCACTGGCCTCTCCTTCAGGTCTCCATCTTAGTCAACATTCCCCAACATTTCAGCGCACACTTCATGGCCATCAGCTGCACCACACATTCACGGAGGTTGGCAACAGCAAAGTTCCAGACTCACCATGTCATTATGGCACACTTATAATGCATTTCTCCATTTTAAAACTGCACTTTGGGATTCACTGACACCTTACATTGTAATGCTGGTCTCAGGTCACCTTGCTTAGAGGGACAGGCCTTCAGAGCAGGCTTCATCCCTGAGCTCGTTGGTTACAAACTTAGCACCCACTCATTTTGTGTTTATTTGCATTCTCACAGCAACACTGTCTTGCCTTTTCTTTTAGCAGATCACTTCTCATTTCCAGCAGTCTTCACCAGGTATCCTCGTTGCCCATATCTTTGATAACCCTCAAGCTCCTGCTTCATTCCAAGGGCCAGACGTCATACAAATGTTGGGAGACAAAGGCTTCCTACTCCAACCCATGCATGATGGATCCATTACACAACCATCTGACAGGCCAAGCACAGATAGTGCAATGCAGCCCATTTGTTCACCGAGAACATTGAGGGCCAGGTGACAGCCTTCCTCAAGGTGAGGTTCTCATGCTTAGACAAGACGAGGGTTCCTGCTGCAATTAGCCTGCACCATAGGATCATTGTATGATGTACTCTAGAAACTGTAGCAAGCAAAAAGGAGTCTCACTCCTTCAGATAGGGTTCTATGGAATATAGGTCAGTATGCATCTCTGGCAGTCACTGGACATTCTGCTGGGTCTGGCTCTCCATGGTGACAATAAATCTGATGGAGATAGCCAGATATACACAAGCCAGAGCTAGGATTGTGCAGCTGGCACACGTAGATTCCTCCAATGCTCAATCCAGTTTCCTGAGTGTCTCCAATTCATGGCAGCATGGTGACTCAGTGGTTAGCACTGCTGCCTCACAGTGCCAAGGATCTGGTGGAATTCCAGCCTCGGGTGACTGTCTGCACAGAGTTTGGAGTTTGCACATGCACCCTGGGTCTGCGTGGGTTTCCTCCAGGTTTTCTGGTTTCCTCCCACAGTCCAAAGATGTGCAGATTAGGCGGATTGGGCATGCTAAATTGCCCATAGTGTCCAGGGGAAGTGTAGGCTAGGTGAGGTAACCATGGGAAATGCAGGGTTACAGGCATAGGGTTGACGGGGAGTGTTTGGGTGGGATGTTCTTCAGATGGTCGGTGTAGATGCGATGGGCCAAATGGCCTGCTTCCACACTGTAGGGATTCTGCGATTCTATGACACCTGCTTGCAGCTCCTGCATCTGTTTGTGCATTTGTAAAGTCATTATTGGCTGTCCTGTCTGGTCTCCAGCAGTTCTCTGGAGTGCCCTCCTCTCCAGCACATTGAACTTCAGTTGCCAATTTGCTTCTTTCACAATCTAGCTTCAAAATCTTTGCACACTGGAACTGTGAAAAGCAATTTCTAGCATGCAGCATTTGAATTAGTGTGCAGCTGGGTAATAAATATGGTGCCGGTAGTTTGAATGCCATATGCTCTCAGTGCTGGTGTGCTCTTTTATCACTGCTAAGCACAAGATAGCATGAGCGCCGCACTTGGGAGGTGTGGTCTGTACTTAGTCAGGTGAGCATGATGACACTGTGTAAGAAATCTCACTCAGACTCAAGGAGTAAAATCCTGTATGAAATTCCCTGAGGTTGGCACTAGGGTAAATTTTGGGAAATTTCAGCCTTATGAATAGAGTGATGCCTGTATAGTTTTATTGGGAGCCTTTAATTGCAAACATTACAGATGCATCGATACAGTTCCCCCAGACCTGGGAGGCGATGGCCTCATGGTATTATCGCTAGACTGTTAATCCTGAGACCAGACAATATTCTAGGGAGCCGGTTTGAATATCGCCATGGCAGATGGTGGAATTTGAATTAAATAAATATCTGGAATTAAGAATCTAATGATAACCATGAATCCATTGTCGATTGTCAGAAAAACCCGTCAATAATGCCCTTTAGGGAAGGAAACTGCCATCCTTACCTGGTCTGGCCTATATGTCACTCCAGATCCACAGCAATGTGGTTGACTCTTAACTACTCTGAGCAATTAAGGATGGGCAATAAATGCTGCCTAGCCAGCAACACCCTCATCCCATTAATGAATAAAGATGAAAAAAAACCACTATCCAAATGAGTGGGAGAGGACTCCATTGTAGGCATATGAAGTTGATTTGGAACCATCCACATCATATTTGAGACCTCAAGCCTCATTTCTCAGTAGACATTTTCAAATCAGCCTGTTCAGAGATGCTATTGCACACCTCTGGAGCAGGTGTGACTTGTACAGAAACACCGTTAGGACATGGGGTTGGTGGATCAGAAGCAGACTTATGTACATCATTTCTAATTAGAAATTTTCTGCTCAGAGGTGTTATTACGCACATCTGAAGGTTCAGTGCCTTTACTTTAGCACAGATCCCTGTCCCAGCATTACTTTTCCAAGATAACATTCAGCCAATCAAGGCTATTGTTCCTGACACCTTTTGAGTAATTCACAACAAATTATTACCTATTTTCACCTGTATAGCCAAACGATATGCATCTACCAAAATAATCATACAGCTTCCTTTTGACAATGTATTGAAGAAGTGTTTCAGGTGCTGACTAGATGTAGGAAAGTCTTGTAATACAGCCTGGCCAAGCTTTTAAGGATCTTAATAATCTAAGCATCTACAGGAAAGATTTCAACAGCTCTCCTTGCCTGCAGCTGGGGTAAGGACAGGAGGTGGTAGGCGAGGTGCAGGGGCTAGTGGCAAGAATACAAAACAGTACATGCAGGAAATATGATACGCTGAGCAGTGACAGAAGTAATGACACAATTTGCTAATAACACTTATTGATGAGCTGCATTTAAAATGCTTGAGCTTCTGAGCTGGGGAGATTACAATGGTCATATTGATTAACACATATAAAAAGACTCTTTGATAAAACTAATTATAATGCAATCTTAGGACACAGGCAATGGCACTGTATGTACATTTCAGCCAATAGTCTTTCCTCTTCGCCTTCAAATTCCTGCCTCAGCATATTTGCTATCAATAAAAACCAGCAAATGCTCACCATAGTTTCAAAAGTGCAACAAAGAGCCTGAATAGATTCCTCATAATACACGAGAACATGTCCTGGACTACAAATATAATGGGGCTGGGCTGGCCATAACTTAAGCCACAGTTACACGTAACACTCAATCATTTTTATTGCAGGGACAATATATGAAGCCTGCAGTTTTGGCAGTGGTGGATTTAGAAATTATGGGAATCTAAGCATTATAGGCATAACATTTATTTTTCAGCAGTCCTGGGACATGCTTGCTCCCCTGATAATTGCATTTTTTTTTGGCAATCGATTTTGTTCATTTTGAACCTACTGTTATTTGGCACTTAAAAATTTTTTAAAAATTGCTTATCCGAGAAGGGTCATGGATATTTAACATATGAAAATAAAAACAGTTGCAAAAACTGCCCAGGGTCCAGCTTCACCTCTTGAATTTAATCCCAAATGTGGGGAGTGAGGGTGGCTCTGCTTCAGTTCCTTTCGGATTTGTACACAGTCCTTGGCAGATTGCAGTGTCACAAAACCATTGTATAAAGAATAAGAACGCGCAATGACTGGACCCAACTGCAGCACAAGGCTTATCACACTCCCCTAATGAACTTTCCAGTTTTTTTTTCCCATTCTTTCATGGTATGTGAACATCATTGGCAAGGCCAATATTTGCTTCCCATCCTTAACTCCTTTGAACTTTAGGAATCAACATTGTTATGGTACTGCAGTGACACATAGGTCAGACAAGCTTAGTATCTAAATCAGTGTGCTCACCATTACTGGGATTAGCTTTTGAATTCCAGATCTTTTTATTATTAACTAAGTTCCAAACTGTACCGGGATTTGAACCCATGTTGCCCAAGCACTGTGTGTTACTACTCCTGTGATATTACTGCCTCACCACCATCACTTCTTTCTGCATTAAGAAATGGTTAATCTCTCAATTATGAACCTTTTCTTTAAGTAAGCTTACCTATCTTAATCAAATGATACCAAGCCCAGAAATAAGCATAGGGTCAGAACACTGCAAGTCGGGTGGGTGTTATTCTTGCATCAATTTAGTTCTGGCTGGGCCTACCCGGATTGAAAAGTCCAAGCTAATTTCTTCTCTAATGGGTTAGATAAAATGCAGGGCTCAGTTGGCTGGACAGCTGGCTTTGCAATACGGAATGATGCCAAATATGCACCTTAAATTCCTACACCAGCTGAGGTTACCATGGAAGATACCTCCTTCTTAACCTCTCCCATCACCTGAGGCATGGTGACTCTCAGGTTAAACCGCCACCAATTATCTCTGTCTAATGACTAAGTGGGAAAATGCCAACTTTACCGTTTTACGTAAAATGCAGAAATACAGCAGGATGAATGCACCAACCGATCAGTCCTGGCATGAATGATCCACTCAGGCTTCCTCCTATCCTTCCTCTTCTGATTCTATTAGTACAAGCCTCTTTTCCCCTCTCTCTAAAATACCTCTGAACCTCCCTTTTAATGCATCAAATTTCTATTTGATTTCTTGGTGATTTTCTTATCTTGATGACCTCTTGCCCACAAGTGGAAATACTCTCCAAGTCTAATCAATCATAATTTGTTATAATTTTAAAGACCTCCATTTGCCTTCTCTTTTCAAGAGCATACAGACTCAAAATGAAAAGTATATTTCTGCGGTTTGGGTATTGTCCTAAAAAAAATCTATTTTTCACCTGGTCCATTTCTGCCTCTATTCTCTTTTGATGAGAATAATTCACAGCATTCCAAATGTGGTCCAACCAAGGTTTATTACAAGTTAATCATAACTTCTCAATTTTCTCTCTCCAGAAGTAAATGCCAGTCGTTGGTCGGCTTTTATAACTTTATTAACCAGTGCCACAATTTTTACTGATTTGTGTGCTTATTCCCTCCAGATTACTTTGTTCCTCTACTTCATTTAGATTATTGTTTTCCAAGCAATGTGAAGCTTTACACCTATGTTGAACTAATTTGTTATTATATGCCCATTCTGCAAATTTATTGTTATCTTCTTTAATTTGTTGCAATCCCTTCTCAACATTGGCCATTCCTCCCAATTTGTTGCCATCTGAAACTTGGAAATTATGTATTTGATTCCAAAATTTAAATAGTCAATATAAATTGTGGGCAGTAGTTCCAGCTTTAGTCCTGGCAGAGTCCCAGCTCCTACCTTCTGTCTGTCACTGCGAACAGCAATGCTTTACTCCTGCCGTCTGCTTTCTGTTTTGCAGCCAGCTATAACTTTCCATTCTACTTGTCCCTTGACTCTGCAGCACTCTGACTTTATTCATTAGTGTATCATGAGAAATTTGTGAATTTTGCCAGCACTCCTCCGTGTTCTTAATGCAGAAGTGTTTTATGGATTCCCTTTGTATTTCAGGTACAAAGAATAGGAATAAGGCTGGAAGAAAATATGACATAAATCACAACTATATAAGTTTGACACCATATTGTGACGGCTACTGTTTCGTACCTTTTCTGCATTTTAACAAATTGCATTTTATGGAGTGTTGTTCTCTGTAGCTGGAGTAGTATAAGTAGTGGCTGTAATAAAAACTGGTCAGTTACCTCCCCAGTTACAGAATGTTCCAGTTAATTATAGCCCTGAGTTCTGTTGTGCATGTGTCCTATTAAGTAACCCATTAATGTAATTGTTTATGAAACATGGTTTTTCCTGTGCTCCATTAAAATTGTTTACTTGGGTTCATACCACATGTGTGGACTGGAAAACAGTGGTTTATTTTTGTGTTGGAACTACTTTCTAATATTCATACACCAACAGTCAGGCCTATCCCAGTTCCAGACTTTTCAAGCATGCAGAAAACTGAGGGAGTGGACAATACGCAATTATTTCTTTCGACATAAGCAAACAGTTTCATATTCTCTGTTCTGGATCTTAGCCACCACATGCACTAATTCGGCATGGAAGGACATTGTTAAAATTTTTAACTCGGAGCACCACCACAGGAAACAAGACTAGGCAGTGAACAATAGGGAGTAAGTAGGCAGAGGAGGGCCAAGAAACGTCATGACATTACCAAAGCTGAAACAACAAATTCTGGATAACAGTGCCTCCCATCTCCCCATAGCTAAATGGAAGACAATTTGAAGGTGGGTGGGGAAAATTGGGTGAAGGGAAGCACCACAAACATGGCCACTCTGTATTAGTTGCACACTTCATGACCTTTTGAAGCTATGCCTACATGTATGGCCTGACTAGATGATGGCTCTCTGTTATCTTCTGCTGTTTAGTTTATCAGTGTAATCCTTATCCTCATCTCTTTTTCAACAAGCAACAGTGCCCACTCCCTTCCAAAAGAAGACATCTTGGAGAAGGAGAATCCTTCTGAGAAGGCCTAATCGCAGACTGCATCATTCCCAACCACTGGCACAGAATCGAGCAGCCCCAATAGCCTACAGAGTAATAGCTTCACTGATCCAAACAGAAATGCAGACTTCAGGTTTGCAGCAAAGAGATCTAAGCTGTAGACTTCATGTAAGAAGTTTTGGAATGCATGAGAAAGAGCTTCACCGTTGTGGTTGGAAAAGTGGAGGAGTCCAGCCAGAGTGTTGTCATTTCCTGGGATATCAATAGGATGCAATTTCAAATGTTGAGAACTAAATTACCCTGCAGGTTATATTTGTCACCATTCTCATTACAGTTCCATTTCTGCATTATCAGAAAGTCACCAACATAGACAGTGACTGAATGAATATCGGAAGCTATTGTTACTCGTCAAGGTAGTCATGAAGGTCTAACAAGCACAATTATTGCTGAGGAGCTTTTACAGATAAGGGGATTGTAACAGTCACTAAAAGTGAGGCTCTAATATTCCCTCACCCACGGCACATTATATTGTCCTTCCCTTCTTGCAGTTGTGGCCTCAGCTTCTTCCATTCTTCCTTCTTTGATGTGACTCCTCCTACTCAAATCCTGTTTCTGGTATTAGTTTGTGCAGAATGCAGCAAGCTGCAGTGATGATGTGACTGATTTTGTTCCGTCCATAGCACATCTGCAGAATGATCAAAGCAACTGAATCCTCACTTCCAAATGCTATTCAATGTTCCTGGCAGGGACCAGGCTCGTCTTTGTTTTGTTTAAGCACAGCACAATTGTAAAAGGATGCTGTCAACAAAGTGTCTTCCCCTCTAGTAGCTATCAGCAGGCATTTTGAAATGAATGTAAAACAAGGAGCATTGATGACTGTCACAAAATAAAATCGTCTCATGGAAACTGCTATCAAAACTAACGCAGCCTTGCTTTATTCAGTGGTGATCATGCAGTATTTTAAAACTGAAGAAGTGGTGTCCATTCTGTGCTTAATGGTAGGTAACGAGGGGAGAAAAAGATCACACAGCAATCCACAGAATGGCCATGGAAATGTACTGTTCAAAATGATCCCAATGATTGAAGTGCCTGCGAACGTGTGACTCTTTAGAAATAACCTGTAGAGATGCCAATTAGTTAGCACAGCTATTTGTCACTCAGTGGATTTGCTGCAGGGTAAAACCGCTGCATCAGTTAAATTTGCACTGTGGTCCAACAGATTAATCAGATTTTATTTGTAAGTCGTACAAAGTTGCACAGTGATTGCATCTGCAACCCAAGCCAGCTCCACAGTAAAAATGGGCAGCAGCAAATTCAGGTAGAATTCAACGGTAAATCAATCTTTCCTACATTCAACAACTAGTAGCTGACAAAGTCTCAGAGAGGACCATAGGGCTGCTCGCTCATTAGACAGAAATGTCCACTCCCTCAGTTTTCTGCATGCTTGAAAAGTCTGGAACTGGGATAGGCCTGACTGTTGGTGTATGAATATTAGAAAGTAGTTCCAACACAAAAATAAACCACTGTTTTCCAGTCCACACATGTGGTATGAACCCAAGTAAACAATTTTAATGGAGCACAGGAAAATTGGTGGTAAATTGAACCTGAGGTTCACCAAACTTCAGGCGAGAGGTGAGTTTGAGGAGGTGGGATGGTCACGATGATCCCAGTCAACGAGCGAATTGAACCTCTGCTGTCAGTATCACACTGTTTCAGAAGTCAGCCACCTGAGGTAACCCACTTCCCCATAACCACTAAAAGACCCTGTTCCCACCAGGAAGGTTGGGGAACATTGATATCAATAGCGTAGTGATATGGATTGACAATAAATGCAACATTGCCCACAGCCTAGCAGAATTTTTGAAAGGAAAGGTTAAGTAGAATGCAGTACATTTTTTAGACCTTTTTTATTGTGATTCCTTTACTAACCTATCCAGTGTCCTCAGACATTAAAACCTTATTAAGGAGCATGATTTGGAAGTCACAGAAAAGATTTCAGTTTCAATTTTCTGCTAGCTATTACATTAACACCATATATTGTAACTAAACTACACTGATCGGATAAAACATCTCACAGAAGTAAAAAAAAGTATCAAACACCAACCTATACTAAAAATCTGAAATAAATAGTGCAATTAGCTCATATAGTTGGTTTGTTTATCTGTGATTGCTCTGTCAAATGATGTAGGAAATTTATTTTTAAAAAGGAAACCAGTATTTTCAATAGCAGCAATAAACTTGATCATTTATTTTCAACATTATACACAAGGAACCATTTTAACATTCAGCCTCAACCCAGAAAAGATCCCATGTGATGTAGACTACAACACACAAAAAAGATTTGTTTATTATTCTTCATAAATGTCTAGTCAAAGCTGTAAATTAAGAGCAAAATACATGCCTCACTAGTTTTTATTCTTAAATGGTCATTGATGGCTAAGCTAAAACAGTGATTTACATCTTAATAATGGCTTGCGAAAATGATTTATTTCTTACGCTTTGTCAATCTACACTGTGTCTTCCACACTGACACCAAAACAAACAAACTAAAACGTAATAAATGGCAGCCATTGTTTTACTGTGAGGTAATTGAGAATTTGAGAAAAACTGTGCAAAAATAAGTTCTTAGCGCCTGAGAGTTGCTCTATCTTTTTAATTTTATTTAATGAAAGTGGGATCCATTGGGTACATTACAAAATGAACGCATCCATATAATTTCACCATAACTCATGAACATATTATGATCTGAAAATAATTGATAGCTCACAAAAAGAAATGTTCTGGCAATGCAAAATGATTCAGCAGCATCAAGTTAGTATTTCTGGTATAGGTCTGAAATCCAGGATATAATTTTGATTTTCTCTCTACAGTTTACATTTTCCCAATTTGCAATAAGTTCTTTTCACTCCTCATGAAAAAGTAAGTTTTAATCAAGCACTGAGCGTTGGACAATGCCAAACCTGTATGATACTTTATCCAAAACTACCTCCCACATTTTAGAATTGACATCAAGGACCAGGTCAGGGATCAAAGATTCGCTGTAGATGAAAATCTTTAGTTATGAGGACAGACTAGAGAAACTGGAATCCTTTCATGACAGGAACTTTTGAGAAGGTCTGATAGAGATATTCAAAAGTGAAATTACAATGACTACAAAAGGTTAATATCCATTGGTCAGTCAGCTAGTAACTAAAGGTGACATGAACTATGATCCCTGTTATTGACCTCTCTGATAATGACTTAAGGTCCTTCCTATCTGTTCTACCGAAGTTTTTCAGACATCCCTTCAGTCTCCTACATTCCAAACGTAATGATCCAACCCATCTAATCTTTCCTCATAGTTGACATAATATTCCTGCACCTATATTAAAGGAGGAATAATTATCTCCTTGAAGCTACATGCTCCATGCCAGCAACAAAATTTGCAGTGTCCAGTTGCAAAGACTATGATCCTGTCTTAATTGTTTTGTCCCTGCCTTATTAATTCAGCAACTGCACCTTTTCAGATCTGTTGCTGTGACCATAACTTTCTAGCCTTGCCAATTTCTACGATTGCAGTGCATAATCTGAAATAACTAGTTGTACATCAGTATAAACAGATATTTTTCGTAGTGAGTCCTATAGAAAGAAAATCTGATAAGAGTTAATGACTTTTTCCAAAAAAAATGAATGCGTGTGTCACCCCTTCCCACCGCATCCCCACTGCTGCTGCCAAATTTGTTTTAAACTGAGGAACATTTTTTCAGCACATTACAAACATCACAACATTACGAACTCAGGCCCAGAAGACATCGTACCTGGTGTGATTTTCCATTTCTTAAATAACAAATGGAAAATTGCGTGGGGCAATACTATGATAGGAATTGTGTCAGAAGCAATAGTTCAGAACATCCACTTCAATATTCAGATAACTGGGAAGTGTATTTTGCCACTTGACAACTGGAACATCAGTTTCGTAAATACCTCACATGCGTAAATGAAATTTGTTGCACTTTCCAAAATGTGAGAAACCAATCTCCAAATAAAATGATCCCGTAATATGTCAGATTAAATATTGCAACACAATATCTGTTACGAGGTGTTTCTCAAGACCATTTGAAGAACTATCAATAGCTGTCCTGGTAAAATGGGTCAGTTACTTCCTTCAGTTACAGAATGTTCTCACTAATTATAGCCTTAGGTTCTAACAGCCCAGGTAAACAATTAATGACTCAGGCCATGACTGCTCCTATGGCAGCCATGCAGTTGTACTTTTGACTACATACTAAAGAGATCTCATCACAGAAAATATTCACCTTTACGGAGTTCAGACACTGAAGGGGATGGAAGATGTGCAGCACTGAATGCAAGGCATAAGGAGTGACTATCTTCAAACAGATATTCACAACAGGTTTGAACAAAAGTCAATTATTTATGCATACCATGCATTGTAAACCGGTTTCAGAATTCCTGAATAAAAACCTGCTCAAAATAATACACTCATTCATTTAAGTTTTTGTTAATTATGACAGCACACAGGATTGGTTGTCTGCCCTCACAGCTAATTTAAGCATGGCAACTTCCTGAAGAGTTGAGGGTGTCGTTCAACAAGGGCTGATAAGGGGAAGAACAGGAGAATATGACAGATGAATGTATGGCTAAAGAATTGGCGCAGGGTCCAGGGATTCAGATTCTTTTCTGGGGCAGAGGTGACCTGTTCAAGAGGGATGAGTTGCACCTGAGCTGGAGGGGGACAAATATCCCGGAGGCCAAATTTGCTCATGCTGCAAGGGAAGGTTTTAACTAGATTGGCAGGGGAGGTGAGATCCTCAACAGCAGGGAGGCAAGTGCGAAGGTGGAAGGAGATATAGTAATCAGAAATAACAAGTTCAAGAGACAGGTAGGCCGGAACAGGACATGGAGCAAGGAATGCCTGTTGGATTAAACTGCATCTATTTCAATGTAAGAGGGCTGACAGGTAAGGCCGATGATCTCAGGGCGTGGATAGTAGGAACTGCAGATGCTGGAGAATCTGAGATAACAAGGTGTAGAGCTGGATGAACACAGCAGGACAAGCAGCATCAGAGGAGCAGGAAGTCTGACTTTTCGGGCCGAGACCCTTCTTCAGAAAAACCTGTTTCTGAAGAAGGGTCTACGCCTGAAACGTCAGCCTTCCTGCTCCTCTGATGCTGCTTGGCCTGCTGTGTTCATCCAGCTCTACACCTTGTTATCTCAGGGCGTGGATAGGTACATGGGACTGGGATTTAATAGCCATTACAGAAACATGGCTAAAGGAAGGACAGGACTAGCAGCTTAATGTGCCAGGGTGCGGGTGCTTTAGGAGGGACAGAGGTGGAGGAAATAGGGGACAAGGAGTTGCATTTTTGATTAAGGGCAGTATCGCAGCAGTAGTCAGATGAAGTAACTGGGGGATTATGCAGTGAGGCTTTGTGGGTGGAGCTAAGAAATAAGAAGGGGATGGTGACGTTATTGTGGTTGTACTATAGGCCCCAAAATAGTCAACAGGAATTAGAGGAACAAATACACAGGGATGTTGTGGAGACTTGCAGGAGCAATAGGATTGTCATAGTGGAGGATTTTAATTTTCCTAACATCGGCTGAGACCCATGGTGTTAAGGGCTTAGCTGAGGTGGAATTTGTTAAATGTGTTCAGGAAAGTTTCCTCAAGCAGTATATAGAGGGTCCTACTCAGGAAGGGGCAAAACTCAACCTGCTGTTGGGAAATAGGGCAGGACAGGTGACTGAGGTGACAATGGGCGAACACTTTGGGGCCAGTCGCTATAGTTCTATTAATTTTATAATAGTTATGGAGAAGGAAAAAGCTGGTCCACAGGTTCAAGTTCTAAATTGGGGCAAGGTGAATTTTGATGGAATTAGACAGGAGCTTGCAGGGGTTGATTGGAGCAGTTTGTTTGCAGGCAAAGGGACCTCTGGCAAGTGGGAGGTCTTTAAAAGTATGATAGCTAGAGTTCAAGGTCTATATGTTCCTGTGAGAGCGAAGGGCAAGGCTGGCAGCAGTAGGAACCCTGGATGATAAGAGATATTGAGGCTTTGACTGGAGAAAAGGAGGATGCATGGCTCAGGAACTTGCAGCTGGGATCAAGGAAATCCTTGGAAGTATATAGGGGATAGAGGAGTTTACTGAAGAAGGAAATCCAGAGGGCGAAAAGGGGGTACGAGATAGCTTTGGCTGAGAAGATTAGGGAGGATCCAAATAGATTCTTTAAGTATATTAATGGAAAAAAGAATAACTAGAGAGACAATAGGACGCCTCAAGGACCAAAGTGGACATGTATACGTGGAACCCAAGAAGATGGGTGAAATCCTTAATGATTATTTCACCTCTGTGTTTACCATGGAGAAAGACATAAAGACTTGAGAACTTGGGGAAGTTAGTGGCGATATCTTGGGGACAGTCCGTATTACGGTAGAGGAAATGTTAGAAGTATTAGAATATATGAAGGTGGATAAATCTCCTGGTCCTGACCAGATATATCCAAGAATCCTGCAAGAAGCTAGGTAAGAAATTGCAGGGACCCTGGGTAATATATTTGCATTATTGTTAGCCCTGGGTGAAGTCCCGGAAGAGTGGAGGGTAATGAATGTTATGCCCTTATTCAAGAAGGGCTGCAAAGAAAAACCTGGGAATTATACACAGTAAGTTTAACATCTGTGGTAGGTAAGTTACTTGAGAGGATTCTGAGGAATAAGATATACATGCATTTGGAAAGCCAGGGTTTGATTAGGAGTAGACAGCATGGCTTCATGCACGGGACACAATGCCTCACAAATGTGTTACAGTTCTTTGACGAAGTAACCATGAAGGTTGATGAGGGTAGGGCAGTAGATGTAATCTGTATGGATTTCAGTAAGGCCTTTGAAAAGGCTCCACATGGTAGGCTGCTCTGGAAGGTTAGATTGCATGGAATCCAGGGAGAGCTGGCAAATTGGATACACAATTGTCTTGATGGTAGGAAGCAGAGGGTAATAGTGAAAGGATGCTTGTCAGACTGAAGGCCCATGACTAGTGATGTGCCTCAGGGGTCGGTGCTGGGCGCATTGCTGTTTGTTATCTATATCGATGATTTGGATGAGAATGTACAAGGCATGATTGGTAAGTTTGCAGATGACACTAAAGTAGGCAGTATCCTGGACAGAGAGGAAGCTTATCAGAAATTGCAGCAGGATCCTGATCAACTGGGGAAGTGTGCTGAGAAATGGCAAAATGCAGTTCAATATACAAGTGCGAGGTGTCGCATTTGGAAAGTCAAATCAAAGTAGGAGTTCCCTGGTGAATGGTAGGACCTTAAGGAGTGTAGTGGAAAAGACGGACCTTGGAGTTCAGGTGCACAGTTCTCTGAAAGTGGAGTCACAGGTAGACAGGGCAGTGAAGAAGGCTTTTGGCACACTGGCCTCCATCAAGCAGGGTACTGAGTACAGAAGTTGGGAAATTATGTTGCAGTTGTACGGGACATTGGTGAGGCCTTACTTGGAGTATTGCGTTCAGTTTTGGTCACCTTGCTATAAGGAAGATGTTATTAAACTGGAAAGAGTGCAGAAGAAATTTACAAGGATGTTGCCAGGACTGAAGGGACTGAATTATTGGGAGAGGTTGGACAAGCTGGGACTTTTTTCTTTGGAGCATAGGAGACTGAGGGGGATCTCATAGAAATGTATAAGATCATGAGAGGCATGGATAGTGTGAATGCACTCAGTGTTTTTCCCGAGGTTGGGGAATCGAGGACTAGAGGGCATCAGTTTAAGGTAAGAGGGGAAAGAATACACGGGAACCTGAGGGGCAACATTTTACACAGAGGGTAGCAAGCACATGGAATGAGCTGCCAGCGGAAGTGGTTGAGATGGGTACATTAACAACATTTAAAAGGCATTAGGTCAAATACATGGATAGGAAAGGCTTAGAAGGGTATGGGCCAAGTGTGGGGATATGGGGTTAGTGTGGAAGGACATTTTTGTTGGCACGGACCGGTTTGGGCCAAAGGCCTGTCTCCGTGCTGTAGGACTCCATGACTCTATAACAAAGAGCAACACTAAAACTGGAAACATATTTTCTCCTCATCTCCCCTTCCAGCATTCCACACAGGCCATTTTCTCCACGACACTTTGGCCCATTCCTCATTCACCCCAGTCCTCCAAGGCCTTCCAGCAGCACCTTTTCTTGCAAACACAAGAGATGTAATTGCTGCACTTTCAGCTTCTCTGTCTTCACCATCCAGGGGCCCAACTCTCCTTCCTAGTAAAACAGCAATATATATTACTTCTCTGAATTTTGTACTGGAATCGCTGCTCACCATGTAATATTCTTTGCATCAGGGAGGCCAAATGCAGATTGAACAGCTTCAGTGCATTGTTCAGTCCACAAACATGATACCAAGTTTGCAATGGCCTATCACTTCAATTCTCTATCTCACCCTCACACAAACATCTCTGCCTCTATTCTGCTGCACTGCTCAAGGAAGGCTCAACGTAATCTTAAGAAATTGAACCTCATCTTTCGTTAAAGCATTCTACAGCCTTCCAGGCTCAATGTTGAATTCATCAATTTCAGGCCTTCATCTCTGCTCTCCAGTTTGTTACTTTGCTCTGCATATTTTGGTTTTCTGATCGTTGACTCTCAGAAAACAGCATCCCTGATCTAGGCACATATTTTGTTTTTTTAATTCTCTTGTCCTAACTCCATTCCCTTTATCCCTAAAAGACAAACTCTTCTATTATTCAATCTCTCCCTTCTTTCCACCCAGCAGAAATGTTGCCCCCTTGTAAAATCCACCCCAGATTCAAAACCCTACTCAAACTCAAAACATTTCTTACTTTCTGCAGTTTTGATGAAAAGTCATTGACCTGAAATATTAACACTATTTCCCTCTCAACACGTGCTGCATGACTTACTCTGAATTATGTCTAGTGTTCTGTCAATATTAAGAACAAATGGGCTACTCTACATTTGAGAAACCAAACAGACTGGGTGAAAGCTTTCCAGAACACCTCCGGTCTGTGCACAAGCGTGACCCCAACCTGCCCGTAGCCAGTCATTTCAACACAGCATTCTGTTCGTGTACCCACTTGTCTGTCCTCGACATACTGCAGTGTTCCAGTGAATCACAGTGCAAACTAGAGGAACAACATTTCATCTTCAGACTAGGCACTTTACAGCCTTTTAGACTTAATATTGAATTCAACACCTTCAAATTGTGAAGCAACTCCCATTTCTTCCTTTTCTTTTAGCTTTACTTGTTACATTCTCTGTCAGCATGTTCTCTCCCCTCATCCCAGTGGGCATGTCTTCTCTTTCGATTCTGGCAGTCAGACACACCATTGTTCTGCCACTCTCACTTTCTGATCACTTAATCTGAACTGTCAACATCCTTTCTCCACCAGCACCTTACTTCCACTACACCCACCCCTCCCCCCAAACAAAAGCATAAATGCTGCCCCCTTCACACTTCACTTCAGCGCTGATGAAGAGTCATGTAGAGTCAGAATGTTAGCTTGCTCTCTCTCCATGTTGTCTGATTCGCTGTGATCTCCAGCATTTGTTGTTTTCAGTGTGAGAAGTTATGTTCAAATGTTTCTGAAAAATTAAGGTATGCCTACTAACATTGTGTCACGAGTACTCAATATACTGTTAGTCGGGTCTGGCCAAAATGAAAGTCAATTTCACCCACAAATTTAGCTACACTCTGAAGAAATATTGGTCAATTTGGCATACATTTGTGTTTCCAAACAGAAGACAAATTATATTAACAAAACAACTCTGTACAGTAGGTAATGGCTTCATAGTATGACCACAGTATTAATCTAAATGCACAGGTAATATTCTGGGGAACCATGTTTGAACTCCACCATAACAGAAAGTAGAACTTAACGGGGAATGTGACTGATTCTTAACTGCCCTCTAGGCAACTAGGAAGGGGCAACAAACGCTGATGTGGCCAGTGAGGCCCACATCTTGTAAATAATTTTTTAAAAAAGAACTAATACTATTTTCAAAGTTAGAAATCATTAACTGCTAGGGAACACGGACCTAAAAAAATCATTGACATCTATATTTTTCCTGATGTGCAAGAAATGAAAATGTCGAAAGCCCAGGCAGAAAATTGCCCTGAAGTTTATTTAGAAATGCATACTAATACATTTAGTGAAGAAGAATATAAAAAATGGATTCTGATAAATGGGTGTCATCTTGGAAAAAACAGAAAAAGCGTTTTTGGCTAAAAGAGCTGTATACCATTGCGATCACAAAGACTTCATGTTCAAACAAAACTGACTTGAATTTATATAGCGCCTTTGCGACGAATGCCCCAATCTGCTTTACAGTTATTTAAATATTTTCAAAGCACAGTTACTGTTATAACATAGGATATATAATCTAAGTATTGTAACGATGAGCTTATCCCTATATAACTACATCATGTGTTCACAGGTAAAATTTTTAAAAAATTGATGAAGCATGTTCACAAAAAGATGCCAATTTTCATTTATTGAGTACGTACCAGGGAGGAAGTCAAGGCCTTGGACAGAATACAAGATAACAATCTCAATAATATCACTTATGAAATGTGTCCAGAGAAACTGGATTCTTTCTTCCAATTGAAAGTTAAGAGGAGATTTAAGAGAGAAATTCACAATAATGAAATGTTTTGATAAAATATGTGAGAAAGATTAATTTTCATTAGTTACCGTGTCACTAAATAACCAATAGAAGTATAACGGAATAGGGTAGAAGTCTCTTTTTACTCTGAGTTGGTAAGATTTAAAGTGCCTGACCAGAAACAATGGAGTCAAGAGAATCTATAGTAGCGTCTAAAAGAGGAGTTAAAAATCTGAAATGGGAAAATGATACAGAGAAAAGTCAGAGGAATGCGAGTAAGTGGATCATTATTTCAGAAAGCCAGTCCTGGCGTAATGGGAAAAATGGTCTCTTTCTGTGCTTAAAATTGTACTCTGCTCGAATTTGGACAAGACCATGCTCCTTTAAAGATGCAGTTCGTACGCATATTTTACTACTTGTGGAGTTTATCTGCCACTAGGCACACCGTTTTCTGATTTGCTGATGGTAATCAGGATCTTTAGCTCTGTGTGATAACCGCCCAAGCTCTGGTACATAAGGTACTACATATAGATGCAGATTTCACAATTCAAGCCCTGTAAAAAGTAACAGCAACAATTTTATCACAATCATAATAGTTGTATACCAACAGGTTCGGATTCAATTTCCACTAGAATAAAGGATTATTATAGTACTGAAAGTCGGAGGAGTCAATGGTAAGCCAGAGTGGATTTCAGGTGAGGACCAACACCATTTGAATGCCATCAATCAAATTCTCACATGGAACACAAGTGAAGAGGGGACAAGAATAACAGCCCACAGTTGACAGTCATGCAACCCCTAGTGGCTCAAGAGCTTCCAGGTAAGTGGCAAGGAGGATATCCTGGGAAGATCTAGCTGGTTGAAAGTGAGAGGAAAGGTAGTCAAAGCAATGGAGTGGTCCCAACTTGTCTTGACAGGGCTGATTGCAGCGGTCCTCCTCCTACCTGCATTCAAGAATAGCTTTAGGTTCATCGACCAAACCATGAGAAAAATCGAAAGAGCTGTGAATGCTGTAAGTCAGAAACAAAAACAGAAGTTGCTGGAAAAGCTCAGCAGGTCTGGCAGCATCTGTGAAGAAAAATCAGAGCTAACATTTCAGGTCCGATGTCACCAGACCGAAAATTTAACTGATTTTTCATCATGGATGCAATTAAACCATAAGTCTGCTTCTACCTAGTGGTAAAGTTGTGTTGACTTCACCCCTCAAGCCTCAGTTGGGGTCACATTGATACAATGGAGTCCCATTGTGTGAATGATGCCGAGATTCTGATTGCTTTAGATGGGCAGCTCATATACCTGTAAAATCCTCTCAGTTTGAATCACAGACAGGAGGGATTTGTGTAGCTAAGTACCTCATTCATTTTAACAGCCATCAGCCAAGTTTCCCACAGAATTAAAACTCACCTTTAAAGGTTAATGAAACGTGAATTGCATGAAAATATATTTCTAAAGTCATCCTTAATAATAGGAGATGCCCAAAGCATATCCTGTTGAATTAGTATCATGAAGCAATGTTATACCTACAGAAGCAGATTGATTTATTGAAAATTACCAGTCAAACAATAGTATTTTAAGTTATGACAAAATTTATGATGTTTGCTTTGCAGCAACATTATAAACACAAATATTATTCAAGCCTTGTTTACAGAATCCTATAAACAATTAGAAATTATATTAACTGAGACTTTCATATAGTTTGATAAATTATAAAAGATTTGAGTCCAATTAAATTAAATTTTATTTAAGAAAAAAGTACTTACAACAATTTCTTGTTTACTTTTACTCAATAAACATTACATTGATCAGAGCCAGATTTGTGTGAAGAATATTGAATAGCCTTTTCCTAGGGACTTCAATAAATTTAGGCATTAATTTTCTCATTAGAAATGAACAAATTTTAAAATATACTGTAGAAATATCTTAATGCGAAATTTCGAAAAACAAGTCTTCAAATCTCCACTGGATTTCATAGATTTAATCAGAGATTTTGCCAAAGAATATAAATGAATGATTTTCTAACTAAGTATAAAACGTAACTTTTACGAACACAAATTATTTTTAAAAATAGACAGTAATTGAAACAAATAAAGAGCATTTGAATAAATTCTGACCTAGCCAGAGATGGCAAGATCCCATAAACAAACAAAAAGAAAATCCAATACAAATTAATCTGAAAGAATGTTGTAATGAAACCTCTCATTGTCCTGAAATGGTGCAGTTTTGATTGCAGTTGTTTAAAAAAAAGTGGCACAGAGAGGAGGAGAAAATCTGGGCCTGTAAAAACAGACCAACCTTTTTTGTGCAGTATAAAGAGCTATTTGTTTTCAATCAACAAGAGGGTTAGTGACACTGTGGATTGTACAGTAGCAAACTGCAGCATTCAAGAGGAGACAGCAGATTTGTGCCAGCAATTCCCTATAATGATGCATTTTTTTTTCCAGAGTACAGATGTGCTGCTCTCCTGAGGGACGAACAAAAGACAAGATAAGACTCATTAATCTCACCTCCCCTGTGAAGAACAACAGACCAGCACTGGCAGAGCTTAGCAAGTGGATCACCTATCCATTCTTTTGATCAGGAGTTGATGGATAACTTCGGAGCAAACTGAAAAGGAAAGGGGAGGAAAGTGAAATGAGTTTGGATCAATTTATTCATTAGTAATCCAGCAACCCTGAAGCAATATTGTTCAAAGATACCATTTTTCTTGAACAATTGTTTTGGGATATTTGGAAAAGCAAACTGTGTTTTTAAAAACTGTAAGGTTGTTTCTGAATATGATAAGTTTCTCTGCAAACAGTGAGGTTGCATCATTCCTTACCAATTTAAAATGTGAGTACGCAGATTAGAAATATTGTTCCTGAGATTTCACTGCATTGAAGGGAGATACTATCAGCCAAGTTTGCAAAAGGGGGAAATACAATATAGATCAAAAAGTTAGTGATGGATGTGTGCATTAGTGAAATTTAAATAAAAGGTTAAGTAACATTTAGCAAACTGAATGACATAGTTAATACCAAAACTACTCAAACACGTAACTGTTCTTATTGATGGAAGAACATTAACAGCAGTTTGTTTCACTCTCTTCACTTACAAAATCCTGTGTAAACAGTAGGAGAGGTTTACCATGAAATGAAAAATTCTTTTCACTGATAAAAATCTCTTGGCACGTCATTAAAAAGATATTTCAGCTTGTTTATGAACAGCCGAAAGAAATACCATACATTGCAGCATATAAGTCGACCTCTGAAGCCTCCAAAACACCTTGCAAAGATACGGGACTGGGGAGTGGGGCAACTTATATACCAAGTATAAAATGTGATCCATGAGTGTGGGTGGTTACCATTTTGAAATGTCAAACACCTGTCAATTCATGTTAAATGAATGTGGCATGTTTTAATGAGTGAAGTGATTGTAAAAAGACACCTTTAATCACAATCAAAGTGTTTTAAAGCAGTTGAATTCATTGCCTTCTCATGCATCATTTTCATCAAATTCAGTTGTTACTTTGGCGAGACCATTAGCTTCGGAATCCCACTCTGGATCAGAATTAGTATCTGCCCCTTCAGAATCGTCTCCCATTCCATTCAATGAATTGGCCATTCTACATCTCTTGAATGGTCTAATGACACTTTGTCGTTGGTAATGAACCACACAAAACATCAAGAGAGGAGTGCACATATTTCCACTCAGGATAAAAGTTTGTTTCTTCAATAGGCTATTCCATTTGATACAGACAAGATCCTTGAATTTTTTTTGAACTACAAACATAAACCAGTGCTGGCACGATGAACCAAATGACCTCCTTTGTGCCATAACAATTCTGTGGTTTATTAGATTTGGCTGGTGTAAGTGCAATGCATGTGTGTTATTTCTTTACACACCCTTCTTAATCTGATTGGCTATATCGGCTGGAACCTTAAAGGGATCTGAGACATGTGGGCTATCATGAGATTTGAGAAAAAATTGGACAAGTAGGCTGTCAAGGCCCATCTCATTGCTCCATCTTCTATGCTTTTCACAGATTGTGTGGCAAGATTCTCACAAGGCAGTGCCACGTTGCCAAGTGACAGTGATTAAATACCTCTTTTATGTCTCAACTCACCTCATTAATTTTTAACTTTCTATCCTGCCAAACTTGCCAAACAAGCTAGACATCTAGAAAACTTGGCATTGAAACAAGAGTGGATACCTGGCAGAGACAATAATTTGAGCCTGGTGACTTTGGCTGATGGGGGAAAAGTGCAAAAAGGCAAGGTAAGGTATGCATGGTGGAATGCTGGGAGAGTCCAAGCAGACTCGGAGTAAGTGAACACCAAGAGAGCAAACGAAGAGCCCTGAGATGCAACCTGGTCCAGTCCGTGAGCTAGGGACTTTGCTGCAGCATTACAACACAGTTGTCAGTGCAGCCTGAGGTGCAGTTTTGAAATGCAAAAGCATCCTCAGAGCTGATCAGAGATGTGGCATGAGGGTTCATAGTGGCTGCCAATACCCGTGGCTGTGAAGTGCATGTGGCTGGCACCCTTGGAGCGTGCATTAAGACGTTGATGTGCAATGCCCAACATGGAGACCTTTCAGAGAGAGCAGCGAGCTGAAATTGTCAGATACCCGCTTTGGATTCTGTGTCAAGTTGTCTCGACATCTAGCTTCTTTGGCATGTGTGGTAAGATAGTATAGTGAATACTAATGAGGCGGTTTGGCCTGTAAATATGGCACTTAACTAGTGTTAATCCCCCTTAAATGGCAATCTGCTGCTTTCCAGTGTGAAACTCACTGCACCACTTGTCAAAAACATAAAGGATGGAGTGAGATGCTACCAAGGTTTAGATAGACCTCAATGGACTTCTTGTGTAGTTCTGCCACAACTCTCACTGGAGCCCACATGACTTAGACCCCTATAAGATTGCATTCATGATTTCTGGTGTTCAAAATTATTAGAGCCATCTTGTACGCTGGATCAACTTATATACCATAACCTTTGGTAATTGGAGGAAGAATTAAGTTCATATTCACTTCCAAATGATCCCGGTTGTGTAACTGCATTTGGTAGAGGCAGTAAAGAGGCAAGCTGAACAAAACACAATGGGCGAAGATATGATTCATCGCTGACCTCTGTCACAATCAGCTCAAGTCCCACCGTCTGAAAATGAGCACCCAACATTACTGCCAATTCAGAAAGTAAACAAAATGGCTGAACAGGAGTTAAGAGAACATGCCACAAAGAGATCTATTGTGTCACATGCGTCAAATTTTAAACAAATAATTGAAAATTGTTTTGTGCAAAGCACACTGGCTCAAGAAGGTTCACTCTGTTGATCCAATAAATCTGAAATAAGATTCAGTGACAAGAAGGAATACACAAACTGCAAACACTTCAAATAAAGAACAGTGGAATGCTGCTAAACTGGTTAACACCAGCCAACATCACAATGATGATCACTTAAAGCAGAAATAAATGTAATAAAGCTGCAGAGTAAACAAAATAAATATTAAAGTAGATATAAATGCTATATTTATTTGGTTAATGCTTGCATTTAAAGTATACAAAATGCAAAGGGTGAAACATGCAATATAATTTTTGAAAGATTCGAAAACTGTACTCAAAATTGCTTGAGACCCAAATCCCTAATTCCTATATATGAGGTTCAAACAGAGCAGTATCCCCAGGGGTCTCAGCAATACGGGTAAGGGTAAAAAGGGAGGTCACTCCTGGGAAGAGGGGTACCTCTTATTGGCCCCAGAGGACCGGCAAAGGAGGTCCTGTCACCCTTTGCCCTGATACCAGCCTGTGGCAGCTAAGGTGCTGGGCTTCTTGTATAGCATGGGCCTTGCTGTCACTGGTTCAATCTTGGCAGGGGCCACATGGGGATATCCCCAGGCTTCCTCCTCCCCTCCTAAAATTTCAGGCAGGTTTAGGTGGAGGTGCGGTGGGCAGGCAGAGGGAAGGTCACCCACAGTACTTCATGTGCCAAGCTCCCTTTCCACCCAGGCTTCAAACCCACCAATTCTCAGGGTCACATTCTCCCCTCCCTGCTGTGCCATGAGCAATCGCAACTAAGGTGAGAAAACACAAAAAGATTTAAAACATCAGAATCTTGATGTCAGGAAATCTTTTCATGACTTTCTCCTTAAGCTTTCAGTGGTGATTTCAGATCATTGAGCAGCAACTATGAGGGGATGATTCTGACATTTTTGGGTTTAATCCAAATTGTGTCGGGTTTTACGAAGGGATTTCTCACTGTATCTTACCAAACTTGGCTTGTTAACTATGGTGTCCCTCATGTCTGATTCTGGCCCATTTTTCCATGCACCTTTCCCACGACAACTCGCCACTCACCAGATTCCCTTGTGGCTGCACAATCTTTAAAAGCCAATTTTGCATCCAAACAAGTTCTGTCAGTCTGGAGATACCTGCACTGTTCCTGACTTTTTCTATGGCCGTGACAGACAGGGGGAAATTGGCACACCATGCCACTTTTCAGGCAGGGACCTGGAGATCCTGCTAGACAAGGTGATGCAGACATGGGACTTGCTCTTCCCCCAGGACCAGCAAAGGAGACCATGATCTAGATCATGCCAGCCTGGTCTGAGGATGCCATCCAGTTCAACATACTCTCAGTCATGTGAATGGATGCCCAGCACTGTAGGAAGGAGGTCATTGTCCTTCTCTACTCCCTCAATCTACGTCACCATCTTCTCTTTGATATCTCACCTGCACTCTAGTTCTGCTTCTGAACTCATTTTCTACCAAGACACATGCTCCACCACCATTACTATTGCCTGCAATGTCTTTCTCAACTTGCTGTCGCCCTCCTCAATCCCCAACACCGCTAAGCCTGCATGTCCTCTGTGCTGCCTACTCAATCATTCACCTCACTTGCAGCAGAAATTACAGCTGTACCACCCACTTTCATTTCCCTAAATTGCTGGCTCCCTCTCATTCCAGAGGGAAGAAGACCCCAGAACGCAGAAAGACTCAAGGTGGGTGGTGAGCTGCATGAGTTTCAGCATCAGAGCATGACAGCATCCTGACTCTGACCATCCTTAGTGGCTGACCCCCTGATCAAATGCTATCCCCCTTGACTCAACTGAGACCTGCTGGCAACCATGACCAACTCCCTTACAAAGGGAGAATCAAACCAGATTCAAAGCACTAACTCTGTTTCTCTCTCCACAGATACTGCCAGCTCTGCTGTGCTTCTCAAGCATTCTCTGTGTCGATTTCTGATTTCCACCATTCATTTTGCTTTCAATCATTAATTTGTGTCTGCGTTAAACGGCACTGCAAGACAGCAGGAGTATGAATCTCACATCTCTAACTGTGGGAGCAAAGCCCAAGAAAACAAAGCAAGGCAAGCACATTGAGATCATCCAGTTGGGCTGACAGTGAACAAAATACCCAGAGATACAGCCTGGTCCAGACAATGAGCTGGCTATGTGTCCTTGAGCACAAATTGTCCTCGCTACATCATTACAATGATAGTTGCCAGAGCAGCCCAAGATGTAGCTTTGAAGGACAGGAGCATCTTCTAAGTGGTTCAGAGATGTACCATGAGGGTTCTTAGAGGTGGTACATGTCAGATGCTAATGTCCGTAGATGTGGGATGCATGTGGCCAGTGCCAATGGACCATATTCTGAGATGTTAGTGCCCAGTCTCCCAAATGTATGTCCTTTGAAGAAAATATTGAGTTGAATTTGCCAGGTATCCATATTGGTTTCCTTGTCGTGTTTTCTCAATGTTTAGTTTGCTTGGTGAGTTGGGTATGATGGGATGTGGGGTAATAACCAGATGAGTTGGACTGTCAACAAGGTGTTTCACAAGCAATAAGTCCAATGAATTGGCAACTTGCTGCCTAGTGAGAAACCCTCCACGTTATTTTTCAAAAACATAAGAAATGAAGCCAGCTGCTCCTGACTTTGAGATTGAAGTTGTTGAACTTTTCATTTGATTCAACCATAAATTTCACCATCATCCACCTCGCTCAGACCCCAATAAGATTCAGCACCTTACTTCCATATATTTGCATCTTATTAAAGTTTTAAACCCTCATAGTCAAATGTTTCCATCTCCAAGAAACTAGATATTGCAAATTCTTGATAGGTAAATGAAAGTGGGTACTTAGCAGCTGCAGCTCACCAAATGCTTGTCCCAGCTGCAGTGCAATTGTTCATTCCCCACCTGCTCTATGGGCACCATTCTCCTTGAATCTTTATCCATACAAATTGGCATTAGCAAACCACCAGCCTCACCATATTATCATGCCTGCTCTCCATTCAACTCCCATACCACTTCGGCCTTTCAGTTCTTTGGAGCTTGGTGACATCTGTGACTGGCATGTTTCTGCCAGGCCATTCTCTGTGCATGGACGTACACACATTGTACGCATCTACACAGGATGTATCTTATGGCTCTTAGCTTGCTTTCTTAGCACTCACACAACTATGTGCTGACTTAGAGGCCATCATTCTCTTGTTTATGACACATTGGTTTCTTAGCCACCAGGGTATTTAGTGCTCAGTTGCAGGCTTCCAATCTCTGTGGCTTGTATTGCTTTGTAGGTACAGAGGGAGAGATAGGCAGCTTATCAAAGTGGAGACCACTGAAAAGCCAAGGGGAAGGACATGCCACTGTGCAGCACCATGCATCATGTCAATGTCATGCCTGTAGCATGTGCCAACAGTTTACACAGTAAACGTGTTGCATGTCATTCCAGGATAGGGCCATTTGTTAACATCAAATTGGAAGAGTCATTAGTGAGGTGAAGGGGGAATTTTGGTCAGTCAGTGGTTGCTACTACAAGCATTCACAGAGTGTGACCTAATCCAGAGCATTGGCCACAGTTAGGCAGGTGCTTGCTCTACCAAATCCAGCCAAAGTTCCCTTTCACACAGCCACTCTAACAGTCTGTGCATGGTGACCGGAGGGTTGACATGTTCACAGCATGGACACAGCAACCTCAAAGGACAATAAAGAAATTGTCATGAACAACGGTATATGGATCCATGGATCCATGTTCTTGCTGTCTGAGGTTTGGTCAGTTGGAGCGGTGTGAGAGCATCAGTGCTGGGGAGATGGGAGGTAGCAAATTTTCCTGCATAAAGAAAAATGTAGGTTGAACATGACGAATGTCGATGGAGCAGCAGTTAGTGTTCCAGTGAATAAATAGAAAGCACAGAGAGGAGGAAGTATTAGCAATTTGGGAAAACAATGTAAGTGAAAGCTGATGAGTGGATGTGATGCATGCAATACTAGGAGCTGTAGTCCAGGACTCTTGATGAGAGGCATGTGCAGTGCCATAGTTAAAGTGAGCGTGGCTCGCTAAGTGCGAGGTACTAGAGAGAAGATGCTGGCGCCTACCCTATGTAGCACAGAAGATCATTGACCTTCCTCTTCACTGCTGGAAGACTCACTTCACCTAGAACCTTTCAGTGGCCTCTGCTGCAATTTGTGTCTAGGCTGGCTTGGCTGGTAACAAACCTCCTTTGGAAGTCTCCAGGAAAGAGACTGTGCTCCTCTCGAGCACTCCATCCACGAAGACCTTTAAGTTCCTGTCCACATAGATAAAACTACAAGCGACGCAAGAGTGGACACTGGACCACTGGAAAATGAGGCTGGAGAAGGAGTCGTGGGCAACAAAGAAATGACTTAGGAATTGAATAACTCCTTTGCATCTATCTTCACAGTGGAAGAACACCAGTAGCATGCTGGAACTTCAAGTCGGGGACAGAGTGTGGTGGCCATCACAAAGGAGAAGGTGCTGGGAAAGCTGAAAGGTCTGAAGGTGGACCCAAACTAGATGGACTACACCCCAGGAGATTGTGGAGGCATTGGTGGTGATTTTTCAGGCATCACTGGAGTGAGGAAGTGTCCCAGATGGCTGGAACATAGCTAAAATAACACCCCTGTTTAAGAATGGATGAAGGCAAAAGACAGGAAATTATGGGCCAGTTAGCTTGACCTCAGTTGTTGGTAATATTTTAGAGTTCATTATTAAGGGTGAGATTGTCGAGTACTTGGAAGTGCATGGTAAAGTAGGGCTGAGTCAGCACAGTTTCGTAAAGGGGAGGACGTGCCTGTCAAAACTGTTAGAATTCTTTGAGGAAGCTATGACCATGTTCAACAAAGGAGAGCCAGTAGATATAATCTATTTGGATTTCCAGAAGGCATTTAACAAGGTGCCTCACAGGAGGCTACTAAATAAGACAAGAGCCCATTGTGTTAGGGGCAAAGTACTGGCATGGATAGAGGATTGGTTGACTGGCAAAAGACAGAGAGTGAGGATAAAGATGTCTTTTTCAGGATGGCAGCTGGTGACGAGTGGAGTTCAACAGAAATCCACGTTGGGACCCAAGTATTCACGTCAGACATTTACGGTCTGGTCAAAGGACCTGAGGGCATTGTTTGCTAAGTTTTGCAAATGACTCAAAGATAGGTGGAGGGACAGGTAGTGCTGAGGAAGTGGGAAGGCTGCAGAAGGCCTTGGACAGGCCAGGCGAGTGGGCAAAGAAGTGGCAGATAGAATATAATTTGGGAAGGTGTGAGGTTTGCAATTTTGTAGGAAGAATTGAGGCATAGATTATTTTCTAAATGAGGAAAAGCTTTGTAAATCTGAAGCATAACGGGACTTAGGGATCCTAGTTCAGGATTCTCTTAAGGTTAACATGCAGGTTCAGTTGGCAGTTAGGACAGCAAATGTGATGTAAGCATTCATTTCAGGATGATTAGAATACAAAAGCAGGGATGTACTGTTGAGGCTGTATAAAACTCTGATCAGACTACTTTGGAATATTGTGAGCAATTTTGGAGCCTGTATCTAAGGAAGGATATGCTGGCTCTGGACGGGATCCAGAGGGGGGTCACAAGGATGATTCTGGGAAAGAAGGGCTTGCCATAAGAGGAGTGGTTGAGGACCCTGGGTTTGTACTTGATTGCATTTAGAAGAGTAAAAGGGAATCTCATTGAAACTTACAGAATACTGAGAGGCCTGGATAGAATGGATGCAGAGGAAATGTTTCCAATACTAGCAGAGACTAGAACTTAAGGTGCCCTTCTAGCTCTGCAGCCATATGATTGCCTGAGAATGGCAGGAAGAGTCCAGCTGCATAATTATTGAGATGAAGAATATTAGATTGTGTGTCAGAAAAGACATCCAAAGCCACAGTAGACTGGCACCGTGAATTCTACTTGGCAAAACACTTTAACTGAATATGGACAAATTCCACCCAGAATATCTTTGAACATAATCTATTACTGCTAGTCAAACATGTCATCCCTCATCCTTCTACACTGTAAGGAACATAGACTGAGTGTAGGCAATCATCCTTCTAACTTAGCCTTTTTACCCTTGCTAGCACTCTGGTGAATTGATGCTGCTGTCATTCCAAAAGTTAATATATCCTTAATGTGGTGCAAGAGCCATAACCGAATACAATACTCCAGATGAGATTTGATCAAGATCTATAGAACTCCTCCCTGTTTTTGTTCCAACTACCTTGTGTGAGAGGCAAATATTCCATAGACTTGTTGATTGTTTCTTATATGTATTTGCTTGCTATTTGTGACTTGTCCACTTGAACATGCATATCTCTCTGTTCCTTAAAAACTACTCTATTTTATCTTTCTTTGATCCAAAGCAGATGACCTGACACTTCTTCACATTGAGCACCATTTACCACAATTTGGGCCACCAACTAAATCTGTCTATTACCCTTCACACATCCTTACTCCCATCACAATAGTCATTGCACTTGCATGGTATCTGTTAACATATTCTGGTCATCTTTTGGTTCCTGGATCTTTGAAATAATCACATTTTATTTGAGAAAATCTTAGAGCTTTTTCCATTAATTCCAAATTGCATTACTGCCAGACTAGGAGACTTGCAAGGTCAGTGATGCATTACACAGCACCAGGATCTCCAGCACCGCCATGATTGCGGCCCCATTGGAATACTGGCCTCACTGGCTAATTAGTTTCTAGCTCTTTGCAGACACTACAACAGGAAATAACCATATCATCAATGGACTTAGATATACAATCCTCCATTCTTTCAAGTAATTAATTGCTAAATATACTGAACAGACTACAGATCCCTGAGGAGCAATATTTCTTGCTAATCAGAACAAATCTACATAAATGTTATATGCAAATAGTTTGGTTTAATCTGTTTTTTTTTTCTTTGTGTGATAGCTGTTTTACTGTTGAAACCAGATCTGCATCATTGTATGTTTGTGTTTTAGTGAAAGATCACCTCATTAAATAAAAACAAAATGAAATATGATCTATGATCTCAACCAGTCTTTTTTATTTCTACAACTAAAATTATAGGAGATACCAGGAAAAAATGAAGGAAACCATCCTGTCATTTTTCAGAATATTATACCGAATGGTACTTATCTAAACCAGAAGTCCAATAAGATCAATTATCACATAAAGCAGATTATACATTCAAAGGTTGGTGTATCAACATTTTGCTAGTCTATTATTAAGATCCCAGCCAATGTTACTACTACAAGTCAGATCCCAGACTAAAATCTCGCTTGATGATTCATATTTTGTTTTCTTTTTATTTAATGAAGTGGTCTTACACTGAAACACAAACACGCAATGCTGCACAGTTAAAACAGATGTTCACCACACAAAGAGAAGAAGACAAAATACAATAAACCAAACTACTTACATGTAATGCAATTTGAAACATTTCAAAATGCACAGTCAAAGCACATTTCAATCTAGCCCAATATTATCATACTCAAAACACCAGACAGAATCTCTATCACATCTATAAATTTGACTTAACTGTTTCTTTGGATTCCCAGCCTTGACAATTTTGTAGGTCTTCCTTGACTATTCACATAACTGTGTTTCGACGTTTTCATCTTCAACTATCCACTTCAGGGTTCTGACAAAACACGTCTCGTCTGGAAGTTTCAATGAAAATTCTTACAAAGGCATAACATATGTTGCAACTTTTTAAACTAATTCTTTTTACACTGTGAAACTAGTTCCTATATCAAACTTCAATCAGGACTTCTATGAACTACAACTGAAAGCTTTCCAAGCTATGGGTTTTTCACTCAAGCAAAAAACAAAATCAATTCCTAATCCTTCTAACCGAAAGCAGGCTATTGCTCCTCAATGCTCACTGTCTCATCATAAAAATCTCCCAAGCCAAAACAAAAATTCTCCCAATGCAAACAAATACCCATTATCACCCCAGGAACTCCCTCTCTCATATTAGTGTTTTTAAAAAAAGGCTCCAGAAATACTGAGAAGTTAAGCATTAAACCTCCTCATACATGCAGACCAAAACTCACATGCCCCTAGTTCTGAGTCCAAATTCTGAACTCTATATCTCACCTTACATCACATTATACGTTAAAGACTAATCCATTCTAAAAATCAGTTCAAATCATCCTGGATATGATTTGTCAGGGCAAAGTTACACCCAGCTTGAATAAACCATACTTACAGTTATAGTAACTGATCAAATAATTACATTTCAACCTGTTTTATTGAGAGATGATAACTCACAGAAGCTTAGATTTGAATAAATATCATGATGAAGAGCTGAAAGAATTTTTTTCCTAGAACCCACATATAAATAAATCACTTTCATTTCCTCATACTACCTGTAATGTCTTCTCACCAGAGTATTATTGGAAAAAAATGCTCCCCAGGCTGGTGTTGCACTATCTATCAAGGTCACTCCCTAATTCATGACATGTTCCCAGATTACCTTGATCTGATACTGGGTGCTTGAAAAAGGTGACATCAAGGATGGGAAATTGGAAACATCAGCCTTGAAGAATTCTACTCAATGCTTGAAAGGGCATGGTGCATGAGGTTAGGAATCGATTCAGCCTGTTCAAAGATAACTTGTATTTTAAATTTGTTTTTAACTATTCCAAAAAGCATTATGAGAAATACAAAAAATAGGCACAAGGATTAAGGCAAGTGATGAAAGTGTTGTGACAGACAAATCTTACTTCATTGCTGATGGAGTGGAATTGTTACTGTGTGTTAGGAAAGTTTGGCACTCCAGGACAGGCTTGTCAAACGACAGGAGTAGAGCATAGCAGGAAATGATAACTAAGTTCAACGTTGTGCATACTACTGCCGGCTTTGCAAATAACCACAGATAAAGTTGAAACACGTAATGGGAATTATCAAGGCAAGACTGCCCAACAGTGCTATTCATCAATTGGATGCCCAGATATAGATGCCACAAATTGTGTTTAACAACCTGGCCCATGATAACGGCTGCTCAAAATAGCTGCCCTCATCATTTCTTATGCTAACCATGCTCCAGTAGGGATAATGTTGAAGCTGCAGTTTACAGTTGAAAATCTCAACATATGCAAGCTGAAACTTAAACATGACATCACTGAAGTTAAGGATGGATAAATCTGTGAAACTAAAACCGACGCATGCTCCTTAAGAAAAATAACTTTTATTTTCAGATGTGAAAAGAAAGTGTTACCTTGCAATTGTATTGTCTTCTCACACATTTTCTAAAAAGAAAATTGAATCTTTAAGAAATCAAGCTGTCCCAGATCCTCAAAATTGATCTTGTTTCTTACAGCACTTTTTCAAGTGAGGCATTCTCAGAATTTTCTTCAGATTACAACATCTTAATATTTATATTTCTGTGTCTCAACAGAAAAGTATCTATAATGTTCCACTTGCAAAGATTCAAAACATGTTTTAACATGTGCCTTTTAACAAAGAGAAAAACTTCTTGTTTGGTCTCAGGAGAGCTTTTAAATGAGTAAACAGAAGACCCTCCAAGAGAGGGGGCAATCTTGGACTTAACTTTCATTAGTGAAGCTGATCAAGTGGTTGAAGTATCTTTGGAAGAGACAGTGATTATAACTCCATTAGATTCAAGATTGTTACAGAAAGCACAAGGATGGGCCTTAAATCAAAGTTCCCAACTAGGCGAAGGCTGATATTAATACAATCAGATATGGTTTGGCCAGAATGGACAAGGAGCTGATACTTTTAAGTAAATCTGTATCAGAGCAGTAAGATGCTTTCAAGCAGAGAATAGGAACAGTGCATGGCCAAAATGTTCCGATAAAGAAAAAGGGTGAGAACAATGAAATCTAGCAAACTTTGGATGTCAAGGGCTAAACGGGATTGAACATAGAGAAAAAGGCGTGCTTATGGCAAATACTGAGCATAAAATAGCAAACATCCTAAAGGAATACAGAAGATGAAATGAGAAAATTAAAAAGAAAATTAGGAGAGCAAAAAAGGCATAAGAAAGAATATTAGAAGGTAAAATTAAGGAAATGTTAAGTAATTTTAAAAGTACATAAAGAATAAAAGGATAGCTAGGGAAAGAATCGGGCCCATTAAGGACCAGCATGGTAACTTGTGCATGATGCTGGAGGATACAGGTAGGGTACTAAATTCATATGTTGTGATAGTGCTTACTAATGAGAGGGATGATGTGGGTAAAGAAATCAAAGAGCATACTGTGGTACATTTAAAGAAATTAGCATAGACAGAGAGGAGAGTGGTGTGTTAGGCTTAAAGTAGGTACATCTCCAGGGCAGGATGAAATGTATCTCAGGCTGTTGAGTGAGGCAAGGAAGGATATAGCAGGGGCATTGCCAATAATTTTCAGTTCTTCTCTGGACACAGGACAGGTACCAGAGGACTGGAGGGCAGCCAATTTTTTTATGTTATTTAATAAGGGAGCAAAGGATAAACCAGGAAACTGCAGGTCAGGTAGTCTAACATCAGTGGTAAGAAAACTATTGGAGGCAATTCTAAGGAACAAATTTAATATCCACTTAGAGAAGCAGGGATTAATCAAAAACAGTTAGCATGGTTTTCTTAAGGGGAAATCACATCTAACCAACTCAATTGACTTTTTCGAAGCAATGACCAGATGTGCAGATGAGAGCAATGCACTATAGTCTACTTAGACTTCAGCAAAGCTTTCGATAAGATCCTGCATGGGAGACTGGTAGCGAAGATAAGTGCCCATGGGATCCAAAGAAATTTGGCTAGACGGATCCAGAATTGGTGGAGTGGCTGGAAGCAGAGGATGATGATCGAGGGGTGTTTTTGTGACAGAGCATCTGTGTCCAGTGTGGTCTCACACAGACCAATGTTGGAGCCCATGCTGTTTGCAGTATATATAAATGGTTTAGACTTGAATATAGGAGGGTTGATCCATAAGTTGGTGGATGATATGAAAATTGGAGATAGCAAGAGCTGCCGATGCTGGAGTCAGACTCAACACAGTGTGGAGCTGGAGGGACACAGCAGGTCAAGCAACATCAGAGGAGCAGGAAAGTCGATGGTTTGGGTCGGGTACCTTCATCAGGATTCCTGATAATTGGTGGGCTGGTAAATAGTGAGGAAAATAAACTTAGATTACAGGAGGATATAGAAGGTCAAGTCCGACGGGCCAATCAGTGGCAAATGGAATTCAGTCTGGATGAGTGTGAGGTGATGCATTTGGGCAGGACAAACAAGACAGGGGAATACTTGATGAACATAGGACCATGAGAAGCACCAAGGATCAGAAGGACTTTGGTGTACTTGCCCATTAGTACGTTAAAGTAGTCTGACAGGTAGACAAAGTGGTTAAGATAACACATAAGATACTTGCCTTTATTAATTGAAGCATAGAGTTAAAGGACAGGGAGATTATGCTGGAACTGTTTAAAAAATTTGTTCAGGTCACCGGACCTGAAACGTTAACTGATCTTTTTTCTTCACAGATGCTGCCAAACCTGCTGAGCTTTTCCAGCAAATTCTGTTTTTGTTCCTGATTTACAGAATCTGCAGGTCTTTTGGTTTTTGTATAAAAAATTTGTTGGACCATGCCTAGTGTATTGTGTGAAGTTCTGGAATCCACATTATAGGAGAGATGTGATTGCACCGGAGACGGTACACAGGAGATTTACCAGGATGTTACCTGGGCTGGAGAGCTTTATTTACGAAGAGAGATTGGACATACTGGGGAAGACACTGAGTAGGGGCATGCTTGAGATGTCTAAAATTATGACGGACAGAGATAAGGTTTATAGGAAGGAACTATTCCCCTTGGTGGAGGGATCAATGACCAGTGCACAGATTTAAGGTAAACTGCAGGAAGTATTAAACATTTATCAAAACAAGGTAACTGTATGCTAATATTTTTCAATTTCTGACACTGATGATAAAGGAATATGAGTTTAAAAAAATCACTTACACTGAAATGGCATTAAGGTGGGAAATATTTCAAAGAATTTCAGAATTCTCCCAATTTAAAATATTTTACTCGTATAATATTATTTGGTCTATATTTTAACATTTTGTTTTGATCTTTCTGCAGTTAAAATATCCTCAAAGAATCTGGGAAAGTAGAATTGTTAGATCAAAAGCAAGACCATTGTAAGTTCCTCGTTCCTTTACCAACTCCTCTTCAAGCTCTGTTTTCATGTGAGGTTTGCAATTACTGCTAATTTCACTCCACAAATTCTTTGTGACCAAAAATCTTCAGTCCAATGCCAGGTTCTATTGGGTTGTCTTGTAACAAGAATCATTGCAGAGTGTGATTCTTTTTAGCAAGCTCTACTGTTGTTTGAAAAGTAAATCTAAATATTTGTCCTGTTTATATTGATCAGCTGGCATCCACCAGAATGCAACGGTGCTGAAATTATTTTCTAAATCGATTTGAAATATTTACACTTCCAATGGAATTATTGAACTCATTTGTCCTCACTGCAAAACAAAGTCATCAAAAGCAGAAAATTATGGAGGCATAGCATCACTGGAAGAGGTCATTCAGCCCATTGAAACCATGCTAGCTCTATGCAGAGCAATCCATTCAGTCTGAGTCCCCTCAAGGCCCTACAAGTTTATTTCCCATAACTGACTATCCATTTTCTTTTTGAAACCATTAATTTCTCTGGTTCCACAAACCTTACAGCTGTGCATGTCCACTCACTGTGTCAAGAGGATCTTTCTCACATCCACCTTGTCTTCCTTGGCCAAAGCCTTCTACCAGCATCCCCTTGTTCTTGTACCATCACTGAATCCTTTCTACTGTCTCCAACTCTTTTCTCCAGCACAATGACCAAAACTTACTTAACATCCCATGCAAAATAACAAGGGAAAAATATGTTTAAATTCTGGGAAAGAGAAAATTATGGAGATATGCTACATATATGTTAGTTGTCAATAACCTCTCTCTTCTTTTAGAGATGTGTACTCATTTTCATCTTTTTGTTACAGAACTCAACATGATTTCTTTAAACCTTTAAAAGAGACTGCTCATTCCTGTTGGCACAGAGAAACCAGGTTTGTGCTGTTGTCTCTGTGCCAGCAATTACGTTTGTAAATGCACAGCCTGTGTTTTACAGGTTTTAAAATAGGAATATGATACTCAGGGACAACACAAATAATGGTGCAAAGACTGTAGGAGACCTCACATTACAGTTACTGAGTTTAGACGCTGGGTGATTATCCCTCCAAGTTTTCACTAAGCTCCTTACAAATGGCGTCACTTTTCAAGGTCAGTTAAAGGTCCATTACATCACATCTCTTGGTTTTACAGCTAAAATACATTAGCATTCAGAGACAAAAGTTAGCTTTTCCATACTGTTCACTGAAGTGCAACTAATTAGTGCATCATAGCATCTCTAGTGATGTCATATTCATCTTTGGCACTCCCCCCCCACCACCCCCCACTCACATTATCTTCCACTCAGCAATGGTGGATCTTCTTGTCACTACCAGGGCTACCCAGGATTCCCAATACCAGCACCATTTTTAAATGCTCAAACATGCACCAGGTCACGCACTGCCAGCTAGAAGCTGCCCTTCACCATCCATGTAATGGGAAATAATATGGACTAGACCATACCTCCCCAAAATATTTTAAGGAGGTACCCTAGACCCTAACTTTTCTTATTTTAAAGGCCAATGTTCCAAATGCAATTCAATTGGTCAAACTACATGACATTAAGCAAAACACAATTTAGACAAATATTGTAGTTAAAATACAAGAAAAGAAAAAAGAATAGCTTATCTAAGTTGGAAAACTTAACCGAATAATAGATACAGTAACTGTTACTAATTAACTGTTCCAATATCGTAAAATCCAATATATACACCCCTTGGCAAAAAGGCAAATTCAGAAATCAGATTTTCTCACATGCAATGCCTGCAATAGGAAGAGAAACCCCAGCTTCTAGCTGTAACCAAGAGAGGGGGAATAAATATCTTCTACTTCTTCTAAACTCCAGTAGCCGAATCTAAAAGCTAAAAAAAAACTAGAAATCCCGGTCTATAGGAGCTGGCCACACACGTCCAGGCTTTTTCCATTGTTCCAACATTTTTTTAAAAAAAAACCCAGTCCTCACAAGTTGTTTATGTTAGCACAGACTACTCAGCACCTCTCATTCAATCTCTCTCTTAAAAGAAACCAGGACAGAATACACTTCCTCAAGCCACAGCAATGTCACAGTGAGAAATGAAAAACAAATGCCTCTGTGACACACAGCTAGCGTGGCTAACATTTCATTGCTATTTAAGAACCCCACTACACAGGGTACCTGTCCTTCGTGCCATCCTATCTTAAAATCATATCGGAGGGAGTGCTGCTGTTTTCCCTAACACTCTGTCCAGTCTGACATCTTCTCATTGTTCAATATGTTTTCATTGTTCACCTACAAGAAAGTCTTCAAATGGTTTTTTAAAAATCACTCACTTTTATTCAGCAAAAGCAAGGAATCAACAAACAAACCTAAAGCTGTATTTGCCACTTGGAATAGATAGGGATAGTTTGTCTTTTGAGCAGCAACATATTCACAGTCAATGAGTGATCATGGAACCCAGCCCACATCTATTAGAACTGGGTGTCAGTTAAGCTGTGTCTTGTTTTTGCACTCTATCATGCAGTGATGTTTCTTCTGCTCAATGTCCTCACCTTCCTCCTCAGAAGACTACTTCTGCTCTCCCAGACCATCAAATCCATCACACCCCCTCTTTACCTACTCCACGCAGAGGACATTCTGTCCTGAGTGTCCGAACAAACACAAAAAGCAAGGCGGAGATGTTGCGAGTAACCGAGTAAATGCAAAGTGAGTGCTAAGAAAGCAAGCAAGGAGTGCTGAGATGCATCCTGATCCAATGCATGGGATAAACCAATCAGCTACTTGTTGCTGGCCAAACCTCACTTTGTAAATATGCCCTGGCGTCAGTTTGTCTGCAATTAAAATTCCCACACTGGTTGGGCAAACAACAGTGTAACTAGTACTTAGGTACCAGTAGCTTGCTTTTATAAGTACAGCAATCCTTTCAACAATTCTTGGTTTTAAAAATTGTCCTTTTCCTTTTGCAGTCCACAATCAAAAACATGGAAAAATAAGAAGACCTAGTCTTGGCACTCAATCTATTCTTTCCTAACTGTTACCAAAGTTTGTCATATTTAACACATACAACTTCATGGTTCCAAGCCACATTGGTGTTATAAATAATGTTGCATTACTTAAACTCTTTACATAATACTAGTGGAATTACTTGGTCATCAGCTATAAAGTGATATTTCGGTGAACTACAGTAATGATACTGTAATTGTGAACATCTTGAGGTTGACATTACTAACAGTACAACATAGGTGCTTACAACTTGCACGGTCAGTCCAAATAAACTCAAAACTGAATACAAGATAACAAGCATGGGGCTGGATGAACACAGCAGGTCAAGCAGCATCATAGGAGCAGGAAAACTTGACGTTTCGGGCCTAAACCCTTCATCAGAAAAAATC
>JAHRHZ010000082.1:8764530-8779270 GCA_024137785.1 Ginglymostoma cirratum | reverse complement strand
AAGGGTTTAGGCCCGAAACGTCAAGTTTTCCTGCTCCTATGATGCTGCTTGACCTGCTGTGTTCATCCAGCCCCATGCTTGTTATCCAGGATTTTTAGTTTTAGTTTTTCAGTAGCAGTTGTTGCTGGGTTTGGAAGCTGCAGTACATCTTTCTCAGCTACTCCATCTCAGAATTTTCACTTGTTGTTTTTCCTCCTGGACTGGAGAATTGTACATGAGATAATCTATTTTACTGAAGTTGCCTTTACCAGGGATATGTTTATGGAATGCTCCTACCTTCAAACAGCTACTGTTTAGATTTTAGGCAATCTATTATTCTGTGAAGTTTTCCAATAGAGTTAAGTTATTCCGATTTCTTTTCTCTTTTGTTGTATCTTAACTACAGTGCAGGAAAGCAACACCCAGCTAACATCCAGAAAGCAACACCCAGCACTTGCCTTTAAAGTAAGAAAATGTTAGGGTATGGGCTATCTTTTGAATATATTTTGAGGGAGTTTGGTCTCATCCATAACAGGTGGGAATGTGGAATGAGGCCATACTCAAATTCGCCATGAATTTATTGAATTGGTGGAGTAGGCTCAAAGGTCCATATGAGATACTTTCGCTGCTAGTATTTCTAATGTACGTTTCTATGTTCATACTTGCAAAATTTCAAAACAAATATGATATATCACTTTAACAAAGTTGTATGTATGATAGTTAGAGACAAGCAACTTAGACTGTTATGGATCATGGTAGGTCTCAAAAATGTTTCCCAGGTGGACCAACCATCAAGAACTCTGCAAGAGGAATATTAGAATGGGGGGGAAAATCCTTTGCCAGTTCTAATTAAAATTGGAAGTGGTGGTATCACTTTTTTTACCAATGATCAGTGACACTGTGAGATACATGTTGGAAAGGCCAATTTCCTCTTGCAACTTAATAAAAAGGACCAAAGTACCACTGTATAGGGATTCTGCAATAACCATTACATCATCAAACAGCAACTAAATCTTCCACACTTACTATCACTACCCCAAGTCCCTGTCAAACCCAGTCACCAAAGGAAACAACGTAACTATTGAACCAATTGTGATACCTGGGCCATACAAAATATAATGCACATATTTATTTTTTTAAAAAAGACCCTGCTAATGTGATCCAATAAGCAATAAGACACAGGCCTGCACCCCATATTTCCTCATTCTTGGTCAGGCTCAGTGAGGGAGAAGTGAAATACAAATCAACGCACTGTCAACAATTTTGCATTGGTCTTCAACTTGAAAATAAAGAGGGGGGTGCAGAGGGGTTTGGGTGGGGTGGGATGGGGTGGGGGGAGGAATAGGGAGAAATGAATAGGCAGGTGGAGATGGAGCCCAGAAACAGAAAGATACGAAAGAGGTGGGTAAACAAGGAGATTATGGATGGCAAGCCAGGAGAGGAGAGAAGCTGAATAAGTGATAATAAGAACTAAGAGTAGGAGAGAAAGGGTTAGCTGTACTGAATGCAACCTCCTTTGCAGAATACCTATGTCTCTCTGCAAAAATAACCCTGAGATTCCTGTTACCTGCCACTTCAACACATCACTAAGTTCCCACATCATCATTTCAACATTTCTGTCACAGACCTGCTGCAGTGTTCCAGTTAGCTTCAGCGCAAGCTCAAAAAACATTTCATGTTCTGCACAGACACTCTGCAGCCTGTAGGACTGAACGTCGAGCTGAATAACTTTAGAGCCTGATTCCATCCTTCCATGATTTTTACCTACCCCACACCCAGTTCTGATATGACACGAGTTGCTTTTAGCACAGTCACTCATGTTCACATTCTCCTCAGCCCAATATCATAATTATATAGGCTGTTTTCAGTACAGCTCACCCATTTTCTCCTACTCTTAGTTCTTATCATCACTTATTCAGCTTTTATTCTGTCCTGGCCTGCCATCCATAATCTCCTTGTTTAACGACATCTTTTGTATCTCTGTCTCCCTGGGCTTCATCTCCACCTATCCATGCACCTCTCCCCATCAATAACCTCCCCTTCATCCCACCCCAGCTAACTTTGTCATTAGCATAACCACTACCTTTTTCCTAGCTGCTAACAGTCCTGAAGAAGGGTTACCAGCATCAAAGCTCAGTTTCTTCCTACAGATGCTGCTAGACCCACTGAGTTTCTCCAGCAATTTCTGTTTTTATTTGAGAAAATAAATGGAATTGGCTGTAAAATTGGGGACACCAAATTGAGCAAAATATACACATCATTGGATGCACAGGGTCTGGCTTCAAGTCCCACCTGCTCCAGAGATTTGTTGTCTTATGTCTGAGCAGGTAGATTAAAAACATGTTCACAATACTGGAGAAAAATTAGATGGTGCAAAACTATTTATCGTCTGAGATAAAAGGTACTGCAGACGCTGGAGAATCCAAGATAACAAGCTTGGGGCTGGATGAACACAGCGGGTCAAGCAGCATCATAGGAGCAGGAAAACTTGATGTTTCGGGCCTGGACAAAGGTACAATTCACAAGCTACAATTCTAATAGCTGTTAGTGAGCAGTACTTTGAAGCGGAGCACAGCTGGCTTGTACAAAATTGCTTCCCAAAATTTCTAAGCAGTTTAGTCAGTTCATGGTACCGCCTTCTTGCAGCATCACCAAAAGAAATATGCATTGATATCATGCTTTCTAAGTTTTCTTTTTGATTAACTTATGTTGTTCAGTCAAGTAAAGGAGGGACTGGTTAGACATGTACACTGGTGCAATCTCAATCAATGACGTACCAAGTAATCACTTTTCTACCAGGTGTATTTCCCACTCCCATAAGACTTAGCCAAGGCTAGCAAGTTGACTTCCTGTGACCTATACTTGCACTTTAGATCTCAATGTTGCTGTAGTTCTCTAATGGGTTTCACAGTTAAAAAACAATTTGATTTAAAAAATTCTTTGTTAAGTGCAATGTTCATATTGCTGGAGGTTCCATGAACTTTAGGAATAATGACATTCCTGCATTCCATAAATAACGACAGACATTATGACACACACCATCTCGTGTACCTTCACAGGAAGCATGAACAGTGCGGGAAATCTCGTCTTTAAGACAGACCCTGGAGCTTACTCTTGGGAGCACAACCTGAGTATTCGGCCATCTTTTACTAAATCTCCACTGTATTGTAAGCATGAAAAATCACTGACAAATACATTTTCATGACTTTGACCTCCATGATCTCCTAATTAAAGTGCATAGTCTTGACTGCACTTATGAATGTGATGGTTGAAGGATATCTGAAATCTGTTGCTATCCAGGATACTTCTCAAAGATGAACAATTCCTCATCACTATAACTTCTCTCCTCCTTAGTATGTCTGAAGAGACTGCTTAACTCTGACATGGTAGCTCTTAGACTGGCCCTACAGCAAAAATGACTGTTGATCAGATATGTGATCATTTAGAGAGCATATGCATTTATAGATGTGTAAGTTTATGTACAATAAATTTTCACTCATGCTGCCTACCTGCCCTCAAATCCTTTATTTCACCCGTGTCCTTTGAGTACATCTGGATGCAGTCACACGATCTACAGCCAGGGTGGAAGAGCCTGCACTGCAGTGGACCTGGTAGACCTGGACGATTATGGCCCCAGCCATGCTGAGAGTATCCTGGCAGTTGCAGGTTCACCATCCTCAGCAGCAACTGAGGAGTGGAGAATAGGCAGGATGGAAGTTGGGAGGTGGTGGTGTGCCTGGAACATCTGGAGTTGGGGGGCAGAGTAGTAAACAGAGACAGAGGAGAGTTGCATATGATTCCTATTCTGTCTGGGTTCCTGGTCGCACCACCATACCTCCTGGAGAGGAAGGGACACATTCATTCAAGGAGACGTACCTCATTCCCAGCTGCCTTGCCACTGATATTGAGCCAATGGCTAAAGTAATGGCATGCCGGTGTGTGTTATGCTGGACTTCTCAAGGCAGCTACCGACGTGAGAGCCAGCCAGATGCACATATATCACAGCCAGCATGGTACTGCTAACATTGGTGTACTCCTCCAGACTTCAATCCAATTTACCCAGTGCGTCACACACACTAGCCTGCTGTTCCAGTAGCAGTCTGTACATTTGGAACAAAGTAATCAATGGCCAACACCAAGGATTCATTTACGGACTAGTTTCCAACTGTCTATTGCCAGCATATGCGGGCATTTCTTCCTCAACCACCTGCCGAGATGTGCCAATGATGTGCTAAGTAGTTGGAATAGGGCTTGAACTTTCTGACCCACAGCAAAGATGTTACCAACTAAGCCTCAGCTGAAATATATCAAAATGTACCACTTTCTGATTTTTCTCTTCCCTTGATCTGCACTTACAATTATATTAGATAATTGTCTTCATATGAAGATTTCTGTAAGGTTTCACTGCATCAGTTGTTCAGAACTTGATACGTTATTTCATACATCACACAGTAAGTTAGTTCAACATTCAAATGCTGACATATGACCTGCAATGTAAAAACTAACACGCTTTACTTACCATTGTAACTTGCAAAACAAAAAAATTGAAAATGTTGACAAAATCAGTAAAACAATTTTCTCAAATCCTTAACAATCGTATTTATGTTGTCAGGCTTTGAGCAATTGCACAGTTTCAGAATTGAATGCCACATTCATATACAAGTTACAGCAGATTAACTAATATATGTCAACTACAGCCTTTCAGTTGCCTTACAGACATTTCAACTCATTAACATGCATAGCTACACTTCTGGGTATTAAAAGTACCTAAACCTCTTCTTTCAACAAGACTGCAACAACTAATATACAGTCAAGAAGCTGCATGGCTTTCCTCAAGACATCCTTCCTTCCTCCTTTATAATCAATTACTGAGGAAAAACTTCCGAGATTTTCCCTTCCTCCTGCTCCACACGGATGGTTCTATAATTACCCCAGAGATTAAGACTCATAACTTCAGAAAGTATTTATTGCTCTGGTTAGGGCACTGAAGCCAACTTTGCTTTCTCCTTTTCTTCCTCTCATCCCCCTCCTGAGCAATTGCACCCTGTCCCAATATTCTCTGGACAGATATTAGGTTTTATAGATAGATTAAGAGCAACACTTTGTATAAATTGAACAGTCTCATGGTACGTGGGAATTTTTTTTCTTTCATGTCAATCTCCAGTGTTCTTTTTTCCAAAAGTCCGATCACGTTAAAAAAAGATCAAGTACGGTAAATAATTTTACCGGAACAATTTTAAAGGAAAACCATTGGAAAAGCATGTTTGAAAGTTCTAAATAAAATAAAAGTTTAGTTGAAGCAACTGGAATGTGACTGAAAGAAAAGTCCAGTTTAAATATTTGTTTCCCAGTTAAATATTGTTGTTGAAAAGTTATTTGCTTTCTTTCAGTGTCTATCCTTAAAGCAAAGCAAAGGCTGATTCAAGCCTAACTACAGACATAGGTGCACCAATTAAATTCTCAATCCTTACATTTTACAAAGTATTTACATAGACAGTTTTAATTTTTTTTTGGATTAAAATACATGATTCGAAAAGAGGTAGTCTGGAATCATGCAACATACAGCAGATCATCTCACTCATCAGGAAAGAAAGACTGGCTAATGTTTCATTCGATAAGATTTATCATCAGGTGTGTCTTACACCTAAAATATAATTGACTGCACGGCAACTTTCAAAACCTCCATCTTCACTTTTTGCAATGGGTACGGACACCACTCTCTCAGCAAAGGGAGAGCTAATTATCTTAAAGTCATTTAAGTTTAAATAGACTGACTGAATGCGAGGGAATTGGAGCAAATGTAAAATATTGCTTTTGTTTCATATATGTAAATTACGAACATTGATATTATAAACTAACTTACTTTTTATTTTGACTCACAAATTGACTGTTGTCTTGAGGCATAATTTGAACCTGAACTTTACATTTCTTTCCCTTTCTCACCATACAATTTTTAACTGACAGCAGTTCTACCACAAATTTTATACATTATCTTTCTAAGACAGAGAAGCAATTTAAACATCCAATTTTCTAGTTATATTAGAATCACTGACATATAGTGTTAAAGAGTGATGACACACAAGCTTGCCTGTAAACTATTGTCTACTCTCAAACGCATTGATAGATGCAGTAACTTTTTAAGCTTTGTGCCTCAAATATAAAAAATTCAAAATTTCACAATTCATTACTAAATAAATATACGTCAGTATACTTCACCTTGTGGAGCTGTAGATTTATTTAAATCTTACAAAATACACTTTCAGTATTTTCATTCAAATATTAGCAACAGCATATTTTAGATTTCATTTCTCTGACTTATGAGATGACAGTGATTTAATAAGAAAGGTAATTAATATCTTCAAACTCAATCGTAATCATTTTTTAAAAAATTCTTAAATCTCACTTCTCAGCTTTTGTTGCTTGTCTTCAGTTAGTCTCTACAGAGTATTCACATGCTTACCTGTTGAAAAGCTTTTGAGTAATTTGCCAAAGAAAGTGTTTATATTATTTTCTAGCCCCTAAAAAGGTGGTGGTTGGGGGTGGGCACGATGTGAATGGATTGCTAGGGTTAATTGAAGGTCATCCACAAATTTACCCAGCTAAAATTGCACAAACGACCAGCATAGTGCACAGATATGTTTTCTAATGTTTGTCCAATAAAAGAAACCTGCCAATCCATTGAAATATTGCCTTGTACTGTTGTTTGGAGCCAATTGGGAAGAATTCCAATTTACAAAGACAGACCTGCAGGTTCCATGAATGTATCAACTTTACTGACCAATTGTAGGCAACTAGATGATACAGCTGAATAGAAAGCATTGCAAAGTCGTTGATTCATCCATCAGGTTATTGATAGTTCAGCACTATGAATGATTGTTTTTCATAGATGGTTCACATCAGTTGAAAAAAGCTTATCTTCACCCTCTCTCCTATGAAGTTATGGAGAAGAAACTTCTTCACCACTTTATACCAAGAACTGTTGGAAATTGTCATTTGGAAATTGTCTAGTTGTCTTGGAGAGCTATTGGGCTATATGACTTCAGTATATTGTGCTGTAGCTGGTGGACTTGGGTTCAAGCATCCGTCTTCATTTCTTGTTCTTCAAGGGGTATCAGCTTCGTACTGACTCCTCTGACCTCATTTCCTTTTCCCAAGGAAGCTTCAGATATCTTCATAATGAATGACATGGATATAACTTGGTAAGCGATGTTGACCTTCAATTTGTACCTAATTTCTGGATTTAAAAGAATGCCTGTTTTCCTACTTAGTTTCTTTCTTCAGTGTAGCTTCCAGAACCCTTTAACATTTCTTGCCCCATCAAAGGTCACATTTCTTCCAACACTGCTCTTAAACAATCTTCTTGAGGTGGCTGCTTGAAGCACATGTCAATGGTTTACTTTCTTTATCTTTGATGTTTCCCATAAATACAGTAAATGAAAGAAAACATTGTCTTCAATTCAAGTATAAAAGGCATAATAGTCAATATTTTGCCTTTGGTAGATATATCTCAATCTCCTTAGAATAATTAGTGCAGGTGAATATTTCTGAATATTGCTTGCTTAAAATGACAATTTCCAACAGTTCTTGGTATAAAATGGTGAAGAAGTTTCTTCTTCATAACTTCATAGGAGAGAGGGTGAAGATAAGCTTTTTCCAACTGATGTGAACCATCTATGAAAAACAATCATTCATAGTGCTGAACTATCAATAACCTGATGGATGAATCAACGACTTTGCAATGCTTTCTATTCAGCTGTATCATCTAGTTTCACTTGAGTTAGAAATCACCCTGGTTATGTTACAGAAATGTGAAATTTCATACATTAGCTGTCAAATGGAACAGCAAAGGGAGAGAAAGGACACTAAAACGTTCCTTAAAATCTAATAAACTTGATTAAATTACACTTCTTTCCTCTCCTTGAAATCACACACACTTTTCAAATACAGGATCTCAGGAAATAAGCAAGGACAATTTCCTTCATGAAATGCTAGAAGGCAGAAAGGGGTCCAGGCTGCAGGCTGCAATGCCTGTCCTAATTAAGAAGTTACCCTACTGAGTTGAAACTGATCTCAGTACAGGATAAAGGAGCTACCAAAGTAACTTTACTATTCCATTGCATTAAAGAGTTTTTACAAAACCATTTCTGTGCATTAATAAAACTTTCTGAAAACTGTATTACAATGGCCTGTTGCTTTGATCAGCAAATAAACCTTAAAATGATTCATTTAGCTCAGTAAAAATAATAGCTAAGAACTATCACTGTGAAATATTATTTAATTTTAGCTCTGTACACATTTGATGACAATACTTCATGGTAATTTTTTATACATTTGAGAAATAGTGAACACACATGTTTGGACTAATAGCGTGATATTTTCCAAATCAGACATAATACATGCATTCTTTCAACTATTCAACATCTGCACTGTGGAACAGCACTTCCAAAGTTGAGGGGGAAACAAATGATTATATAGGACAAATTTTTCCCGATTTAATATTGTACGACATCACCCCTACAACATTGACCATGCTTGGAAAGTACTCCACTGGCTGTGAAGTTCTTCAGGGCATCATGACACCATGAAAGGCCCTGGATAAATACAAGTCTATTGTTCTTTAATAAAGAAATGTACAGGAAATCTTTAAGGGAGCTTATTGACATATGCCTTTTACCTTTGTAGAATCAATTGTTAACACCATGCTTGATATCATACAGCTGACTGTTGAACATAGGCTGTTGCAGCCACTAAGTTAACCATGTATATTGCATTGCCAACCACAGTTTAAAATGTGTGTGAGTTGTCCACCTGACAAGAAGAACAGTAATAAGCAATGGTTCCTCTCGAAATCACAGTCATGCTGGCTCTGTGCAAGAGCAACTCAGTTATTTCCATTGTCCTGGCATTTTAACATAGGCCTGCAATTTTTCTTGTCAGCATGTTATCCAATTTCCTTTCAAAAGTCACAATGGAATTTGTCTTCACCACATTCTGAAGCAATGCATCCTAGATCCTAAACACTCGCTATGTGAAGTAATTGTCCACGTGCAGCTAGTGTTCACCTTAAATCATTGTCCATTTGTCACTGATTCTTCCACCAATGGAAACACTTTCTCTTCTAGGCCTTATGGTTTTGAACACATGCATCGTGTCTCCTGTCAACCTCTTCTTCTCTAAGAACAATGCCAGTGTTTTCTAATTTAATCATATATATTGTCCCTCATCTCTGCAACTATTCTTTTAAATCGTTCATCCTGCAACACTCTCTCTACAGCCCGTGTATCCTTTCTAAAGTGAAATGCTCAGAAATGGACCCAGATTCCACTGAAACCAGGTCAGTGTTTTCTAAAGTTCATCGCAACTTCTTTGCTTTTATACTTCATGAGTGAATCTTACATTTTGTGGCTACATGTCAGTTTTATTGAATTTCATGGAGGGTTTCTCTCAGCAAGGCCTAGCAAGGACTATCACCATATCTTAGCAGACTTGGCTCATTAACTACTTACTCCTGCCCATGGAGTTCTGTCATCTGATTCCAGCCTCATCTGACCGCTTGCCCCTCCCAGAACAACACATCATTTCATGTTAATCGACTACAAGACTCGTGACCCTGGCATCTTTAAAAGGCCGCTGTGCACTCAGAGTTGGCAGTCCAGCGTTGCTTCCTCATCTGCAATATAATGGCACAATAGCCATAAAGCCATCCTGGTCATGGGACAGAGCAGCATGGCTGACATTCTCTCACACATACAACCCCATTCTCTCACATCCTCTTCACTATGTAACCACCAGGTCACAAAGTTTACCAAATCCTTGGCTACATCTCAGCTAAACACCCTTTCTAAGTCACCATTAGACAGTTCATAATACCCACAGTAGACTCACATCCTCTCATTCTCCAGTGGGGGAACATCACGTACAGGCTTTAGTCTCTGAGTGGAGTACCAACACACTAACAGCACAGCATGGCCAAGGAGGGCAAGGCAAGACATGAATGCTGAAAACTTGCAAGAAGGTGCTAACAGCAAGTGTTAAGCAAGCAAATGAGCAGTCCTGAGGTGTGACTGGCCCAGTCCATGAGCTGGGTGCTTGCCCCTGCACACTATCGTTGTTAGTTGCTGCCATACACTGTAATGTAAGTCTGTCCTTCTTGAGCATCCTGCAAATGGATCAGAAAGGTGCCATTAGGTGCCTAAGGGTTTAACAGTTATCAGATGCCAATGTCAGATCACACAATGTCTGTGTGTAGCTTGTGCCCACGGATTTGTCTTGAAAGGCTATTGTTTGGAGACTGACATGGAGGCCCTTTGCAACCAGTGGTAAGCTGCCTAGTGCCCGCTCTGAATTCATGTCAAGAATTTTCCGCCTTTGGTTTGCTCAGGGGTGGGTAGTAAGATTGGAAACAGCATATTAATGAGGTGAAATGTGCAGTTGGTAAGGTCATCAACAAGCAATAATTACCCTTTATAGGCATCTTGCCACAACCTGGCAAGAATCTTTCCTCAACGCCAGGAAATTAGTTTAAAAGATGGAGCAAGGAGGTCCCGAAGTCAAAAGAAACCCAGCTGGACTTCCCATACAATTCTGCCACATTTCCCACCAGAACCCAAGTCATTTAGGCCACTGTAAGATTCTGTCCCATGTGTCTATTTATAAAGCCCAGCATCCCTGTGCCTTTATAGCCATCATGCCCTTCAACAATTTACACTTTTTTTACCCCAAGTTTCTGAATCCTCTTTGGAATTGTATCCTTTATATTACATTGCCTTAAGTCACACTTCATCATTTTCACTGGCTGTCCATGGAGAAGAACTAACAAAGTTTATGACAATATCTGAGATGCCAATCTTCTCTGCTGGAGATCAGGATGCATAGCCTTGGATATATGAAGGACAGGAAATAGCAATAAAATTATATCAAAATAAACTTGCAAGAAAAAATTACACCAAGATTCTTCTGAAAATCAATTTTAAAAACTTTTATTGCCATTGACACTGTATATTAACAAAGTAGGGAAACCAATTTAACCATCACGTCAACTTTAGTTTTAAGTTCACAATTACCACAAAGTTACACTTGGTTCTTTTTAAACAAGAGTTGAATTTCTCTGACAATGCAGAACACGGGCCTGTTTTTAATTTCCTAACGTCTGCAAAAATAATATTGTAAAGTTCTAACAGAAATAAACACAACAGAAATCGACTATTTTTGAACAGCTATTTAAAGCAACTGAAATCTCCATGCCTTGATTTGTGTCTTAAAATGGTGTTAAATGCAATGATGCTCACATTTCATTCCTCCGCCCATTCATTTCTCATCCATTTTTAGGTTTGTTTGTGTCTTCACGAAGGGAATGAATGAGTACATTTTTGATAAGCCTCGAACAATGTCACCACCAGCCAAGAGGAAGGTGAAAGTCATTCATATTAACCCACTTCCTCTTGTCTCATACAAACCAATGTGTCTTATGAAATACCCAATTATTCAGAACAATAAAATCAGGCTATCATGACAAGGGCTGTTATAGGCAGTAACAATCTTAAATTATAACTCTATCTGACTGGCTACATTGGAAATCAATTCACTAATTGTCATGCATAAACAGAAATTCAATGCACACTTCGAGTTCTAATCCAGTAATGTCTGCTCACTGCTCCCACTCACGACGCCACTGGAGCAGAACTTTGTAGTAAAACATTATGAGAGTTCTACACAACAATGCTTGGTCCTAGGCTACTTCTAACCAGCAATGCTAGCTACAAAAAATGAGAAATTCTAGTATACTTACAAATGATTTTTGTAACATTTAGGATTATTTAATTTTTTAATCAAATACACTTCTTCTGAACACAAACATTAAGAATATCTATAAAATGTGCACAACAGGTTTATATTAGTGAAACATTTCTGCCATTATTAAGTTTAACATATATTCACCTGTGCAGCTTCTCTCAATGTCATGTTCACTGAACAGCTAAACCCGAGGCAGGGAGCATTGCAGTTCAAATCAGTGGAGCAGGCTCACAGAGCCAAATGACCCCCCTCCTGCTCCTAACTCATATGCATGTTGTGTTTAATGATTGGAAAGATACATACAGTACCAAGCTGTCCTGGTGACTGTGCTGTGAAGTATTAAGAAAGTCATCAACATGAGACATTTCTGTTGATTGATGAGTTCCAAAATGGAGCAAGCCTGCTTAATGAGTATAATTTCAAAGTAGGTATTTCTTCTCAAAAAACTAAATGACACCTCCTAATGGCTGTTGGTAATGTATTTTTATATGCATTTTAATGTTCTACTGAGTTGTAAGTCAAACATTTAAACTTAAATTTGGATTTTGAGTTAGTATTTGACTGAATTGTTCCATGGTTGAAAGAGTGAAGGAATTTTCATTGATATGATTGATGCTGGAACAAATCATTCACTTTGGAGTGAACAATCACAGTAATGCTCATTATCATGATGATTAAAAGTCAATTATTATGGAAGGAGAGAGCAGCAGAAATGATTTGCACTAAAACTTAAGGCGTTAAGTCCAAATTTAAAGAGCTGTCTCTATTCAGCTATGAACTCATGGTTTAAGTACCCATTTGACACCACACCTGAACTTCACCACTACAGAATGCCAAAAGGAGTCTGCTGTAAGTCCCCAACAGAACTTTCCCGCAAAATATTATATTACTTACTTCCCAGTGAAGGATGATGACAAAAAAGATTTAGAGTCAGCAAACAAGTCAATTGTTCCACATGCATCATTGCAGCATGATTTACAATCTTAACCTACAATTTCTCCAACATGACCAATAGTTGTGCAGGACAGTTTTGAATAGCTGGCAAAAGAGTAAACTCAAGCTTAAATATATGTGACATATCTTTTCCTTGCTGTAAACTGTGATGACAGATACTATGTATGGTAAAATGTCAGGTTTTGAGGCGAGGCGGAATTCATATCTTATTAGATTTAATTTAAACAGTCAAAATGGTTTTGCTGGATTACAATGAATGGCATGTTACAGCCATAACACTTTCTCAGCTCCTCTGTTTAAAAGGGTGCATAATCAATTTGCACCATATTAGACTTCATGGTATATCAGTATTATAGCAAAGTGCTTTTGTATGGTCTTTGAATGATCTATTAAAAGACATAACTTGGATAAAAATTAGTTGAAGAGTCAAGCAAATTATTATGTACAGTCATGGGGTTGAATTAAAATGAAAGTCACTTTACGAGTCAGTGGCAGCCCACTCGTTTCTGAATCAGGAGACTGGGAACTCAACCTCCCCTTCAAAGTTTTAAGAACATAATCTAGCCCCAAAATTTCAGAGTAGAGCTAACTTTAATGCAGTGTCATTGGAGCACCACATAGCTGCAATACTATTGTTCAGATGAGACGTCACAGACCTGTCTGCCCTCCCTGTTGAACATAAACAATTCCGTGCCACATTGTGAAAAAAAGTCAGGGGTGTTTTAATCTGTCCTGTCCAATATTTATCCCTCAATCAATATCACTAAAACAGAATATCTGATCATTATTTTCAATAAGGTTTTTCATGAAAGGAAAATATAGATGGAGAAATTAATAGCCTAATACATAGAAGAGGTAAAGCTTTGCTGCAGGCATTGAAAGAAATCAAGACATGTCTAACTCAAGACCAAGACTTGCTTAAAATTCCATGACCACGATAATATGTGTAAAGCGAGAAGTCATTTATCCTTATACAGAAATGATTGTGGAAAAGAGGCAGAATGGAAACCTGTTTAAAGTCACAAAGGGGACCTGACCACTTTAATGCACGTAGGGCAAAAACTGGTATAAAGTTCTAAAGTAATAATTACTGTAAACACAGAGTGGGATAACTGTTTTAAAAATTAATGAGATATGATCATTGTGGAATGTACAATGTGGAACAATTGATTAGCCTTACAAAGAACTTGATCACTGTAGAATGCATCAAACAGAGGCTGATTTAGTTTCACCAAGAATTACAAACTCATGTAATAATTTCAGCTAACCAGTAGTCACATTATAATTAGGACGCCTGAGTACCCAACATAGCTGGAAAGTTCATAAATGTGTAAAATAGACTATAACTGGGGAGACAGTGTCTTCACAAGTTGTGTCCTCTGAATGTACCTCATGATGTGGAGGTGCCAGTGTTGGACTTGGGTGGACAAAGTCAGAGGTCACACGACACCAGGTTATAGTCCCACAGGTTTATTTGAAATTACAAGCTTTTGGAGAGCTGCTCTTTCGTCACCTGAAAGCACTCCGACAACTTGTGATTTCAAATAAAGTTGTTGGACAATGACATGATGGCTTATGACTTCTGATCCCAAAAGTATACTTGTATAAAAAGTGATTGTCTTGTTTGGACCTTCAACCTTCTCGATTTTTAGTGTAATTTGAGCACTATAACAGAGGGACCATGCTCTGAGAAAATTGGTTGTCATGTCATTTTCAAACATAGATTTCACTTCTAAAGTACTTCATTGGATGTTCTGAGACATCCTGAGATACATCCAGCTAACTGTGTTTTTAAATGTCTGAATTGAAACTACAGAATAGTATTAAATTATTAGCTTTTCTTTATTTTGTATGAGAGTGATTAATGGTTGTGGATATGGCTTTCGGTCAATAACCCACAAGCCAACTTATTATTGTGGTAGAGGTAATAGGTGCTGCAGATGCTGGAGAATCCGAGATAACAAGGTGTGGAGCTGGATGAACACAGCAGGCCAAGCAGCATCATAGGAGCAGG
>JAHRHZ010000082.1:8732277-8764130 GCA_024137785.1 Ginglymostoma cirratum | reverse complement strand
CAATATTTGAACAACTGTTGCAAGAAGCAAACTAGAAAATTGGAACATATTGCACACACTTGAGGCAGCCAACAATCAAAAATGATATTGGTGATGTTGAGCACGTTGAGTGGAAAATTGAAACACAAATAGTCAAATATTGTCTTTCTAGTCAATTACACTGAAAAGCACTCGTGAAAGGTGGAAAGCCATCAGAACTATTGGAGCTAGCAAGGTCACTATCATTTCCCAGTGCAAGTGATAGATGTTGAGGCTGCCCACAGGAAATAGTACACTCCAAACTCAACTACTATGAACACTATTCATCACTCATGTGCCAGGAAACCAGCTGCAAAGCAACAGCAACAGTCTCACAAACAGAGTTATGACACGTCCAAACCGCACTCAATGTCTTGCTACTAGTTAACAGTGCAAAGCTTGGAGAAAATCCAGACACTTTATATCTGCCATAATTAAGTTATTATGTTACAGAGTGAAGTTGGTGAAAAAAGTCTTTCATCTCCTGGTGTAAGATTGAGCACATTGCATATTCTAACTTTTGTATTAATTTAGAAATAAGTTAAATGTTCAAGTTACGCTGAAGTTTATTGTTTACAGTTTGGAGACGAATCATTGAAACTTAGTGAGTCTTTCCTTTATGACGAAATGAAGCAATGTAGTGTTTTGAAATTTGCAACGCCCATTTTGTTAACGTGAAGCTTTCACACACACTTATACCAGCAGAGGAAGTCTGCTGCAGCCACAATGAGAAAAATGTCCTTAGCTCATGCAATAAAAAAATCATGAACGTTTATGGTTCCTACTGTCCAAAGATCTTCACAAATATCTTGGGTAAAATAGGCACAATAACAATCAAGCCACAAGTTTTGCACTGTTAGCAAATACACATGGCGATATGCAGCAACAAGTTGTGTTTATATAGCACCGAAACTCCCAAGGTGCTTCACAGGATTGTTAGCAAAAACAAAATCTGAAAGCAGACAATAAATGGACCTTGGTTGGACAATCAAAAGCTTGATCAAAGAAGTAGCTGTTAAAGAGAAAGGAGAGGGAGAGGTGGAGAGGTTTAGCCAACTAATTCCAGACCTTATGGTCTTGGCAACTTCAAACATACTAGCTAAACAGAAAACAGTTAGATTTAGGAGTCCTCAAATATCTATATAAGCAAAAATATCTTAAAGATTTGCAAAGATGATGGAGATTTCTGAGTTCGGGAGGACTGAGTTCATGCAAGAATTTTAAAATCAAGGCATTGCTTAACTGGAAGTCACTTAGAAAATGGGGAGCATGAGTTTTGGAGGCTGCCAGGTTTCCTGAGGGGAGAGAGTAGGAAGTCAGCCAAGAGTGCATTGGAATAGTGACATTGAACGATGACAAAGACAGAGGTAAATGTTTCAGCACCATGTGAGCTGAGATAGAGGAGGAGTCAAGCAATATTCTGGAGTTGGGGATATATGGCTTTGGTGATGGCACAAATATATGGCTCGAATACATATCAGATTCAAATATGACACTGGAGTAGTGAAACAATTTGATCCAGCCTCAGGCACTAACAGGAAAAGAGTAGAGTGGGTGTTATGGGAATAAATCTTATGCCTGGACTGAAGACAATGGCTTCCATCTCCCTCAAATTTTCTTCGGTATTGCTTCAGAAATACAGACCACATCATCTCCTGAAATTGTTCATAACAAGGATTAGTTGATGGAATTGGAAGACAGCTATATAAAATTATTTGCTAACTTTGCATGTGCTTTAAATTTTATGGAGTTGTTACTTTATCTGAAGGAGAATGAAATTACAAACAAACGTATGAAATACAAAAGGCTAGTTAGCTGATCACACCATGATGATGACTGGGGCATCATGACTGAACACTTCCTCTCACTGCCCCCACAATACCCCACCCCTGTAGTCATGTCATCCCCTGGGAGAGGCAAAATGCCAGAGAGAAGAAAGAGGTCAAGGAGGGAAAGATTCATCTCAACCCAGAGGCAATCAAAGCCAGTCCAGGAGATTACATGGACCATGTGTTATCTATATAAATACTCTAAAAAGTAAATAAATGCACAAATTGAGCAATAACTTTGGATTACTCAGTCAATGGTTCAACTTATTAAAGTGGCTTAAAAGATTGACTACATTGAGAAGGTTTGAGCCTTTACTATTATGTAATGGACAACAAAAATAAGGGAAAGAGTTGAAATCTCTTCTGAATATGTCATTTAAAATTATTGCAGTGACCTAGCTCATCCAAAATGATGGACGTATACTCTTCATATTAAAAATGACGATAAACCAGAATGACATAAAATTTAAACAGTTTCTGTCACAGCATGCTCCATAAACCTCCTATGCCATTTTGTGCTGCACCACATCAAGAAGGGCTTTTATTCCTTAGCTGCCAATACCCCTGCTTAAAGCATAATAAAGCGTACGAAAGCATAAAATTTAAAATTTAGGGTGAATTACATTTTACAGATTTGATCCTTTCCCTATGTTTTAAATCTTGTAGGCCTGTTGTGCATCCTTACGCCATGCAAGATGACAAGGCTGAGTTTGCGGCAGGATTTTCCATGATTGCCAGCAATCCCACATCGTCGGTATGCCATAAAGAATGTGAATCCCTTTGGAGACAAGCAAATAATGAATTTTGCTTCCTCTCCTGAGGCACAATGCCCTCTTTACACATGGTACTCCATCTGGCAACCCAGCTGTGACCTGACCAAACTACCCAACTTCAGGCTCACAGGCTCAAGTGACAGGCAACTCTGGAACCTGAACTTATGACCTCCTTGTTGGGAGTCAATTGTCAATCATTAATTTAATATTTATTACTCTGCATCTTTCTGACAGCTGAAACATTTTTGGCGTATGCTTATGCTAAATTACTCACCACTTAACCCACACATGCACCGTGACAACATCTGCAAGTTATCTGACATTGCAACATTTTAGCTGTTAAACCGGAGGCTGGAAGTGAGACTAAGATGGATAGCTGAAGTTGCTTGTCTGCAGCTACAAATCAGAATTTGGCTTTACATCGAGAGGTATATCCAAAACTAACCTTGGGAATGCTTTATAACTCTGACAATGTAGTTGAATACCTGATTAAATCTGAACTACTACCATAAAAGTCAGCTCTTCCAGCTGCCCCTAATTCCCTAAACCACCCACCTCTCTGCACTCCACCCCACCCTACTTCGAGAGATAATGTAAAGCAAATTGGAACTGCAGGCCAGAGTACTTCACAGTTTTAAAAACTCTGCCCAGATAACTGTAAGTCACCCCTGTTATCCAGAAACAGAGGATGCAGAAGAGATTCACCAGGATGTTGCCTGGGCTGGAGTGATTCAGCTATGAAGAGAGACCAGATAGGCTGGAATAATAAAACAAAGAACTGCAGATGCTGGAGATCTGAAACAAAACAGAAATTGCTGGTGAAACTCAGCAGGTCTGGCAGAATCTGTGGGAGGAAAGCAGAGTTAACATTTTGAGTCTAACTCTCTCCTCATAACACAGTCCCTCCATACCTGATATCAGCCTAGTTAACCTTGTCTGAACTGCCTCCAATGCCAGTATATTTTTCCTTAGATGAGGGACCCTACATTGTTCACAGTATTCCAGCTGTGGACTGAACAGTGTCTCATCTTGTTTTAGTAGACCTCCCTACCCTTATAATCCATTCCCTTTGAAATAAAAGCCAACATTCCATTTGCCTTCCCTACCACCTGGTGAGCCTAGATGCTTTCATTTTATCATTCATGGATGAGGACTGCTGAATCCCTTTGTTTTGCAGCTTTCTGCAGTCTTTCTTCATTTAACTAATATCACAGGATTAGAGGTGTAGAGGTTGGGGGCTTTGAGAGCAACTTGGGGAAGATAGTGTCTGAGACTAAGATAGACCTTGAACCTTGATGGGAAATGGGTGACTTAGTAGGGATAGAATAAATGTGAGGTAGCGAAGAGAGGAGTGTAGCACTTATCCTTATCATTGATTTCCTTGCTGTACTGTTGACTGTTCCTTCAGAGGGTGAAGACGGCACTGACCCAGGAGTAAACTTGGACCAGGCTGCCAGGGTCTGCTGTCATGGCCTCCTCTGCCTATCCTCTGTGAAGAGGATTCCACTCCTTTGCACCATCACCTCGATCAGGAGCTCCAGGATCCCGTTGAAGAATCGCACTGCCAACATCCCCTTCTCCAACATCTTCTGAAAATGTCCTTGACCAAGCAGTGCAGCTTTGGATTGGCAGGGCTCATCTGGGTGCACATCAGCCTTTTAAAGTTGACACAACCCCAAGGGATGGTGGACTTCCAGCAGATATCCACTGAGTGACGAGTTGCTCTGGGAACAGCGCATCCTAAGACAGGGCCAGAATTGGATGCAATGGATGCCATAGGTGTGGGATAGGTCATTCATGAGGTGCGTTTGGTAAGATATCATGAGAAATTTCACTAGGCCTTGTGGCGGAAATCCCTTCAAAAACACAAAAAATGTAAGGTTTAGCATCTTATTTCCATTTGAAAGGGAACAGGTATTGTCATAGAATCATAGAATTCTGTCGTCCGGAAGGAGGCCATTTGACCCATTGTTTCTGTACTGGCTCCTGAAAGAGCTAGTTCCATCTCTAGCCCTATCTCTATAGTCATTTAAAAAGTCATCATAAGAAACCTCACTTAAATTCATCAAAATTATATGGCACTGTCATAGAAAAGAGTGAAAGCAGGAGAATGTCTGAAGTGCTGAAAATGTCACATTGTTGCTCAGTTATACTACAGTTATACTGTCCAGTTATGCTTTCGAACAACTTACCTGTTCACAATTCCATGGCAAAATCAAAGTCTATATATTAAAAAAAATTTTAAAAGACAGTATGATACTAAGAGTCATATTTTGAAACAATTTCTCGAGGATGATTTGGAAGTGGGAATGTTTAGTCATTTGTATTTCATGTGCTGGTTGTGCTTCAAACTTAGAATAGTCCAGGGATGTGCGCTAGACTGGGCATTCCATCAAGGCCAATCGCTTTCTGTGGGTTCACCCTCAAGGAGGCTGATCTGACATCTGCAGCGGTGACTGTGGTTATAGGTGGACCCGAGCTACTCGGGGCAGGTGACAACATTTCACTGATCTTCTCTTCAAAAAGAGCATAGAATATATATATATATATCGGGGAGGGATACCTTTTTGCCAGCAATTCCATTCGACTTTGTTTTGTGTAAACCTTGTCACAGTCGACCTGCGCTTGTGCGGTTCGTCTGGGACTCCAGTGATATTGTCTCTGGGTATCCCTAATGGCTTTGCAAAGATCGTACCTAAATTTCCTGTGTAGGTCAGGGTCACCTGACTTGAACACCTCAGACCTGGACTTCAGGAGGGAGTGGATCTTCCAGTTCATCCGTGGTTTTTGGTTGGGGAGCACTCGGATTAACGTCTTTGGCACGCAGTCCTCCGCACACGTACTGATGAAGTCTGTGACGGTAATGGCATACTCATTTAGGTTGGCCGCTGAGATCTTGGACCAGTCCACTGACTCCAAGCAGTCATGTAGGAGCTCATCTGTCAGCCCAGACCAGCACTGTATGCTGATCCTCATACTTCAATTTTTGCTTTAAGACAGGAGGAGTATAGCCTTACGGTCTGATTATCAACATGTGGATGGGGAATGGAGCAGTAGGCGCCTTTGATGGCTGTGGGCAATGGTCCAGGGTGTTTAGGCCTCTGGTGGGATAGGAGATGTGTTGGTGGTATCTTGGCAGCACATTCTTGAAGTTGGCCTGGTTGAAGTCGCCAGCAACGATGAACAATGCCTCAGGGTATTCCAAATCAAAGCTATTTGTGGCAGTGTATATTTCATCAAGTGCACTCTTCATTTCCACAGGGGGTGGGATGTAAGCTGCTGTCAGATCAGCAGAAGTAAACTCCCACAGCAAGTAGTAGGGATGGCACTTCACCGTGAGATATCCTAGGTCCGGGGAGCAGTAACTCACTCATGTTGTCACGTCAGAGCACGAAGAGGTATTGATCAGGAAGCAGACCCCTCTAGGCTTTGCCTTGCACAAGGACACCATGTAGTCCATCTGGTGGATTGAAAAGCCCTAAGATTGTAAGGCACAGATAGGTGAAGCAGGAGTGAGCCATGTTTCTGTAAAACAGGGCACACAGCAGTCTCTCCATTCCCTTTGGAACATTTTCATAATGCTCAGTTTTGACCACATTGTCATGGTACCCTCACTCTACTAATACATACACTATCACTGTTGATATGACTTGTATAAGCGAGTCTTGGTTTTTGACCACAAGCTGGAAATTAATTGACCTTTAAACCAAACTTGGAATTAATGAGCATTGAGGAGCCATAATTTTAGGTGAGACACTAACAGGCACGTCAATTCAGTTTTCACATTATACAGTTGTGATTTACTGTGGAGCCAAAGTCGAGGGCAATGCACTACAATACTCTGGCATCTGTAAACTACTGAGAAGTGCTAATGCTGATTGAATAAACTGTTACCAGGAAAGCACGCTATATAGCAATGTTGATGTGTATGCAGTGTTACCACTAAAGTAGTAATATTTAGCAATTTATAACAAACACAATCATGTCACATAATTAAGTAAAGTGAAACTCATGAATACACAGCCAATACAATACATAGAGTCATAGAGATGTACAGCATGGAAACAGATCGTTCGGTTCAACTCGTCCATGCCAATCAGATATCCTAAATAAATCTAGTCCCATTTGCCAGCATTTGGCCCACATCCCTCAAAACCCTTCCGATTCACATACCCATCCAGATGCCTTTTAAATGTCATAATTGTACCAGCCTCTACCACTTCCTCTGGCCGTTCATTCCACATGCGCACCATCCTCTGTGTGAAAAAGTTGCCACTCAGGTCCCTTTTAAGTCTTTACCCTCTCACCTTAAACCTGTGCCCTCTAGTTTTGGACTCTCCCACCCCGGGAAAAGACCTTGTCTATTTATCCTATCCATGCTTCTCATGATTAAATAAACCACTATAAGGTCACCCCTCAAGTCTCCCACGGTCCAGGAAAAATAGCCCCAGACTATTCAGCCTCTCCCTTAAGCTCAAGCCCTCCAACCCTGGCAACATCCTTATAAATCTTTTCTGAACCCTTTCAAATTTCACAGCATTCTTTTGATAGCAGGGAGACCAGAATTGCACACAGTATTCCAAAAGTGGCCTAACCAATGTCCTGTACAGGCTCAAGATAATCTCCCAACTTCTTTACTCAATGCACTGACCAATAAAAGCAAGCAGACCAAGTGCCTTCTTCACTATCCTGTCTACCCCCGACGATGAACTATGAACTATGAACCTGCACTCCAAGGACTGTTTGTTCAGCAACACTCCCCAGGACCCTACTATTAAGTTTATAAGTCCAGCCCTGATATGTCTTTTCAAAATGCAGCACCTCTCACTTACCTAAATTAAACTCCATCTGCCACTCCTTAGCCCATTGGCCCATCTGATCAAGATCCCGTTGTACTCTGAGGTAACATTCTTTGCTGTCTACTACACCTCCAATTTTGGTGTCATCTGCAAACTTACTAACCTGACCTCCTATGTTCACATCCAAATCATTTATATAAATGACAAAAAGCAGTGGACCCAGCATCGATCCTTGCGGCACACTGCTGGTCACAGGCCTACAGTCTGAAAAGCAACCCTCCACCACCACCCTCTGTCTCCTATATTCTAACCAATTTTGTATCCAAATGGCTAGTTTTCCATGTACTCCATGTAATCTAAACTTACTAACCAGCCTACAATAAGGAACCTTGTCGTGTACCTTAATGAAGTCCATATAGATTACGTCTATCATTTTGCCCTTACCAATCCTCTTAGTTACTTCTTCAAAAAGCTCAATTAAGTAAGTGAGACATGATTTCCCACGCACAAAGCCATGTTGACTATTTCTAATCAGTCTTTGCTTTTCCAAATACATGTAAATCCTGTCCCTCAGGATTCCCGTCAACAACTTACCCATCACTAATGTCAGGCTCATGGGCCTATAGTTATATAGTTGCCGGGCTTTTCCTTGACATCTTTCTTAAATAGTGGCACCACATTAACCAACCTCTGGTCTTCTGGCACTTCACCTGTGGCTATCGGTGACGCAAATATCTCAGCAAGGGGCCCAGCAATCACTTCCCTAGCTTCACATAAAGTTCTAGTGTACACATGATCAGATTCCAGGAATTTATCCACCTTTAGGCATTTTCAGCTATCCAGCACCTCCTTCACTGTAATGCGGACATTTTTCAAGATGTGGCTATTTATTTCCCTGCGTTCTTTATCTTCCATATCCTTCTCCACAGTAAACACTGAAACAAAATACTCATTTAGTACCTCCCCCATCTCCTGCGGTTCCACACTTAGGCGGCCTTGCTGATCTTTATGGGACCCTTTTCTCTCCTAGATAGCCTTTTATCCTTAATGTATTTGTATAATCCCTTTGGATTCTCCTTCACCCTATTTGCCAAAGCTATCTCATGTCCCATTTTTGCCCTCCTGATTTCCCTCTTAAGTATACCCCTACTGCCCTTTATACGTGTCTAGGGATTCACTCAATTCCTGCTGTCTGTACCTGATATATGCTTCCTTCTCTTTCTTGACCAAAACATTAAATGCCAGTTATGTTATTAGGTCCTTCGTAGTATACTTTTAGGCACATTTCCCAGGGTGCACTTGAATGAATTTCAGTGCAGGAGAGTACATTAAAACTATTTCAAAATGTATACAAGAATGTCGCTCAGCTGGTTAAACAGCCACCTTACCAATATAAACAATCTGGGCCATTCTAACAATAGATTCACGTCATATGTGATAGAAAGGAAGAAGACAGCAGGTAATCGATGATTGCAAATTATAGCAAACAATGAGAAACACATGTGAGGGAGTAGGAACAGTCCCTGAATAACCAGAATTTAAAGATAGGAAGAGGTGTTCTCAAGAAAAATGACCAATAGTGTTCATGAGTAAATGTACACTGATTGATAGAATGGCATCTAACATAGTGCTGTAACGTACTTGAACCAAAGTACAAACAAAAACTAGAAGCACAGGTCAATGCATAAAATCCAGGTAAGAAACATTAAAAATTTTCTGTCCTTAGTCACATAATTACGGTGTGTTCAAACAATTTGAACATTCTATCGCCAACACGCTTACATTCAAGAAATCTGCACATGATGCCATTTAAAAAATACACGATACACTGTATACAATGTGGGCGGCATGGTGACTCAGTGGTTAGCACTGCAGCCTCACGGCACTAGGGACCCAGGTTCAATTCCAGCCTCAGGTGACCATCTGTGTGGAGTTTGCACATTCTCACTGTGTCTGCATGGGTTTCCTCCAGGTGCTCCAGTTTCCTCCCACAGTCCAAAGATGTGCAGGCTAGGTGGATTGGCCATGCTAAATTGCCCATAGTGTTCAGGGGTGTGTGGGTTATAGGGGGATGGGTCTGGGTGGGATGCTCCAAGGGTTGGTGTAGACTTGTTGGGCCAAAGGGCCTGTTTCCACACTGCAGGGATTCTAATAACTAAATAGCAAGGATTATCATTGCAAACAGAACCTATTTTTAACTGAGGCGCAGATGTACCACAGGACATAGGAAGTTAACCTTGTGATAAATGAATAATAAAGACGATCAAATGGTGAGTCACAGGGGAAAGGTGGTATATAATTTTGACAAAAAGCATTATTTAAATGCAATCTTTAATTTGTTAAGTAGAATCACGCAGATTTGTACAGTTTTGATCAATCTTAAGTTATATCACAAATGTGTTTCAGCAAAGCCATTGACAGCAACAGTAGCACTGTGCAAAATGCACCATGCGTTATGTGCCAGACATTGTAGCACAGATTGTGAGGCAGTAATGGTGGGAAAAGCTTTCAATGTTCACTGTCATGGTTGCACTGAAGATAACTGCAATTCTTGGTATCTGTACACAGGCACAGCTTTTACTTTAGTCCCGTGTTTCAGTCATATTCGTTTACTTTGCTCTTTATAAAATGTAATTAAAAGTAAAACCATTCAATACTTTTAACTTCTGAGGAAGGGTCACCATACTCGAAACGTTAATTCTGATTTCTCTTCACAGGTGCTGCCGGACCTACTGAGCTTTTCCAGAAACTTCTGTTCTTTTCCTGATTTACAAGCATCCGTATTTCTCTTGGTTTTCATTCAATACTTTTAACTACCTAGTTTGCTGTCACTGTGAATACTTCAATATGCTTGGCACTCATCCTACTTGATGACATTGCTGTTTTCAGGTGCCAGAAGATCCCTATAATTTGGGGACAGATTCAAACCAATGTCACATTCTTCTTCTCGGTACAATTCAGCTGAACCCTGTATGCAGCAGTTGCTTACTCAACAAAAGATCTCAACACTCAACACTAGCTAAATTGGATACCAGACCAGAGGCACAGAATCCAGGAGATCTACAATTTAAAAATTGAAGCAAAGAACACATTTAGTCCAACTATAACTCCCTCTGCCAGCAGTCCTAGAAATCTGACACAAGGTTAATTCAGAGGTTAATTAAAGCATGGCATCACCATGGATCTCTGATGTGGCTTTTCTTAAAATGCCAGCTTAAGATTTGTCTTTACTCCTTCAGTTATTAGCTCTAATCCTCAAGTGACCTCCTCCATTGTCATTCTCAATGACTAAACTGAATCCATTTTGAGAGTGAGAACAAAAGAAAAATACACTCACTTCATTGTAAATAACACAGCAAACTCTAACTAGTAAGTGACATCCGTAGAGTGCTGTCCAAGTGGATGATCCAGGTGCTTGCAGCATCTCACATGAACGTCGTTTTTACTGTTGTTGAGGGCTTAGGGTCCACAGCATCAAGATGGTTTTGACGTGGTAGGTAAGATCATTTGTTTTTAATGGAAAGTGGATAAAGGTTTGAAGCCGAGGAAGTTACGAGACTATGGGAAAGAGTATCACAGTGGGGCTGGTTCAGTGAGCTGGCACAGTATGTCAGCTCATTTTGTACGATGAAACTCACTGCTTCAATTTGTTCAAGGAGAAAGTCAGAAGCTTCACAACAATGCAAACAGTCACTGAAAGTGGGTATTGGTGGTCACCTGGTAGATTCAGCTTTCAACAGCAGCACCCGCATCGAAGCAAAAACAGCTGCTTCCTAATTTGATGACAACTCCTTGCCAGAACCTAAAGTATTGCAGTATCTAATTCCAGACTGTGTCAAACACACAGGCAGAGCTATCTGGGTCTGCAATGCATTAGGGGAAAATATTAAGGTATGCATTCACAGAATCACCTATAAATACTTAGGGGGAAGACGACAGCATCGGCAACATTATAACGGTAGTAAATGTGTGAAATACAACAGTAGCACATTGAACCCTGGAATTTCACAGCACAGAGGAGCCACTGTACTTGTACCAATTTGTTGTGCTGTTCTTTAGCCCTGTGTTTTCCTCTGCTTTCTTAAAAAAATAAATTGTCTCTGCCTCAATCATTCTTATTGCAAATTATTTAAACCTCTCTACATTAAAAAAATCTCTAATTTCTGTCTATTTTAACTGGAAATTTTTCATCATTGACTTCCCACTCAAAGGAAACAGGTTTTTTTCTATTTACGCTGTTCAAACCCTTTGATCTGCTCTGTCCACATATCCAAGTCTCACCTCGTAACCAAAGTTTCTCATTATTGGTATCACTTTACTGTTACAAAGATACCAAAAATTGACTTCAGCTTAAAAGTTGTTTCTTTCAAAAGTTGTCTTTATACAGACAAAAAGCTACATAAATCAACGTTAAAAGGAGATATTTTAAAAAATAATTATAAAGACAGAACTCAAGGGAAGGACTTCCCCAATGCAGCATTGTTATCATATTTCTTTCATCATTTCTCACTATTCCCTCCTGTTTCACAGCATGCCAACAAATAGGCATTCCTGCATTAAAAAACTCATGGCATAAGATATACAGTGCATCTATATCTTTCTAATAACTCTCAGGGATGTGTTACAATATAGTCCAAATGTAGTTCAAATATTGAAACTACTGTGACAGTTCCTGCTTTGTAAGATTCCTGCCACTTGTATATGACTCTTTGTATGTTCTTTATTAAGGGTTTAGAAGTAGTGCTGAAGGGTGAGGAAAATTGCTTTGACTGAATAACCAGCAATTTCAAGAAACCAATTATGCAGCCAGTTTGTCGTTTTCCAAGACCAAGTGGAGGTTATGGATTGAATGGGTGGATGGTGTGTTTGGGAAGGGCAGTCAATGATTGTCTTAAACCTGTGCAATTTAACATTCAAAATTCTTTGGCAATGAGGGTTCCCCATTTGGAAAGGAGACTGTGCTGTTCTGCTGATGAACAATGTAGCCACATAGAATCATAGAGTTGTAGAGCACGGAAACAGACTCTTCAGTCCAACTTATCCATGCTGACCAGATGTCCTAAATTAATCTAGTCCCATTTGCCAGCATTTGGCCCATATCCCACAAAAATCTTCCTATTTATATACCCATCTGGATGTTTAAATGTTTTAATTATGCCAGCCTCCACCACTTCCACTGGCAGTTCATTCCACACACACATCACCCTCTGCTTGAAACAAATTGCCCCTTAGATCCCTTTTAAATCTTGCCTCTCTCACCTTAAACCTATGCCTTCTAGTTTTGCATTCCCCTACCGTGGGGAAAAGACCTTGGCTATTCACCCTATCCATGCCCCTCATGATTTTATAAACCTCGACAACGTCACCCCTCAGCCTACGAAGCTCCAGCCTATTCAGCCTCTCGCTATAGCTCAAACCCTCCAACCCAGGCAACGTTCTTGTAAATCTTTTCTGAACCTTTTCAAGTTTCACAACATCTTGCTTAGAGCAGGGAGGCCAGCATTGGATGCAGTATTTCAAAAGTGGCCTAACCAATGTCCTGTACAGCCACAACGTGACTTCCCACTCCTATACTCAATGCCCTAACTAATGAAGGCAAGTGTTACCAAATGCCTTCTCCATTATCCCTGTCTACCTGCGACTCCACCTTCAAGGAGCTATGAACTTGTACTCCAAGGCAACTCTCCCCAGGACCTTATCATTACGTGTATAATTCCTGTCCTGATTTACTCCACCAAAATATTTAGATGCACACCTCGCAAACTTCATCTGCCACTCCTCGGCCCATTAGCCCATCTGATAAAGGTCCCAATGTACTCTGAGATAACTTCCTTTGCTGTCCACTTCACTAACAATTTTGGTGTCATCTGCAAATTTACTTCCTATATTCACATCTAAATCATTTGTATAAATGAAAAAAAGCAATGGATCCACCACTTATCCCTGTGGCACACCACTGATCACAGGCCTCCAGTTTGGAAAGCAACCCTCCGCCACCACCCTTTCTCTACCATCTTTGACCCAATTTTGTATTTAATGGCTAGGTCTCTCTGTAAATCATCTGACCTAACCTTATTAACTTGTCTGCCATGTGAAATTTTGTCCAACGTCTTACTGAAGTCCATATAGACAACAGCCACCGCTCCGCCCTCATCAATCTTCTTGGTCACTTCTTCAAAAAATTCAAACACAATTTCCCACATACAAAGCCATGCTGACCGTCCCTAATCAGTCTTTGCTTTTCCAACTACATGTACATCCTGTCCCTTAGAATTTCCTCCAAAAACCTGCCCACCACTGATATCAGGCTCACCAGTCTATAATTCCCTGGCAATTCATTACCACTTTTCCTGGTGTTATATAGCCACAGTCATAGCATTCTTACATCACAATAAAAGACCCTGTGGCCCAATGAGTTTGCACTGGTCAAAGACAACCACCTAACTATTCTAATCCCATTTTCCAGCACCTACATAACCTTGTGAACCTCAGCATCACAAGTGTACGTCTAAATATTTCTTAGATCTTATGATGGTTTGGGCCTCAAGCACCCTTACAGGGATTGAGTTCCAAATTTGAACCAGTATAGTCACCAACGTATTGAAACTGAGCATCTATCACTTCAGTACTACACCAGCCGTTTGAAGTCCTCAGACCCACCTAAAACAAATTGGTTGTGTGTTAATTATCATTTAAACTTGCTGAAAGCACAGTACTGATGCTGCTGCCTTGTCACAGGTCTGTTTATATATTCATTTGTGGCTTTCCTACTGTGGCATAGCCTTGCCAAGCAATGTTTCTCTGAGACCTCGGATAGTAAGGAGCTCTGGCTGCATAATGGCCTCAAAATTTTCTGATGCTCCTTGTCTTCCTGATTAGATCCGTTGAGCAATTCAAGACCAGCTGACACTGTTGTGTGGACCACCATATGTTGATCTCTGTTTAAAAGCCAGCTCTTCACTAATATTCCCATTCTGGTAAATGGCATATCACGAGCACAGAGTTAAAAAGAAAATTTTCAGGTCTGTTTAATTGTTACGTCACAAGCCTTTACACCCATAAAGACTAACAATGTTTCCCATCTGCACGTTAAACTAAATTGTTCTGTAGAGCGATATTAAGAACACTGGCAAAAATTAGTTAATGATTCATTACTGATAACAGAAAAATTAGCAATCACATTTTGCGTGCCGTAGCTGTGAAATACAGAAGCATTTTAGTTCAATTGGAAAATAGGGAACTAACATGACTAAAAACGAACTATTTAACACCAGTGCAGTTTACATCAACGTGGACACACAAAATAGTTCGAACTTCTTACGTAATGAAGAGGGAAGCTAGGGAAAGACAGGGAAGTTGGAAAGTAAAGGGCTCACCAGAATTAAAATTTGACTGAAGAGACTGTATTGACAACGAGCCTCCTTCAAACAACTTTTTTCCCCTGAAAACATTTTATACATCAGACAACATTTATGGAGGGAGAAACAGTTAAAATGGTCAACATTTAAATAGAGTCTACTCTCTGGAAACTTTTCTGATGGTTCTCTGCCGCATTCCTGACAGCCATTTTGAATGAGTGACACTTGGCATTGGATTGGTTGCCAGTGACTGATGAGCAACCAATTGAATTCTGCTAATTTTAGTTACAGAATAGCTGGTAGGTAGCTGTGACTTCTTTTGCTCAAAAGTGAAAATCAACTTATCTTTGCTCTTCTTTAGCAGTCTTCTTGTATAGACCAGTGATTCCAATATCAGGTGCCAGGAGGATGTCTACATCTGCTTCTACTTTCTACATTTCTGTGAAAAGGTGATGACTAGGCAATGAAGGTGGAGGAACAGGTAATGTTGAGGGAATTGCAAAGGGACTTGGACAGGCTGGGAGAGTGGGCAAAGAAGTGGCAGTTGGAATACAAAGTAGGAAAATGTGAGGTTCTGCATTTGGATAAGAAGGATAGATGTGTTGACTATTTATAAATAGGGAAAGACTTCAGAAATCTGAAGCACAAAAGGACTCAGGAGTTCTAGTTTAGGAATCTCTTTAGGTTCAGTTGGCAGATAGGAAGGCAAATGCAAGTTAGTATTCATTTCAAGAGGGCTCGAATACAAGAGCAAGGTTGTACTGCTGAGGGTGAATAAGGCTCTGGTCAGAACATATTTGGAATACTGTGAGTAGTTTTGGGCTCCACGTCTAATGGAGAGTGTGCTGGGATTGGAGAGGATCCGGAAGAGGTTTAAATGAATCACCTAGAGGACGAAGGATGTGTGTCATATGAGGAGCGGTTGAGGACTCTGAGTCTGAACTCAATGGAGTTTAGACGGATGACGGGTGATCTCATTGAAACTTACAGAACACTGAGGGGCCTGGTTAGCGTGAACATATAAAAGATGTTTCCACTGGTAGGAGAGACTAGGACCCAACCCCACAAACCTTTAGAACTGAAATGAGAAGGTTTGAAGTCACAACTCTTCAGAACTGAGATAAGGAGGAATTTTTTTCAGCCAGAGGGTGGTGAATCCATGGAACTCATGGCACAGAAGACTGTGAAAGCCAAGTCATTGAGTATAATTAGAACAGAGAGAGATAGGTTCCACTCAAGGACAAAAAGGAAATTTATGCATGGAGCCAGAGTTTGTGGGTGAGATCCTTAATAAATACTCACATCAGTATTCACAAAGGAGAAGGCCATGGTGCATGGTGAGTCTGGAGAGGGGTATGTTGATATTCTGGGGAATGTCGATATAAAAAGGAGGAGGCGTAAGGTGTTTTGAAAAGTAAGCAGGCAGATGAGCCCCCAGGACCTGACAGGATATATCCCAGAATATTGAAGGAGATGAGAGAAGAAATTGTTGGGACCTTGTACGGAATCTTTATATCCTCCATAGTGACAGACGAGGTTCCAGTGGTCTGGAGAATAGCTGATGTTCTTCCTTCATTTAAGAAAGGCAACAGGGATAATCCAGGAAATTACTGTCCAGTGAGCCTTACATCAGTGGCAAAGTAATTATTGGAGAAGATTCTTATGGGCAGTATTTACTCACATTTGGGAAAATATGAACTTCTTAGCGACAGGCAGCATGGCTTTGTGCAGGAGAGGTCATGTCTCACTAACTTGATTGAGATTTTTGAGTAAGTGACAAAGATGATTGATGAGGGCAGGGCATTTGATATGGTCTACATGTACTTTAGCAAGGCCTTTGACAAGGTCCCTTGCGGCGGGCCGATTCGGAAGGCAAAGTCATATGGGATCCACAGTGAGCTGGTAAGATGGATACTGAACTGGCGTGGTCATTGAAGACAGACAGTAGCATTGGAGGAGTGTTTTTCTGACTGGAAATCTGTGACCAGTGGTGTTCTGCAGGGATCAGTGCTGGGACCCCTCTCATTTGTAATATATGTATACTTAAATGATTTGGAGGAAAATGTAGGTGGTCTGATTAGTAAGTTTGCAGATGATAATAAGGTTATGGGAGATGCAGATAGTGAACAGGATTGCTAGAGGATGCAGCAAGCTATAGATAGGCTGGAGACTTGGATGGAGAAATGGCAGATGGAATTTAATCTGGATAAATGCAAGGGGATGCATTTTGGATGGTCTAATGCAGGATGGAAATATACAATAAATGTCAGATCCCTTATAAGCAATATCATCAGAGGCATCTAGGCATACAGGTCTACAATCCCATGAAAGTGGCAACACAGTTGGATAAGGGGATCAAGGAGGCAAATGGCATGCTTGCCTTCATTAGTCAGGGTGTAGTTTATAAAGCTTGGCAAGTCATGTTGCAGCTGAAGAGAATTTTAGTAAGACCACATTTGAAATATTGTGTACAGTTCTGGTTTCCACTCTACCAGAAGGATATGGAGGCTTTGTATCGGATAGAAAAGGTTTACCAGGATGTTGCCTGGTGTGGAGGATTTAGCTATGAGAAGAGATTTTTTGACTTGTTTTCACTTGAACATTGGAGACTGAGGGACAACCTGACAGAAGTTTATAGAATTATGAGTGGCATAGATAGAATGGATAGTCAGAGTCTTTTTCCCAGAATTGAAATGTAAATTACCGGGGGATGTAAGGTTAAGGTAAAAGGGGATAAATTTAAAGGAGATGTGAGAGGCACTTTTTTTTATGCAGTGGGGGCTAAGTGTCAGATGTGCTGCCAGAGGAGGTGGTGGAAGCAGATACAATCGCAATGTTTAAGAGGCACCCTGACAGAGTCATGAATATGTAGGAAATACAGGGATACAGATCACATAGAGGCAGAAGGTTTTTAGTTAGGAAAGGTGTCCTGTGTCGGCGTGGAACTTGATGGCCCCAAGTGGCCTGTACCAATGCCGTACTGTTCTTTGTTCTCTTTGTTTACTACTTTCACATGTCACATTGTATGCAGATCAAAGATATGGAAGTGCTGAAAGGTCTAAAGGGAAAAGTCCAGGATAACATGGAATGGAAAAGGTGTTAGGCGGCAAAAGTGATCAGTCTGGATAGAGTAGGATATTTCCAGGCTCTTCACATACAAACCGGGACAAAGGAGCCCAGAAGTTGCAATTTTGTTCAGGGTGGCAGAACTCCCACTGAGTCAGGCTGTGTGATTACAGAATGAATCCAGAAGCAACCAGTAATGGATGCAGACTGGATGGAAGGCTCATCTTGGTACTGTGACACTCTGTTGAAGTTTAAGAAAAAAATAATCAGTCCTCTAGCCCTCACCCTTCACACCCCTCGCACACTGCATGCCCCATCCGTGCCTTATAACCTCACAAACCTAACATGCAAATTTATGACTCATCTACCCCAAGGGATTGTCAACCCTTCGCGAACTCACGCCAAACCATGAATCTTCTCTTATCCCCACAACATTTAATAGGCCTTATGCGAACTTAATGCCAATTCTTTTTACCCAATGCCCCCACCCAGCACCCCTTTTATCTTAAACCTACTTTGCCAACTCACCCTACATCCGTCATAGTCAGACCTCAAGAGCCAAGCTCAGAAAAAAAATATAAAGTTCTAACTGTCTATTACATTTTTTTAAAAAAAGCTCATTTTCAAAAAGAGCATTCATCATACTTAACTTCCTTTAACTGTATAGTCCCTATAATGACAAACATTCTGTCAAGTGTGTAATCTCATACTAACAAACATGAGAATTCATGGTCCCATTTCAAAGCGTCTATAATACTTGATACTGTAAATAAAACTGTGAAATGGCATGCACCTCATTGTAATAGTGGAAGGTTGTGATATCAGTCACGCAGCACTATTCCAGTAATGGTTGATCTCACGCTATGTCAGCAAAGTGAAATAAGAAGTAATGATTCCAGACAATGTTTTTGTCTTCAAATATTTACTCTGCGGGAGCTAACAGATCTTTTTGATAGTTCCTTTTGACACTTTTGACAGTTGATTTTGATAGTTCTGTGGACATCTCATGTTTTTGCCAGTTAATAAGCTTATGTAATTATACACACATTCATGTCTAATTTTAATAATTCCAAAGGGCACTCTTCTTCTCTCAATGGCCAACTTACATCTCCCATAAGTGCCCCAGGAGCAAAAGTACCTTAGGTGTTCAAAAAGGTACTCTGGCTATCTAAACAACTTCATAAAGTCCAGTCCTGCTCCTACCAGCTGTAATCTCTGTAAATAAGGTTTCAAACACTGTGGCACTGTGGTCACAAGTCAAGGAGGCTACTAATCAAAGCAACAGCTATGTCTGGGAAATAAATGTGTGCAAAACACACACACCCATCAAAGTGGTGGGTGCCATGTACAGTTTAGGACTTCTGGTTTTTAGCCTTGCCCATCATTTTCACAATGAAGAAGCTTTCTGTCTTTACAAACACACAAGTCATGATAGGTCAGGACAAATTCAGCTGATAATGAGACCAACATAAATACGAAGAAAATCAGAGCAGGAACACACCATTCAGCTCATCAAGCCTCCCTGCCATTTAGTATGATCATGGCTGATCATCCAACTACAGGCTGTTTCCCTGTATGCTTTGATCCCTTTAGCTCTAACCACTATATTAAACTCCTTCTTGAAAACATTCAATGTTTGGGCCTCAACTGCTTTCTGTAGTGCAGAATTCCACACGTTCACCATTCTTTGGATGAAGCTATATCTACTCATCTCAGTCCTAAATGGTTTACTTCATATCCTTCAACTGTGACCCCTGTTTCTGGACTCCCCGGTCATCAGGAACATCCTTCCTGTTTTACCCTGTCTAGCCCTGCTAAACTTTTATTGATCTGTGAGAATCCGCTCCCCCATCAATCTTCTAAACCCTGCTAAGTATAGACATAACTGACCAAGTCTCTCTACATGCATCCTGCTATCCCAGGAGTAAGTCTGGTAAACTTTTGTCGTACTCCCTCTGTAGCCAGAATATTTTCCTCAAAAAAGGTAACCAAAACTGCATACAATACTCCGGGTGTAATCTCACCAAGGCCCTGTACAGTTGCAAAAAGACATCCCTGCTCACTATGAAAGCCAACATGAGTCTTCTTCATTGTCTGCTGCACCTGCAAACTTACTTTCAGTGACATTGCACCTCCAATTTCCCAATCTATCGCCATTCAAATAATAATCTGCTTTCCTGTTTTTGCTGCTTCACATTTATCCACATGACACTTCATGTGTCATGCATTTGCCTACTCACTCAATTTGTCTAAATGAATCATCTCTGCGTCCTCTTCACAGATCACCCTTCCTCCCAACTTTGGATGATCTGCAAACTTGGGTGTTATGCATTTACTTCCCTCATCTAAATCATTGGTTTCTATTATGAATTACTGGCTGCCACTCTGAAAAAGATCCATTTATTGCTGTTCTTTGCTTCTGTCTGCCAACCAGTTCCCTATCCATGTCAATACATTATCCCCAATTCCATGGGCTTTAATTTTAAATACTAATGTCTTATGTGGGACTTTATAAAAAGCCTTCTGAAAGTCTAAATAAACCACATTCACTTGCTCCCCTGTAACAACTCTACCGGTTACATCCTGCAAACAATCTAATAGATTTGTCAAGCATGATTTCCCTTTTGAAAATCCATGCTGACTCTGGCAAATATGTTAATTACAAAATTGCAATCCAGACAATCTGTAGATAGTCACGGTACAATAGCAGAGGAGAGCAATATAGAAGATATTGGCAAAAAGATGACTTCCATGGTGCTGGAAAGTGACAGCTGAATGGCAGGTACAACCCACAGTTGAGTATCACCAGGTTAATTATGTGTCAATTAACAATGTCACCTCAGGTACCAGCCCACAGCACCTTAAAACATATTGCATCGCTACAGGGTGTTGTGCTAGGGAAACTGGCAATGCTGTCAATGGCCACAAGAGTATGGAATCTGACCCCAGCTATGTCTTCTGGACAAAGAGTCCACCTGTGGAATAGCTCTGTCATCCAAAACGCAAATAAGTTTCTTTCTTCCACAGCGAGCTTCTTCATTGATGAGGTAAGTACTCAAAGAAATGAGGGAGAATTAAAACAGGCACGAGGCAAATAACAAATGAAATAATGCATGGACTAAAAGTTTAACAAATAATGGGACAAAGTAGCCGTGTAATACAAATGAATTTGTTGTAATTGGAACTATAGTTAAATTTTTGATCAGAATGTGCCTCAAAACCCAGTGTTGTTCTCCTATAGAATGTGAGACTTTGTGCCACATCTAAAAATAGCTCAATTTTCACTGAACTACAACTGCCTTGGGAATTCTCTCAAATGGAAAATAATATATTAACGAGTTACAAACCGTGTACATATATTATACCGGAGAACTGGATGCTTTGCCAGGAAACTAAATTTAATTATTTTGGTCAGTGAGCACACAAGGAAAATTGCTTGCATAATTACACTCTTTTTTAAAATCACCTGTATATTTTCCAGGCTGAATTCTAATTGTGGTAATGCCCATTATTCATATTACACAGTGTGCCTTATTTCATAAATTAAGAAGTACTGACAATTTCAATGCTTAGAATTGCAGAATGGGTAATACTCAGTACATGTTCCACTCTTTAAAGAATTGTGAGAAATCTAACTAGAATGTATATAAATTTTTAAAAGTTGTTGCAAAGTTACAAGATGTATTTTGATCTAAACAGCACTCTACCTTTATTAAAAGAATCAATGTCATGGATGGTTGAACTGTTTTTATTTCTCCACAATGTTACGCAAAATTATTTAGCCACCACAGCAAACCTTCAGTAACTTACCACAAATCAGCTACAAAAGAGTTGAGCTTGTGTAAATCTCCTTTGAGCGGTTGTTTAAAGTTACCAGAAACAAGTTTATTTTAAAAGCAAATTTATGTAAATTCAGAGGAAATTAAACCCCTAGGATTCAAATACTTTTGCCTTAAATAGGAACCACAATATAGCTTAGACCAGCATAGCAATACTGATAAACCAACAGAAGGAAAAAAACAGGAGGAAAGAAATTTCACTTCGGGGACACGATGTTTCAGTGTGCTTAAGGTCTATTTCACTAGAATATTATATTCTACTTGTTTGGGTGACTATAAGAAATTTACATTATCCACTCAAGTTTCATTTGTGGGATATAAATTTTACTTTAACTTTTGCAACACCACATCCTCCTTGTGATATAAACTGCTGAGCAACATTACACTAAGCAATGTACTTCATACTCTGTCTTTTATTTCATTTACCACAATTAATTGCCCCATAATCCCCATTGCATTTGAGGCACCACATTTCAATTAGAATTAACTGAAAAAGTAGATGTGCACAGCTGATTCCAGTCAGCCCTAATCCTTGGGGAGCAGATTTCTTTCCCCCACAAAGTTTAAAAAGTTCCCTGTCTTAAATGTTAATATGAAGCATTCACTCAGCCACTGACAAACAGTACAAAAGCCTTTCCTCTGTATAATGCCCCATCACCTTTCACCTATAATTGTCTATAAACCTGTCACATCTCAAGTTGCACCTTTATTTTCAATGGTGTTCTATAAATGATGCTGGTGTAAAATTACATCGATATTCTTCAATTCCCCATCCATTTTTTTTTAAAAGAGAGACAAACACACATCTCACTTTTCAAAATTCAGGCTTGCAGAAGCTCCTTATGAAAGATAAAATAACTAGTTATCTTTCTAAGATAACACGGTGTGGAGCTGGATGAACACAGCAGGCCAAGCAGCATCAGAGGAGCAGGAAGGTTGACGTTTCGGGCCTAGACCCTTCTTCAGACCCTACTGGGTTCCTCCACAGTACACAATTATCCAATTGACAAGCGAACTGCTCCCAGACCTCTGTTCATATTGCTAAAAGTTGAAGACTTGGAGTTGTGCAAGAAGGGTCCATTTTGATTCTCTGATTTCTCTTTGCCTCTGGGAAATAGCTTGACCCCCACATGATTACTTGCCGACAACTTGGCTCTGATTCAAAGGGCACTGTGTGGGGAAATCAGCAGCTCAAACATGTATCGGCTACTCCATTCTGCAGTGCACTAGCATGTCAGTGAACTAGCATAGGATAACGCATCATTTGCACTGCTGCTTTTCAGCATTTCCACATTAAAACAAGGAAATGTCAATGAATTTCTTTGAAGTTAACAAGCACAAAATTAAATTAAAACATATTTCATAGCAGTAAGATTTTTTTAATACAGTGGATGAAGGATTTCAGAGTCTGAGGAAGGTGATCCATAAAGCAGCTGATACAAAAGGGTAATGAGCAGGTAGAGGGTAATTCACATATACTTTTACAGAGAGGGTAATTGTTTCAGTAATTCAGCAAGATTTAAACACAGATTCATACTGCCAACACAATAGAAAATTATGCACAATATGATAGGCTGAAACTTTTTTGCTTTAGAAATTGTTTGGCTGGCTTTGGCAAAATCATATCAGAACTGCAAACACATTTTCAATGCACTCCAACAAGCCATTGGCTGTGTAATACACCAATTCTCTGTGAAACATGGCAAGTGCACATTTGCTATGGTTTTATATAAATTCTAAAAGTATAACCAAAGCAGAAAGAGATTATGCAATAGTTGACATTTCTCAAGCACCCTCCTGCTGCTGTGAGCACATATCCTTCGAATATACAATGTCCTCACGTTTCATTTACTCTTGCTGTTTACTTTTTAGTGTAAGCATGAAAAAGTTGTAGAAAAGGCGAACTCAGTTGATAAGGTCTTGTCGCTCACGTCCCAGGTTCAGGAGGTGGCCTCAGACTCATCACCTTGTTTTACCAAAGCAACCTTACACCAAGAGTTACATTTTGGCGATGGGTAAAACTGGTATTTAGGACTGAACTTGGTGCATTGAAAAGACTGAAGCTGCTAGCAAATGGCCACCTACCCTGAATAGATTTTCCTGCTACGCTGAAGCCTGACATCTGTCATTGACAGAGCAACAGAAGTTTGAGGCAAAAGTTGTGCAAGGGTAATCTTAGAAATGCATTCTACCAAAGAAAAAGTGCATACTCCATGTTGGGCAGAGGAAACCCTACCTACATGGATTTTACAACAGGTTAATTTAGAAATTCGTAACCGTGACAATGAGGGGAGTGGGGTTTGGTAAATGTTGAGATAGTGAGAAAAAGATATGAAGTATTTCCATAAAGCTGGTTTTATTGATTTTCACCATGCTTACTATCAGTTAACATGCATCCTTACAACAATAATGGTGACATTATATCCTCCACTAATTACATTTACCATTATCTAAAAATAAAATTAATAAAGCTGAAAGTGAAAATCTGATGAAAAACAATTTCAAATTTCATTCTGCCCCTGTAATGTGTTAAGCACAATGATCTGAAATACTCAAATGTGTGTAATCAACATTTCCTCCATTCTTAACATTACAATGGATGGATTCATGGCAAAAGACACTTCTGGTAATATGTGTTTGATCGAGTAAGCTAGCATGGGGAAAGCCAAGGTACAATGATCAATTTGTGACAGCATAAAAATCAATACTTGTTATTTTTGACAGCATATTTCAGAACTTACATCTATCATGTTTAAGAGTGCATTTTAACATGAAGGGACTATTGCATATATTTCTATTAGTCAATTTAAGTCATTGAGCAAGATACCATACTGTCAACAAAGGGGAAAGTAGCAGTTGTAATTTTACATTCATTCATGGAAAGTCATTTAATTGTGTGTATAATTACTGTGGCTTTGAAGTAAAATCTTTTCATGCGTTTCATCATGACTCAGCAACAACTCTCTGGCCTGCCACAAAAAAGAAGTTGTATAGAGACTGAATATTTTATCCTTTTGACTCATTGCCTACAAAAAGTTTGTTTTCAAATCTTACTAAACTTTTTCCAGAAATGCAACACAATCATATATGATACTATAAGCCGTGCAATGTAAATCCTGTAGGGTGTTTTATTCTTTTTCCAGAATTAAACGACATAATTTTTCAAAGTTACAGTTCAAATTCTTTGATTCCAGTAGACATTTTAACAGTATGTGACTCAATGATTATGCAACATCTAAATATTTCTCTTAAAACAAATGGATATCTATCAACCCAAAGATCACTGTAAATCAAAGTAATTTTGAGATCTATTGAAAATGAAATAAATTAGCACATTTTATGAATTAGCATTTGATTTTGACAAATAAATTCAAAAATAATCTGGTAATTGTCTTGCAAAAAAAAAGTATTCTTTCATTTAAAATATTTTATCCTAAGTGATCCTATTTTCAGCAAATAATTTTGGACTGCGTAAGGCCAATACTCATTTGGGAATTATACTATATATCTTCATAATGGTTTTGAGGGGTCCAAAAGAGGGTTTGTCCTATGTCAACAAAGACTATTCAGCTGGATTTCAAAAATCTAAGCTCAATGATTTAAAGGGGAAGAAAACGTCATCTTTTATCACTATGAAAACAAATATACTTTATTTTATATTTCTTTCCGTATTTTCGTAGTTTTTCTTGTTCCCATTCCGGTTTCACAATATATTCTCCTAAATTTTAACAACCTTTCAAAAAATATATACAACAGAATTAATTACAGGGGTATCAAATTATCAGCAGCTTTGCACATAGTTTCAAAATTCCCTCAGATGTTATAGCCAGATTCAGAAAAGACATAGGTGTTTCTCAGCCTTCATCAACAGTGACTCAGCTCTAAAGATTACATTCTACATTCAAAAACTTAGAAGCTTCATTTTGAATTCCTGAAGATAGAGAATATCTTTAGGAAATTACATAGTACCATAAAATGTTATGTTTTATATTTACTCCTGCATAGCTTGTGTGTAGCTCAGTGTCAAATTCTGCGGACATATATGGTTAAATGAATTACAACTATCACAAACAAAACTAATATTTAAAAACAGAATAAGTACACTGAATGCCTTTAGTATTGTCAACTTTTGAGTAACTGACACCTCTTAATCAAATGGTATATTAAGTCCTGTGTAAATGGCACTGCACATTACTCATCCATAATAATACTAACTTTTATAATGTTCTTATGGTATTTTGTATGATACACCACATTTTAAAAATAATAGTCTAATTGTAATATAGCTTCTAAAATTTCGAGTGGGAAATAATTTTGCTTACTGAAACTGTTTAAGCAGGCTTGACAATGTAATTTGTTACTATCGAGACTTACACATCTCACAATAGGAAATATTTAATAGATGGTAAGAACAATTTCATTACTAAATTTGACTGATGCAGCCTTTAAGGAACAAATAAAGAGATACTGCTCATTTCACCTTCATGTACCACCCATGCTTTTCTTTTCACACCAATGGCTGTTGTTGATATTATAATTCACTTATATGGCCATTTATTTTCAGAAGCTTTCTTACAGTCAGTGTGCAATATATAAGAATAAAAGGTTTATGGTCTGCACACTATATCTGTTCAATCTCATTTTCAGACATTCTTAAAATTAAATGTAAACCTACAGCTTTCAAAATGAACTTTAAATCAAGGGAGTTGCTGCAATGCTGTTGAAATTTGCAATGTCTCCCATTAAATCTCGAATAATTTGCTGAAAATAAGTTAATAAAGCAAACATAATGGCAGGTTTATGGCTGAAGTAACCGGTAACCATAAATTTCAAAGTTATGTACAGTCGCCTCTGACTGATTTACAAGCAGTACTGTCAGAAGGGAAAACAAGGTCAAAAAAGGAATGAGACGTAATACAATTTCTTTTGGAGGTAATTTTTGGTGATAAATAATTTAAGCCAGAAAGGATGTTTTCTCCTAAAACAAACCTGCAATTCTAGAATAATAAAGCAACAAGGACATTTTTGTTTCATTTTTGACTTGTAAATACAATTACATCTGCATGGTACAACACAGCAAGAAGGAATCACAGTTTGTGAGACCACAAGTGGTGAAATATTGCAGTAGGACCTCTTGATTCCCACTCACAGAAACTTCTGATCCTGCAAAGCTTTTAACAAATCAGCTTCCAATTACACAATGCAGGTATACCATAGAAATGCAAATGAATCAAGAATGTAACACTAAATGTCAAGGTTATAGAACGAAGTAACTAATCATATTAACTTTCACACAGTAGCTGTCATATCATTCGCAAAATATATCACATTGCTATCAAGTTTCTTTCTCATCTCCTCTGGTTGACAGCAATATGGCAAAAAATAATTAAATGTTGACATTTAAGTGGAAATGCATGATGAGTACTCTTGGCAAAATATTGCAGCAAACAGGATATTTGTTTAGCAAAGAGTTAACTCTTACGAGTATTTTAAAGTATAAAATGATTTTCCTTTGACAAATTGTGTAGTTCGATTGGAGTGCATTTTAAAAAAAAACATCATTTCCTCTTACCATTGCTGCACTATGTAGATCACTCAGCAGATCACCACCCATAGCGAAGGTATAATATTCCTAATGGAGATTCCTATGGACACAGTAGAGACTACGTAAACGTTAAGAACAACATAGTTGATAAAAAAAACCAGGTTGTTCTTGTATATGCATCAAAGTAGCTGTGCTTTAGACAATGAAGCTGAATTTCCCATCCTGGTGAATAAGCTCATTAAGTTGCACTGTGTTAAATAGAGTAGCAGCAAGTGCAGCAGGTGTTTGCACAGGCTGAGAAGGCTGCCTATGCAGGCAGGTGAATGCTGGAACACCACACAATGTGCCTGTACTGCTTTGAAAATTGTCTACATCTCCCTATATGAGGCTAATCCTGAAGCCAGATGAAGATGTACACTATTAACAGAAGTCCAAGGACACCTTCTCTTAGGCTCCATTCATAACAGCAAAGCAGGCAAACAACATAGCAATTGTTCTCTCAAATGTCACCTTTCTTGGAGGTCGTTTTCCCCACAAAACCCTTGCTTTTTCATATAAAGCATCACACTACCTCAAATCTCTCGACTGAAACAATTTACATAAAATATTCTTGTCTGGCCAAAACAATTTGACTCTGTTCTAATGCATTCCAAAAACCTGTTCTTATCCGCCGTCAGTAGATTCAGTAGCAGACCAGTCACACAATACCCATATTCAGTAGAATGCATGGAAGAGCCATTTTTTTGACTGCCTTATTATCAACAGCATCGGAAAGAAACAAAGAAGTCAAAGACAAGTTCATACTGTCAGACTCTAGCTTCGTATACATTGTTAGAATAGCCCCCAAAATATGTTTAATATTTTGATTCAGTTACACTGCTTCACAAAAAGATTCAATTTTCCATCTTGGTACAAATCTAGAGGATTCTGATCATTTCTAATCATTTCTCCTCTAATACTCTTTTGGTGACCCAAAGACTGAAAACATTATCAAGTCATCCTCTAATTCTTCAGTATTTAGTACCAAAGATTCAGAATACAAGACCCATGAGAGTAATGCTGAGAAGGTGGGAACTGCGTTCAGGACTGCAATAGGCAACGCAAGAATAAGTGTTACATTCATCAGACGTAAGTTTGAGGAACATACAGACTCTTTTGCTGATTGGAATTCAATGGCTGTCGCAGATTTAGATTTTACTAAGGCACTTGGTAAGGCAAGGTGCCAAATAGCGGCTGTTATAAAAATGAAGAAATGTGATGGACAGCCAGAAACAATCAAAAGCAGGGACAGTTATAACCGGGAACAAAGAGATTGCAGACCAACTGAATACATATTTTGGTCCGGTCTTCACAAAGAAGATCACAAAAAACATCTCAAAAATGTTGGGTAACACAGGATCTAGTGTGAAAGAGGAATTGAAGGAAATCAGTATTAGTAGAGAAATGGTGTTGTGGAATTTAATTGAATTAAAAGCCAATAAAACCATCCAGCCTGATAATCTACATCACAGAGTACTTACAGAAGTGGTCCACGAAACAGTGGATACATTAGCGGTCATCTTTAAGAATTCTATAGTCTCAGGAACAGTTCCTATGGATTGAAGGTTATCTAATGTAACCCCACTATTTAAGTAAGGAGGTAGAGATAATAACATTACAGCCAATTACAGACCAGTTAGCCTGGCATTGGCAGTAGGGAAAATATTAGGGTCTATTATAAAAGATCTAATAGCAGGGCACTTAGAAAACAATGATAGGATTGGATAGAGTCAGCATGGATTTGAAAAAGAAAATCATGCTTGACAAATCTACTAGACCTTTTCAAGGATGTAATTAATACAATTGATAAAAGGAGCCAATGGATGTGGTTTACCTGGACCTTCTGTTGATAAGATCCCACATAAGAGATTGGCTTGTAAAATTTAAGTGCATGGAATTAGGGTAGAATACTGACATGGACAGAGTTTTAGTCTTCTTATCTGAAGAATGATGTTATGGTTACGAAGAGGATGCAACAAAGGTTTGCTGGAATGATTTCTGGGATGTCAGGACTAATATATGAAGAGAGGTTGGACCAGTTAGGACTATATCCACTGGAGTTTGGGAAAATAAGTGGGAACCTCATTGAAACTGATAAAATTCTAACAGCTTCAGATAGGATAAATGCATTAAGGATGCTCTCCATGACCAAGGTGTCCAGAATCAGTTTAAGGATATAGGATAAGGATATAGAGCAGATCATTTAGAACTAAAATGAAGAGAAATTTTGTCACCCAGAGAGCGGTGAATCTGTAGCATTCTCGACTACAGAAAGCAGTTGAAGCAAAAACACTGAATGTTTTGAAGAAGGAACTGGACATAGTTTTTAGGGCTAAAGGGATCAGAGGATACAGGGAGATAGTGGGAACAGGGTACTGAGTTGGATGATCAGCCATGGTCATAATGAAAGGCAGAGCTGGCTTGAAGTGCTAAACGGCCTAGTTCTGCTCCTATTTTCTGTGTTTCTATGAATAGGTGATGACCAGGAAATGAAGGTAGAGGGACAGGTAATATTGAGGAAGTGGAGAGACTACAGAATGCCCCCAGTCCCATCACCATGGAGTACCTCTTTCCCACCTCTCCACTGCTCAATACACAGATCCCTAAGATTGCTCTCCAACCTACTTCTGCCTTTGCCAGAGAGCCTCAGAAAAGCACTGACAAGACCCCTGGCCGCAAATATAAATTTGCAAAAGTGCACATGATGTGAAATAGTTGAATACCAGTGCAAGAACAATCCATCTTCTTTGTTGTGAAATCCACTGAGTACCTCTTGCAACATCTTGCTTTTGTAGATAATGAGCTAAAAACACAAGATAACACACGCTGAATATTGGCAGATATGACGCCATCCAACATGCTCAACACCATACATTAACATTAAACTTCAAATTTACACCCATTATTACTGATCTTCAAACAGTTGCCAGTCTTAACTGTCTCAGCAGTGCATAAACCAATACATTACACTCCTGCAGTTAGCAATGCATGGCCTGAATTTGGTCTCCAAAACAGGAACATTTAGACACTGGCCTCTAGAGGTACTTTCCCAAATTCCAAGAGAAAGGTCTGGTTTCCCAACAGGTTGATAAGGGACACTGTATTACAGGCTGGCATGATGCAGCTACACATAATATTTCTCATGCATTCCATAGTCAGGTAATGACAGAGCGACCAACTGGGGCAGGAGGAAGTAAGGTGAAGCAAAAACACTCCAAAGGTGGTGCGTGAAACTACGCAATACTCTGAGAATTTTCCTGGAACTGCTCATATAAGCGTTCTTTAAGATACTTGCCAGGAAATTACCAAACTCTTCTCTTTGGCAGGATTTTGCAAGACAGGGAGGATTTTCCAGATGAACAAGTCCAATCAAACTAACTTGCAATGCATCATTCCATAAAATAATGCATTAATCCTGCAGACAGTGTGAAACAGTGATGGAGTAGACAGATTTTTAAATTCTCACTTGAATGAAAACACTAGAAAGACCTGCAAAATTGGACGGCAATAGCAATTAATGAGAAATAAAGAAACATGGCCCCACTGCACCTCTCTGGGTCTAAAGTGTTCCCTGTAATAGAAAATACTGAACACAACAGTAAGGTTAAAACAAGTACAGAAGGGTGTATTGCAAGAGAAGAGCTAGAGATATTTCTTTGTGACTACTGTTCAGAACAATTATAAAACATGCAGATGAAAAATTACTCATACATGGACAAAATCTTTACAATATAGAAATATAGAAACATTAAAAATAGGAGCAAGAGTAGGCCATTCGGCCCTTTAAGACTGCACCACCATTCAATATGATGATGGCTGATCATGTACTTTAAGAATCCCACTCCCAACTCCTCTCTATATCCCTTGATCCCTTTAACTGCAAGAGCCATATCCAGCTCCCTCTTGAATATGTGATGAACTGGCCCCAACAGCTGCCTGCAGTAGAGAATTCCACAGACTCACAACTCTCTGAGTGAAGAAATTCTTCCTCATCTCAGTGCTGAATGGCTTACCCCTTATTCTTAGACTGTGATCTCTAGTTCCAGACATCCCCATCATCGGGAACATTCTTCCTGCATCTAGCCTGTCCAGTCTCATCAGGATTTTATATGTTTCTATGAGATTCCCCCTCATTCTCCTAAATTCCAGTGAGTACAAGTCCAGTCCATCCAGTCTTTCGTCATATGTCAGTCCTGCCATCCCAGGAATCAATCTGGTGAACCCTCGCTGGACTCCCTCAATAGCAACAATGTTATCCGTCAGACTAGAATTCCAAAACTGCATACAATACTCAAAGTGTGGTCTCATCAGGGCCCTGTATAACTGCAGCAAGAACATCTCTACTCCAATACCCAAATCATCTTGCTATGAAGGTCAGCATACCATTAGTTTTCCTCACTGCCTGATGCACCTGTGTGCCAACCTTGAGTGACTGTTCCACCATGATACCCACGTCTCGTTGCACCTCAACTTTTCCTAAACTGCCACCATTCAGATAATAGAGATAAAAGGTACTGCAGATGCTGGAGAATCCGAGATAACAAGCATGGGGCTGGATGAACACAGCAGGTCAAGCAGCATCATAGG
>JAHRHZ010000082.1:8695090-8731877 GCA_024137785.1 Ginglymostoma cirratum | reverse complement strand
ATCAGAATCATCATTTCTGATGAAGGGTTTAGGCCCGAAACGTCAAGTTTTCCTGCTCCTATGATGCTGCTTGACCTGCTGTGTTCATCCAGCCCCATGCTTGTTATCACCATTCAGATAATAACCTTCTTTTCTGTTTCTGCCACCTAAGTGGATAACCTCACATTTATCCACAGTGTATTGCAATTGCCAAGTATTCGCCCACTCAGCCAGTCTGTCCAAGTCAACCTGCAGCCTTTTAGCACCCTCCTCATAGCACACACTGCCCCAAGCTTAGTGTCATCTGGAAATTTGGAGATGCATTCAACTCCTTCATCCAAATCGTTAAGGTATATTGTGAATAGTTGAGGTCCCAGCGCTGAACCCTGAGGTACCCCACTCATCACTGACTGCCACACTGAAAAGGACTGGTTTATTCCAGCTTTCTGCTTCCTGGCTGCCAACCAGTTCTCTATCCAGTCAATACACCATCTCCATGACCATGAGCTATAATTTTGGTGACTAATCTCTTGTGTGGAACCTTGTCAAAAGCCTTTTGAAAGTCCTATACATAACATCCACTGATTCACCCTTGTCCACTCTACTGATCACACCCGCAAAAAAATTCCTTTTAGTGAACCCATGCTGACTTGGACCAATTCTGTCACCACTTTCCAAATGCTCAGTTATTACATCCTTAATAATTGACTCCAGCATTTTCCCCACCACAGATGTCAGGCCAACCAGTCTATAATTCCCTGTTTTCTCTCTCCCTCCCTTTTTTAAAAAGTGGAGTCACATTAGCCACCGTCCAGTCCATTAGATATTTTAGAATGTCATATCAACAAAGTCAAATAAAACAGGCACAATTTTTTAATACTTAGATTCTTACAGTACCTTTTTCACCCTTCCACGTTTAAAACTATAAACTCCCCAGACGCTCTTTTACAGCATTCTCTGATTAACTAACTAATTGCAAAAAGATGCCATAGAATGACCTGCTAATCAAATGACCATCCTTTCCATTTCATTTCACGAGGAGATTGCAATGTTTCAGAAATATATTCTTCTGCTGAAAGTGCAGCCAGTATCCGGATCTTCTTAAGCAAAGGCAGTATCATGCAGACAGCAATCAACAGTTAATAGACAACGCTATGTACAGAGAATAATTGATAGTCATGAGTAATTACAAGACAGTAGTCTCATTGATGGGCACAGATAATATCACAAACTACGACAACAAAGCTAAAGCAGTTCATAATTGTCATTTACGGTCTAAAGTGAGGCTACAGTCTTAATATCATTTCATATATACCTAGTTTGAATTAATATCATTAATGGAGATGATAGTATTTCATTTTTGGCTGTTTATGGTGCTGATTATTCATGTAGTATCAGGCATTTAATTTACAACAGTTGACTGAGAATGTAATCAATATAGTCAAAGCATTCTTCATAATAACATCTTCAGTAGGATGTTAGATAATTTAAACACCTTCCTTTTAATGGCATTCCTCTTTCCACAAGGTTTGATAGGCACAAGACATCTATAATCAGCTTGTTGAAGGCAAATTTCCTGCAGCCAATAGGCACAAGTTTACAGAAGATACGGATGTGAATGGGTAATATAGATGATTTAAAATCCAAAGGAGTAAACTACCTAAGCTTTATAACTCCTAGATTGGAATGTAGACTTACATACCCATACAGATCAAAAAAAAACTTATATTCCATATTGCTTAAAATTGCTGGCAGAATGGCATTACCTGGCTTATACTAAACTGTCAAAGAACACCATTCACTGCCATTTAAAATGTGGAAGTTATACTCAGAACATAAGCAATATTGACAATATGTTACTGGAAACTATAACACATCTTACACTAAAAATGTAGCATCTAAATTAGAAATATGAACCTTCTTCAAATCAGTAGTAAGAATTTCTGAATGTTTGCATCTCACTTTACAGATAAGGCAAATTAAGGGAAATAAGACATTACAGGACCAAAAAAAAACTGCGAAAGTGACCTTTGTTTCTGCCAATCTTGATCTGGTTTAGCTGTCCACATTCCCAGAAGAATACTCAGAACATAGTTAAAGTTTTCCCCTGTTATCATAATGACATGAAGAATGCAAGCAGAAGCAGTTCAGTGCAATAGCTGAATATGTGATAAGAAAAGATTAATGTTTTCACTGGCCTCCTCTAATAAACACTAATTGCTCTTTTTCACTGCCTCACTGCCCTCAAGTTACTGAATTAGGTTTACTGACCAAGAAGTAAATGTTTTAATGTCACCTCAGGTGGTAATTTAAAGAATTTGCTGCATAGGTATGTCAGAGCTAATGAAGATGTTAGCGTTGTGATAAGCATAATGCAAACTTTACTTGTACCTGAACAGCGCATGTCAACCATGTGCTGTGCCCAAACTCTCTGATCAAGGGAGGCAAACAATGGTGCAAATAAACTATCCTGCTAAACTATCCTGAACTCATTGCTAACACAAATGGAGATAACTGCACTTGTCAAAAGCCAAACATTACAGCCTCAGGAGTTACTGCAGGAGTTCCTTAGGAAACATCCTCAGTTCACCATCTTCCACTGTTTCATTAGAGGCCTTTTTTCCAGGATAAGGTCACAATTGAGGGCTGTTCAATCACAACTGCAGTGTTCAATCCCATTCATGACCCCTTTAATGCAGTCCACAACATTCCACAGCAGCATCAGAACAATTCCCAGCTTTGGGCTTAGCAAATAATAGGTGACATTCATATCATATGAATGGTAGCCTGAGTAATTTGAATAAAAGGCAACTCAGCCATTTCTCCTTGGTTTTGAATAGCATCACCCTGTCATCAACATCAACAATGACTTAGAGGTCATTATTCAGTAGAAACTAACATAAACAGACAGTAATTGACTGCAAAGCATTTTGGGATGTCTGGTGGTCATGAAGATTGAGACAGATACAACCACAAGAAGTTCATACAAACTAGCACTGAGATTTTTGCTTGATTGGCAAACATGTTGCAAGACTCAGTATTCATACTTTCATCACTAGCACAGTGTGTTTGCAGTACATACGGTCTACAAGACATAGTTCATCAATTCACGTTACGTAAACAAAGTCTCTCTCCCATGACCATTACTTTGAAGGAGAAGGTTTACAATCAGCTAAACCATAAGCTCTAAATTTTCTTCCAACCCTCACTATTTTGAAATGATGGCATATCCTGAAATAATGGGTGGTAAGGTGGCTCAGTGGTTAGCACTGCTGCCTCACAGTGCTAGGGATCTGGGTTCGATTCCACCCTCAGGCGACTGTCTATGTGGATTTTGCACATTCTCCCTGTGTCTGCATGGGTTTAACAAGTGGCTCCTGAGTGCAGAAGTCTGCTGGCAGCATGATCTGCGACCAGCAAAACCTGCCTGTTCTTCACGAAAGGTACAATGTACCTCTGCCTTCAATCAGTTAAGGTGTACCATGCTGAAGACATTGCCACATACAGACAGAAGTGTTATGGCCCTGCATTTGTTGCAGTTACTGAAGATCCCTTTTGTTGGTAACTTGACAATTACTCAATTATTCCTTCTTGTTACTCAGTCAATAGTTTGTTCTAGTGTGGGATAATCTTCATTTAAAAAGATGTGGTCATCACTTCCTTAGAGCAGCCAGATATGGGCAATAAATGTGGACTTGCCAGCATAAATCACATGCAGTACTCAAGTTTTCAAAAATGCCCTAAAGTGAAAACATAACCTTCTCTGCCTCGACACAGTCAAAAGCAAGAATCAGGAGTAGCATAAGATTCAGTTTGGCTCAGTGGTAGCACCACTGTCACCTCCGGGTTACAGCTCATAGATTGAAGCCCCCTTCAGGGACTTCAATGCACTACTGAGGAGGTGCTGTAATGCTGGAGATGTCAATCCAATCACAGGAGATATTAAGCAGGTATCCAATTTATCATCTCAAGTGAATGTAAAAAGATCCAAAAGCATTTTTTTGAGGATGAGAAGAGTCTTCCTAAGGCTAGACCATATTTATCCCTTAAGCAATATCACCAAACTAATTACCAGATGGTTGCTGTCTATGGCATTTTGCTGTGTGAAATTTAGTTATCACATTTACTTACAGCAAAGCAAGCGCATTTCAAAACGACTATAATTCAAATATACTCTATCAGCTGTGAAGTGCTTTGAAGCATCATGAACATACTAAAATGAATCCCACTATTTTTTCTTCTTTAAACTTCTTTTTTCAATCCTAGTAGTTATAAATCATGAAAATATCCTAAAATTAAGACATTTAACCAGCAGTAAATATAATTTCATTGCCATCTAGTTTTTGTTCAGTATAAGAAAATGTAAGATAAAGGACAACATTTTATCTCATTTTTAACTACCCGAATGTTACACTGACATCAATTTGCTGCACAACAGAAATTTTGTGAGATGTTGCAACCCAAAGTTTGCAATTGTTGTAACGTATACTGGTGTAAATTCTGATAACAATTCAAGACACCTCAATTAAATTAATTTTATATATTTTTTAAAAATAGGATAAATATTTCATTCATCTTTGTTGTACATTCTTACAAAACCTATTTAATTTGAGTTGAATAAATTTCAGTTCCTGGTATTGATGAATAGGTTATTTTAATACGACTAAGTGACACTAGATTTGCATATAATGCAACCCTTATTGTTGTTCAGCTGTGACTTCATACGACTAAAGACACAGTTGGATTGAATTCATATGGTAACAGATACTTGTTCATATTTATTCTAGCTGAAGTTTCAGATTGAACAATTATGAAACTGCTTTGGATAGTACATTATCTATTCACTCCCTCTCACATGCAACATTCCCTCTGAATTGTTCAGCTGCTCCAAGGTTCCTCCAAGGCTCTGTGCGCATTGACTTCTGATGTTGAGCGCAGAACTCAAAGGTTTATGCACCAAAAGAAACAACTTGGAATTCGTACTGTTCACATGCCTCCATTTGCACTAGATTCAGACGTTTCTGAGCCAAATGCATCCATCCCTGTCCTGCACTTTGCCCAGGGAATGGTGCCAGAAGCAATTAATGGTAATCCCTGTATCCTACCCACAAGAATGCTATGTTCGTGGTAACGACCTGAAATACTGATTCTTCTGTGAATTCCTCTACATTGTGAATTTTCTCATTTTTAGCGAAAGAATGGTACTTACAATTCTATCCCCAACAAATTGTGAATCCACTGCTTTAAATAAATGTAAGTTTCATGGTTTTGTGTTTATCACCTAACCATCTGAAACAGGTCTAGTAATTTTGGTATTATTTATAAAGGGAAGGGCAATTTAAAAATATGCAACCTGATGATGTATTTATGGTAAACTAAAGGCTCAATATGAATTCACCCACTAATTACTGATAAAGTGAAATCCCAACCTAATCACCTATTAAAGCTCTGACAGCTCAAGACCTACTAAATAAACAAATGTCAACCACTTAAAACTTTTTCACATTCAATATGTCACATCGTTTTTTTTCCACACAAATTATTCCATGGTATGATATCATTCACTGAACGCATGTTGGCTGTGATTCAATTGATGACATAACGTGCAAACCAATTGTGCGGAAACAAAATAGGAAAATCCATGGAACATTTTGACTCTCATTTTATGGATCAACATTTAGCTAAGATTATATATTCTATTTGTTCGCTCTGCTCCCTTTTTTAAATATACTGCATAATTAATGTAATAATACATACAATAATATTATTCGATGGTCTCCCATTTAGACTTTTTTCTGTAGATTGCCACCTTGTTGTGGTAGAGAGGCTTGGGTATTCCGTTGATCCTGAGAGCAATGCTGTCTGGAGTTCTCAACTCCTGGCAGGACCACCCATAACAGTCAGGTCAGAGGGGAGGAACCAGACATAGCACAATCCAAAACAAGTCCTTAATGGTGACTGAGCTGGAAGAAAATTGTGTGATATCAATTGCTATGACAGTGGATGAAGGCTGCCTTAGTCAGGAGATCCCCAGTCATTGAGGTTTCCTTGCCACAGGAACTGGAGCCACCTTCTATCAAGAACCATGTGTCTCCTGAAGTGCATCAGCATTCCCATGTTAAAAGATCTCCTGGTCAAGCATCTGCCCAGAGGAATTCAACCCCCACCCCCTTCACAGCTGAACAGCCCTCCTCAGGATTCAATCTACTCACCCTCCATGGGGAAGGGACCACAACTGGTGCCTTAATAAGTCTGTTCCATGACCAAACACATCTAGTGGTTTCATATAGCTGCAGTATGAAAACCAAGGTCAAACTCAATCTCAGAAACTGGAATGCACAATCCCTCTTGGCTAATGAGAAAAGCAATCATCCTGAGTGAAGTACAGTCCTGGTTGCTCATGAACCCAGGCACTTCAATATTAATATTGCTGCTCTGCAGGAGACTGTTCATTTTACAAAAACAATGACAGTATAAATACATACCCACTACTTACAACTCTTTCACAGCACTGTCAATAGATGGAATCTGATTTCAGGTAGACTGGAAGTCCTATTTTGCACAGACCATTCAAAGCGGCTGTCCTGGAATGGGAACAAGATGATAATTTTTTTCTTCTAAAACCATGGTACTCTCTAAACTATTCGATTAGCCATTTAGTCACTGAGCTGGAGAAAGCTATTTACTCCATAACTTTACTTATGAGCTCAGAAATGAACAAAACAAAAACACAGAGATAACAAGCATGGAACAGGATGAACACAGCAGGTCAAGCAGCATCATAGGAGCAGAGATGCTGCTTGACCTGCTGTGTTCATCCAGCCCCATGCTTGTTATCTCGGATTCTCCAGCATCTGCAGTACCTTTTATCTCTAAAACAAAAACACAACCAACATTCTTATCATATGACAGGTATCAAAGATTATTAAAGAACATTAAAAACACAACAGGAAAAGTTACCAGGCATTTATTCCTTGGAATATTTGAAGCTAGAGTCTTTAATTGAAAATATAAAATTGCTGCTCCAGTTTTAGACTTACACGAGATTTTGTTTTCATTTTTAGCAATCAAAAGACATATTTTCATTATAGCTCTCAGGCAATAGATTCCAGTATTAACAAGGCCACTCAGATTCATAATAGTTTGCAACAGCTTAGGACTATGTTGACTGGATCTTAGGAGAATGATAAGGAGCCTTATGGAAACCTATAAAACTCTTACAGGACGAAACAGGACAAACATAGGAAGAATGTTCCTGATGACCAGGAAGTCTAGAATCAGGGGTCACAGTTTAAAGATATGGGATTGGCCATTTAGGACTGAGATGATGAGAAATTTCTTCAACCAGAGAGTAGTGAATCTGTGGAATTCTCTGCCACAGTGAATAGTTTAGGCCAACACATTGAAACCTTCTCAAGAAGAAGTTAGATATAGTTCTTAGGACGAAGGGAATCAAAGGGTACAGACACAAAGCATACTGAATTATGATCAACCATGAACATAATTAATGGCACAGCAGGTTCAAAGGGACTAAAACTCTACTCTGCTGCTACTTTCTATGTTTCTTTGCTTATGTTAATACCCAGAGTGTTGAAACAACCATCTGAGCACCATCAGATGGAACCAGGATCATTCACACTAGAAAATGAGTGAATGGAGAGTAATCTGTCAACCATAGTGATAATGAATTATGGCACAGTGATAAAGCAATAGGGATGTTCACCAAAAGTCGCAGCTGCCTATACTCAAGTCACTAGAATGAGAATATATAATGCACTTCAGTACTCTTTAAGATGAGAGTTTTTTTCTCTTCTGAATTAAAGTTGAACGCAATCTATGAAGGTGTAACTCCCACCAGTGAAAGGACACAAACATATTCAAGAGATGGTTGAATGTCTTCAAGCAAGTTAGTTTGTGTTTCCAGTAAATGTGGCATGCAGCTAGAAGCATAGTGCTGCCCAATGCCCAAACACAATCAATCAGTAATCTGTGACAAATATGGTTGTTATTGGAAGTGAGATGCTACAACAATTCTCAATTTCTCTAGGCTAATGAATGGAAAAATGGACATGGGATGCTGGGATGGGAGAGTTAAATTTATTCCTGACTGCTACTGGAAAGTGCAAATGCGTGATGCCAGCATTCATGTAAGAATGGTGGCATCCTTAGTTGGATAGTTCATCAGTCGAAGTAAGCTCACACATTAATAAATAACAGTCATTTGTGGAATTAACCAAAGGTTAACTAGCATCTCTATGCTTGTATCATGGAGATCAGTGCATTGAGGCAGAAATGAAAAATAGATTGGAATGAAAACTTGTTGCAAGTCCAACAAGGAGAACAATTATTTAAAAGTCTATGCATAAAAATATTTTGATCATTATGTAGAACAGCTGCTATTAGAAGAAGGAATTCCAAGTATCTACTGCTTTGAAAGAAGGATAAATGATGTCAGGAAAACTTGCATACAGGTGTAAAACTTGGTCTCACTAATCAACTGCCTCTGCCATTTATCACTTGACTGTGGACCATAAAGGATTCCGTTCATTCTTCACAGGATATTTAGGGTTGAAATTCAAACAGTTATCAAGGTTCCCATGGGGAAGAGATTCTTCGTCAAACACCACAGCTCTCTTGGCATCAAACTAGACCTTTTGTTATCGGTTTTCTACACAAAGTCATCTGTGCTGAACTTTGTCAGAATTCTCCATATGTTTTGAAATACTTAGCTATAGTTATAGCTGAGTTATAGTTATAATGAAACAAATAAATATTTTAAATTTGCAGCTCAACAAATCTAGAACAGTATCTTATTTTTTGTGACTATGTTTCAGTTTAAATTATTCAGAATTTAGAGGGATTTATCAACCAAAAATCACTAATATCTGTATTCTTTATATTTTACACAGTGTTAAGTTACATTTATGATTCTAAATACTTAGATTTTGGGCTGTATTTTCATCAAAGAAACTCTATTATATAGAATGAGTTTGTAATAGTTTTGCAAATGTAATCTGTTCAACAAGATGATTTAAGTTAATCTCAATGTTTTAGAGATGTTCTCTTCAGATCCTAAGCATGCCATATTTTCTGACTAGATAAAATTACACTTGATTAAGTATTACAGTCTAGATCTCCACTGTTGCTTGAAACTGAGTGTTTTGAAAGGTAAACTGAGATAACTTACATAACTAATTGAGTACAGGCCTACACCACGTGGAACTAAAGAAGGCTTGATCACAACAAGGTCCCAGTTTCAGAGCATGTATGCACTTTGCAACTAAAATGATTATTCAAAATGAATGATACAAAGAGAGTTAGTATTTCTTATCAAATTACCTGTTAAATCAACTTACTGACTAAATAAAACTGCCTATCTTGTAGAGGGAGGTTGTGGCACAGCGATCATGTCCTCGCTTCTGAGCCAAACTCCCTGCATCTCATTCGAAGACAGAAGTTCATATCATGGGTCAGAGCAGGAGAAATTCTGTTCCTGGAGCCTAGAATATACATGTTGTCACAGCAGCTCAGAATCCTTCGAGTTCATTCAGCTGGATGGCCAATGTGGATCCGATTGGTGCCAACAGCGTGGGGTTTGATCCTTGCTTTGTCTGCCATGGATTCGGGAACTGCCTCCTTTCCCTTATTCATGGTGGAGATTGTGATGCTATTGGTCAGACCTGCCTTCAGGCTGATAACAAATGAAGCTGGATACCATTAAGAGTGGAGCACAAAAAGCAACATACTGTCTAGCTAATCATGCTGTGTAGTCATATGCAACCAATGTGGATGTCCATATCTGAGAGATAAAAGAGATACTTCACAATGAGGAGTACCTCAAAGAAAGGGAGCTTTATGTACAATATATGGTGGGCAAACAAACAAACAATGCAATAAATTTTCAAGTATTTTTACAATTTTAATGCTATTTATTTTCTTGCATATCAAAGATATAATCATGGAATCACGTATGAGGTATAAACCTGAGATTTAACAATAAGATGGTAATAAGCAACCAACAAGATTGTGACTATCTAAGGTCTTTTCCCTACATTTTTAGGGAAGAGGCACTCCAAGTGACTTGGGAAAAGTGGTAGAAAAATGATGTGAGTGGATTTCCAAAAGATATGTGACAAGGATTTACACGAAAGACTGTTAGTTGAGCTTAAAGCAACAGAGAAACTAGTTGGATTAGTGGAGAAAGAAGTTGTGGATCACAACTGGGGCTGGGGAAGGAATTTAAGAATGATAGACAAATTATGAGGAAAGCAAGCAGCAGGTACATGTTACAGAAGCTATGTTGAGGGTGGGAAGGGTAGGAAATATTGAGTTAGGTATTCCCAAAAGATAGTATTGGGTCCTCCCACTTGTAGGGATTTTTTGGATTCAAACTAGTCAGAATTCAAGACACTGAAGACAGAGCAGCATGAATACTTGATGCTGAGGAGATGGCTCAGGAACCACAAAAGTGAGCTGGCCTAAGTATGTCATTGGGCATAAAAACAGATTCTATTTAATACAGATTAGTATAAAGCCAGGCGCATCAATAACTGCTTCTTGAAATGGTGCTGGACTATTAAGATATCCCTCAACATGGTGAGTATTAGAGGCATGTATGAATAATTAAAAACAGGCCCAAAATAGCAAAGAAAATAATTCTGCTGAAAATAAAGGAAGGGAGGTCAAAAGTAATTGTATCAAATAGTTAGAAAGACGGATAGAACAGTATCATTAATTGTATTCCAGGGTGAACTGTGTCACCAGAAAGGTTCTACACACCATAGAAAGTCTGCCTGTTATGGTAGAGCTGGATATTGAACCGACAGTGGAACTGAGAAAGGCTATTAATGCTTGTCATATTTGTTTATCACAGCCCCCGTTAAACAACTTCCACATTCACACCCTTCACACTGAACTGATCACAGCAATGAGTATCATCAAGTGTATCACATCATCGTTCCAACAACAGCACCATCCAAATTCCCAACCTTTACCATCTGGAAGGACTAGAGCAGCAAATGCATGAGAACACTATTACCTACAAGTTTCCCTCCGAGCCACTCACCATCCATACTTGGAACTGTATCACTGTTCCTTTACTGTCACTGGACCAAAGTTCTGGGATTCCCTCCCTAACAGAACTGTGGGTGCTCCTACACCTCAAGGGCTGATGTTTTTAGGAAGGCAGCTCACCACCAGAATCTCCAGGCCAATTTGTATTCAGTAATAAACGATAATTAGAAATGGCCTAGCCAATGATGTCCACATTCCATGATTGAATAAGAAAAGCAGCAAGAGAATGTGGAGGAACAGCAACTTGATTGAGAATACTAAACACTGAGTGTACCATCTACCTCTTCAGTACAGTCCTCTATAGTAAAGACACCTGCAACACACATGCTAGTCAGGAGAAAAGGCTGCCCGGTTCATAAACTAACTTTCTCAGATATATCCTCAACATCTCTTGGCTGGACAAGGTCACCAACAGGGGTCTTGAAGCATGCTAATTCCTAATTGCTAAGACAATGTTGCATGTACTGGTTGGCCACTTTTATTGGATGGATGATGATGCCTACCCAAAAATCTGCTGTCTGATAAATAGCCGCTGGGTCACAAACTCTAGTGAATCCATGCCTCTGCTACAAGGACACCCACAGTGAGATATGAATATGGCAGAAACTGATAACTGAGACTGTCACTGATGGCAATGATCTCTGATGGTTTTCTGTTTGTTTGAAAGGGCACTCAAAAAGGTGAACAAAAAAGAAAAGTTGAACTGGCCAAGAAGAAGAAAACAAAAGAGGCCAGTAAATCCTGCACCTTTTCAGTCTTTTGTGGAAAAATAACTATGGGTGCCCCAGAGAGGGGAAGCAGGTTCTCAGAGATGCAGCATTTGCAGTACAGCTAAGCAATCCTGTTTTCACCAGGGAATAAACATCCTCTGCATCCCTATATCTACATCACCCTGTATCACTGACCCCAAAGGAAGATTTGACTTAGAGAACCAGGGTATTAGTTTGGAAGGTTTGACTTCAATCTGTTAAAAATTTTAACAATCTTAACAAAGTTGTCAATTTAGCAACTCATCATATACACAGCAACTTAAACAATGCTGAAAAAAGTTGATTGATAGGGAAATTAATTTCAGCTTGATGTTGCGTTCATCTCAATTTACATTAATTTAGAACTCTTTGAATGTGTCTTCCTTCCAAGGTAACATAAATAATCTTCCAGTGAACATCTATTAAAATTAGAATTAAGCATTTTATTTTTTAAAAAATACCGGCCTGCTAGCATTCTGTGAAAACAACACCGAAACAAGCTGTGAAAGTTAAAGTATGAAAGGCACACAACTCATATGCTTGACATTTCATGGCTTTTCTTGGTTAAAGCAAACATTAGTGAAAAGTAGGATTGCTACCTTAAGGATATAGCTTCTTCATTTTCTTGACCAACTCTAATCTGTAGTTTTTAAGTATACGCGTATCAAGCATGTTACAATCTGCATCCAATCTACATGCCTTCAACCACATATAGTTTCATTTTCTAAACTACATATATCAAGGTTTCAAGGATTCATTCTATCACCTTATTCATCACGTTAAACTGTAAGTGCACCAGATTGCTTTCTATGTACAGTTCTGCGAATCAAGGTGCAGCCCCAGTTAAAGTCGTAGCCTTTTTTTGTTGCTTCTCACAAGTTGTAAATCTCTGGCTAACATAACTCAACATCCACACAAATGTTTCAGTCTTTCTAAAATTAAATTTTTTTCAAAGTCATTTTTTAACGTCTCCAAGGAAAATATGGCAGTCAATGGGGTTTTTCTGTTTTCTCCCTTTTAGAGAATTTGCTTCCACTTTTACAAAAAAAAACTTTGAGAACTGTACAGATTTTGACCCATAGCCTCAAAATAAAAACAAAGCCTAACAGGTATAGTCTTCAAATGACATTATTATAAGACTGGTAGAATTTATTAATACAATGATGTTCCTTATAAAACAGAACTTTCTTTAACTTGAAAGGGTATAAAACTTGTATCTTAGTGGTGAGGTTTGGGGATGCAAATTTATCTTTGCTGTTGGCAGAAAACAGGCATCATTGAATCAGCCATACATTTCAATGGATCTGCACATCTGAAGCTATATATAACAGACTGTTGACCTGATAACTCTCACTTTGCCCATCAAGATGAACTTATACCTCAAGGTCTTTCAAACGATGAGTCATTGAACACAATTCAAACTTGAATTTTTAACTTACATAATCAATGTTGCGACAAGAACATACTTGTACCAAAGGATGAGAAACAAAAGTTTCCAATCTTCCCTCAGCACGATCCAAAACTGCAGCACTTCCACTTTAACATAAAACTCGTGACACAATACAGTGTCAATAAGCAAATAAAATGTAAATTGGTTATCAGCATTCTTTTTACCCTTGCCAAACACTTCAAAGCTTTACTCATTTAGATATATGCAGTGTCCAAAGTGGAAAGATCAAAGCTCAAGATCAAAATGAGGAAACAAATAGGCCAGCTGACTTGCTTCACAGGAAGCAGATAGATCCTCACAATGTAGTTGCATATTGTCCAGACTCCTGATATCTCTTACAGTTATTTAGTTTTAATTTGATGACAATGGACTAATCTCAGACTGTGTTATTTTGTGGTTTATTGGTGACTGCAGCAGAAAATGCATGAGAATTGATAAGCCCTTGTAAAAGGGTGAAAGTATACTGAAAGGGAAATTCCACTAAAACAATTTAAATAGCTGCTGTTCATAAGGCACAGTAGATAACTTGTGCCTTTACATTGCAAATCAGGAATGCAATTTATCCACTGGTTGGGTGTGTTTTCAACCCCAAAATTAAATAAAGTAGTAAATTATTGTCTTCTATTTGCTGCTTCTGACGTCCATACTTTCCATACAGGAAGAACCACTGTTTTGGGTAATTAATCAGTGAAATTCGCAATCATTTCATAACAGAAGGTGGGATCAGTTAGCGGTAGCACTATCATAGCTCATTCATGTTAGCCCATTATACTTATGCGCTGGCAGCAAAACCTTAAGAAATGGAAGTGCAGACAAAATCCACAGATATGATGCATGATAAAAAGAATGCAGGTAACTGTTTAACTGAGCCAAAATCCCTAATACCTTCATTACAGATGTTACAGATGGCTGCTTCAGGTAATGGAAAGTCTTTGGTGTCCAAAATAAGGTCTTGAGCTCAAATGCCAAAAATTATCTTGGTAAAGCATACAAGTAGAAACACAGGGCTGATCATCAATTAAACCATATGCTAGCAGTCAACAATTTGGCTTGCATGATATTTTGGTCAATGACACTTGAGCTATAGCATTCACCTAACTGCAATAACCTAGCGAGGGAAAAGAGCAAAGATCTACCAGGCTGATTGCTGGGATGGTGGGACTGACAAATGAGGAGAGGTTGAATCAGTTAGGATTATAATCACTGTAATTCAGAGGAATGAGGGGGATCTCATTTAAACCCACAAAATTCTAACAGGACTAGACAGGGAAAATGCAGGAAAGCTGTTTCTGATGGCAGGAGGAGTCCAGAACCAGAGGTCACAGTCTAAGGATACAGCTAATGTTGTCAAACGGGCGGCACAGTGGCTGAGTGGTTAGCACTGCTGCCTCACAACAATCCTTAAATGTCCCTTAGTCTTCAGGAGAAATAGGCTGAGTACAGGAAGCCAGAGGCACCAGCTGCTGTAAATGAATTGGACGGCAAAATTGACTCCTTCCCTTAGGGACCATCTCTCCTACTCTGGATTTCTTTCTGCCCTCACTCTGAACCATTTTAGTATTTGTTGCCATGTATTTACCAGTGTTAATACCACCACACATTCAGTGAAAGAGCTTGCAAGGAGCCCACATATATTACTCCAAGAAAAATGTTTTCATGCAACGCATGTGTGCTCAGCTTATAGCTACCTGTTTTGGGCTCTTGTGGCTCAGAGGTCATGTCCCAAGGTTTGACCTGTTTAAGAATTATATTGCTACTAAAATGTAATCCCACCTATAAATTGCCAATGTAAATCGAATTATTTACTTTTATATGAGACTCATGCTGAAGGCGTGCTACGATAGGAGGTAAACTGTAAAAGTACAAAACAGTTAATCATTTAATGAAATTAATAATTTCAAAGAATACATTGACTCCTTTTTATAAGGCTCAGTTACTTTTTTTTACAGTGGATAAACTGCCCCCACTCATATGACAAAGTAAATAATCAATAATTTGCAATACCACTTGTTGCTCATGGGTGCATTCTGCTTTCAGAAATACAACACCTTACTGGGTAGTTTTTTTTAGCAATGGAATTGTGCAAAAATCTTTCAACATTACATCTATTTGATTACATTTCTAGAGATTGGTATCAACCATGCACAATAATAGCACTCCAGAAGCACAACAGAACTCTTCTCATTTGCGATGTTCAACTTTCATCAAACCCCGAGCAAGTTATTTCCCCCATGTTTTGCATTCTACTGAAGCACTCATTTCAGCTTGTGAATGGATGCAATATTTTCCAAGTACTCATGAATTATGATTTTAACATGCCTGCTGAACAATTTGTTATAGTGCTACTGGTTGACTCATTCTCTGATTTTTGCTCAGTGAAACAATTTTTATATCTTCACTCAATGCTTACCCCTACTCCACAGCTAAGATTGAAGGCTTAATGTAGGAAGAATCAATGGGAAATTGTGCTCCAGAACACTATAGATCAGTAGTGATTAATATATCTTTTTTAAACATAAGCTTGTAGCTTGATCTTAGGGTGCAAGTCCATAAATGTGTTTACACTTCATTATCAGAATATCTTGATAGTTATTCTTAAATATTGTGGTTCTATTTAACATGAGATTGTTTGGTTTTAATAAGCGATAGGTGACCTTGAGATATCACAATTAAACTGCTACATTCTTTAAGCATTGTCTTTAATCGATAGCCATTTATTTAATTTCTGAAAAATATTCTAGTTGTCAAGGTCTTCCAAACTGTACAGAAAATGCCTCTAGAAAGTAATAGGGATGCAGGTGTTGAGATATAGCAGAAGGTTTAAGCTGTGACATTATGAGTGGTCATGACCAGCACAATTCTGGTTGGTGCCTGAACAAGGTACCCTATCACTAAATTATAACCACAGTCTTGGCAGTGTTTTGAGGAGAGAAAACTAGCTAGTCATTGTGTCAGAAAGTGATAGTTGTAAGAGATAATTGGAGCTCCCAAGCATCCATTTTGTAATCAAGGTTGGGAGGTCATGTTGTAGCTGTACTGGACATTGTTTAGGGCCCTTTTGAAATATTTCATTCAATTCTGGTCTTCCTGCTACAGGAAGGATGTTGTCAAACTTGAAAGTGTTCAGAAAAGATTTTCAAGGATGCTGCCAAGGTTGGATGGTTTGAGCTATATAGAGAGGCTGAAAAGGCTGAGGCTACTTTCCCTGGAGCATCTGAGGCTGTGGGGTGAAGTTTATAAAATCATAAGGGGCATGGATAGGGTGAATAGTCAAGATCTTTTCCTCAGGGTAGGGAAATCTAAAACTAGGAGACATAGGTTTAAGGTGAAAGGGGAAAGATTTAGAAGGGACCTAAGGGGCAACTTTTCACACAGATGGTGGTGCATGTATGGAATGAATTGCAAGAGGAAGTGGTGGAGGCTGGTATAGTTACAACATTTAAACATCCAGATGGGTTTATAAATAGGAAGGTTTTAGAGGGATACGGGCCAGTTGCTTGCAAATGGGGTTAGATTAATTTAGGATATCCGGTCGGGATGGGCAAGTTGAACTGAAGAGTCTATTTCCACACTGTACACCTCTGTTTATTTTGGTGACAAAAGTCACCAAATTAAACAGCTAGGTAGCTCAGTCTGTAGAAAGCTCTGATCCCAATCGAAAGGCACGTTACATTTCACCTTATAAAGACATTGCTGGTTGAAAGCTCTAAGGACAGGTAGTATGCTGCATCTCTCTACAGTGAACAGCAGACTAGAGAATCATTTTAAGCATCAAAGTCGGGATGTTATTACATTTCAGATAGTGTCTCAAATTAGTATCTTGTAGAACAACATACAAACTCAAAATGTCTGCCATCTGCTTCTTACTGTGATTCCACTAAGATGAACAAAAAGGATCTTTGCGTATAGTGATTACAGCTACGGTGCTCTGCTCCCCAAGAGTTAATCTTTAATATTATGAGAGCACGTGCAGAAATATCACTTTACTCATGATATTAAGAATAGTCAAAACATTATATATAGCTCAAGAGTCTGTTAGACTGCATGGTACCTTTAAAATATGACTTCTGACAGGAATGAAATTAAACTATATCCAGGGCAAAGCTCAAGGAATGCAAAAACAAACAATAGAGGTAGTGCCTCAACTGTTGCTCTCTCTTACTCAGGAATCAGTTCACCAACCTATCTCCTGAGCTTTACTTTCACTAAGGTCAAATTTTAAACTATTGTATGGGCACAAATGGTAGTTAAATAGCAACCTATGATTATCGTGAAATCTTATCGTAGTCTTGGTATTGTTTTCAATACTTTAAATACATTTAGATCCCAACATTCCTTTGTCTTTCTGTCTAATCTATGAGATATTCAGAAATTGGACTAGTTTTAAAGATAATTATAAATCATCTGTATGTGATGGCCTTTCTCATAGGAAAATTCACTTCCTGAAATGATGAACAGGTTTCTCTCCTTTAGTAATCACTATCCAATTAGCTGGTAATTACACTAAGGGAATGCTAAAATAAATCACAATCACTAATAGTTTATATTTCTTTGTTCAAATTTAGTTATCATCATTGTAAACATATGTTTGCTACCATAAAATTAACAATACAGATATATGATTATCTACTAACTGTGAACATGACAGTTTAAAACAAACCAAAATATTGCAAAATTCTGAAGTGAAGATCTGAGCCAAATACATCCAGATTCACTAAATAAACTTTGAGACTTTCATTTTTAACATCCCACGCTATCTGAGATTATTCCAGACTTGTTATTTCAGCCTTAACAGTATTTAGGACTAATTTAAGATTTTGTGTGTGCCTAATAAAGGGCTTAGGCCAAACATTTCTGAGTGGAATGGAGGCACCATGGACATGATTTAGCAGTTTGCTCACAGTGTTTGCTCTGAAATTTTACAAAGTAGCTTGAAATCAAGCTGAGAAGTTTCCCAAGACCTCTGCCAACTTACAGGTCCAGCAAGTAAACATCAACAGTAGCCGTTAGCCTCCTCAAAATTCTGAGACTTTACCATCATGAGAGACACTTTTTCATAGTTCAGTGCAAAAAAATGCAATCAACACTCAAGTGACTGAAGAAGAAGAAATTCAAAAGAAATAAAAAGCAAACGTTTTCCAGGTGATACTCTCATTGGTTAATTTATGGTACCTTTCCTTTTTACCTCACTATTTTTGTTGTCCACAACAATTTTCAAAATACTGTCAAAACTTTATACCTTGTTAATAATCTCACTTCCACATTTAAAAAAAAGGACTGATTCACAAAACTGTGGGCTTATGGCTTAACGAGAAATTATGAATGATGACTATCATAAAAGAAGAATTTTTAAGAGATACAGGTTTGCAGAATGTGCCTCAAAGTGAAGTTAAAATAAATCATTTTTAAAGTTTGGACTTTGGTGACCAAAACCTACCCCAATTCCTTAAATGCCAAAAATTGAGTCATTGAGCAAGTTTATTTTTCAGTTGTTACAAAAAAATCCATAACAGTAGCCAAATTAGGAAAAGGGAGAAATGAGAATTGTGGTATTATTTTGCAATACTTGCATTCTAAAGTGAACTATTTAGACGGAATTTTTTGAAGCCTTAAGTATTAGATGCAATCCATTTTAACCTTGGTTTTAAGATCCATACTGTTGTATCATGTCACTGCATAAATGTATTTTTAATCCATAGAGCAAGATTGAATACATTTTTCTGCTGCATGCTACAACACAATTCTTCAATGGATTAACAGGAGATGAGGTTATGTTAATTGGTGCTACACCTGATGGCTTCCTTCTCCCCCCGCTTTCTCTCAAAATAAAGTGCTTCATCCAATAACCAAAGAATCAAATCTGAATGACAGCTGCCACTGGGTTTGAACACATCTACTCTTGAGGTACTCTGTAGATTTACCATCGATAAAACTGCAAAGACTGCTTTAAACTTCCCTACAATTACAGCATATGCTATTTCACGACTAGCTCACAGCAGATCCATCTGTTAAAGAAAAGTAACAGATTTTTCTCTTTCTTTCCAAATTCAGAAAACCCCACTGAGAACATATTCTTCAACAGACACGCAATCCAAAAACTGGTAAAGTCTAAACTGTTCCATCATCCAGCCACAGAATGCAATCTTTTCAGTATGCACTTGCACAGTTGGGACTGCAACAATTATGCTTTCAAATTGCTAAACAGGAGCAATTGATATTAAATACAAAGCTTAGATCATAGAATCAGGCCCGTCAGCCCAACAAGTCCACACTGACCCTCAGAACGTCCCACCAAGACCCATCCCCCTATAACCCACCTAATCTACACAACCCTGAACTCTACAGGCAATGTTTAGCATGGCCAATCCACCTAACCTGCACATCTTTGGACTGTGGGAGGAAACCAGAGCACCCGGAGGAAACCCACACAGACATGGGGAGAATGTGCAAACTCCAGACAGACAGTTGCCCAAGGATTGGATTGAACCCAGGTCCCTGACGCTGTGAGGCAGCACTGAGCCACCATGCCACCCAGGGATCCTAATTCATTTTTAATGGGAGCTAAGCCTAACTCCCAAGATTTATTAATTATACATTTCAGAAACGTTTTCAGATCGTGATATGAAATACTTCTCGAGAGCCAATGTGAGCAACAGAAAAGTTTAGATAAAAACCAAAAGCACTGCGGATGCTGTAAATCAGAAACAAAAACTGAAATTGCTGAAAAAGCTCAGCAGGGCTGACAGCGTCTGTGGAGAGAAATCAGAGGTTAACGTTATAGGTTGAGTGACCCTTCCTCAGAAAAATGTAGATGTTCAGAAACAGATTACAGAAGACATTGATTTTAAACTATCTTATCTCTAACTCCCCTTCAATCATCACCTTTGTGGAAGTCCTGCTAGATTTACATGTGAAGAGTTTCTACGGTGTGAACTCATTTGTTTCTAATTTCATCATTCTTTTTGAATGTAGTATATGTTCTAAATAGAAAATGCATTTTGAAAAGTGGTAAAGATATTTAGTACTGAGTAGAGTTTGTCAAGTTTTGGTTCTGGCGTGCCTAAGAGATCTTAAAAATAATTTCTATTCAGAAGTTTGCACTGGATAACATACTCATAAATTGAATATTCTTTCAAATGAAACAGGAATTCTGCAACAATAAAGATTTGAGGGAATTGGGGATAAACCAATTTCGACCCAACATCTTCTGTGATCTAACCTAGAACAACACTATGCCCTCTTCAACTCTGAGCTCGGTTCCTTCATGCTCCTTGACAGTGACAGGAGTTTGTCTGACAGTCCAATAAATAGGTCTTGTATCGCATGTGCACGGTCAACAACATTCTTCTGTATATTGCCCCCATGGAGATTCTCAGTACCTCTGCAACAGAAGGTGATTGGCACCTCACCCCCTCGAGTGAGCTGGCAAAGGACCAATTCTTTATCATTGGGCTGGGTGTAGCCCACTCATGCTACATGCTGATCCCAAAAACTACACCTGTCATGAGGGTATATGCAGTGCCAGTATCTGAGCTGGTGGCTGCGAGTGTCAAATCAAGTGATGGGGCCTTCACAAACACGCTGTAGTTGCTCTCTTTCCTTTTCCTGAAGACTATTGCATTTGGGTAAGCAGCAGTTCATAGGTGTCTCAAAGTAGAAAAATGCTGCTAGGTAGGATGGGAATCAAAAGGTCCATGGTCAGATCAGCAGCAGCTTGCTCACCAAGCTGGATTGGAGGATTAAGAGGAGCTGACAACTCAGTCACAGTATAAGGCACATAGCACATTCACGATATTCTCAGCGACTCATATGTTGTGTGCTTTGTCATAGCCAGCCCCCAATTGCAGAGAACAAATTCTGCTAGGGACCTCACAATGTACAGCCCTCATTGATCTCTGCCAATTCTGCTCTGCTTCTTATTATTTGTCCTTTAGATCAGAGGTGATAATATTAGCTGTCATGCAACACTGGGTTTGGGTGACGTGCCTGTATTAGCTGAAAGCAGACGGTCCATGGAGGCAGGGAGAAGTCAGCTGCCTGCATTGGCAGCTGTTTGAGGATATGGTGGAATAGACATGGGCCCTGTGAGTCGGGGAGTGCTGCATTGTGATCAATAGCAGTGCAGATAGAGTTGATGGTAGTTGTCTTTTCCTGAGATGGGGAATTTCAGGACAATGGCACTCATTTTTAAGGTGAGAGGAGAGAGATTTAAAAAGACATAAGAGACAATGTTTTTACACAGGTGGTCGTTCGCGTGCGGAAATGAACTTCCTGGTAGATGCATGTACAATTACAACATTTAAAAGGCATTTGGATGGACAGATGAATAGGAATGGTTTGAAGGGATATTGGCCAGGAGCTGGCAGGTGGGACCAGTTTAGATAAGGATTATGTTCAGCATGGACTGGTTGGACTGAAGGGTTTGTTTCCATGCTGTAACACTCCATGACTGGTGGAATTTCAATTCAATAAATATCTGGAATTAAGAATCTAACGATGACTGTGAATCCATTGCCAATTGTCAGAAGAACCCATCTGGTTCACTGATGTCCTTTAGGGAAGGAAACTGCCATCCTTACCTGGTCTGGCCTACATGTGACTCCAAACCCACTGCAATGTTGTTGACTCTTAACTGCCCTCTGGGTAATTACAGATGGGCAATAAATGCTGCCTGGCCAGCATTGCCCTCATCCCATGAATGAATAAAGAACTCTATGGCTCTAGTGTTCTGTACAATGTGAGAGGCTGGGACTGTGGTAGGTTGATGTTGTATGACTTTGATCATCCGCATGAGATCTTTAGACCTCATAGTACTGCTGACTGGTCCAGACCCCCAGAGTTAGCCTTCCTGGCCATCTGTTGCCATCTCCTATAGATCTCCTGCTCCCTACAAGACCCACAGCATTTCTCCTTCTTACTAACCGCCACCACTTATGCCTCCAGTATCATATCAGCATGGAACCCTTTGTCTGTACTGCTACTCACTTTTCAATAATTTACATTGCAGCAATATTGTTGATTACAACTTCTCTTTAAGGTACAGCATATCAGCAAATAACAGTGTGTTTCCTGTCCCTGTCCTCCAAAATGCAGAGATTAGCGAGCAGTGATCAGGAGTTGAGGGAGGGTGAGTGCTACTCATCCAACAATACAATCATTCAGATAAGAGGGGTTCACAAAGTTTGTGTGCTGCCCATTTCAATCTGAACAAGTGCAGGTAGGTCAGGAATCGTGACTCTCTGCACCCAAAATATTTGCTGACCACTTCCCAGCTCATCAAAAGTTGACAACCATTTGATTGTAAATAAAAGGTTCAATTGTAAGTAAAGCATGAATCATGAGTATCAGGTAGCAATAGGGAGAAATGACACCAAATTCAATTCTTGTAAATTACTCAACATGCATGAAATTGACATTCCCATATTTAAATAAGGAGCAACACAATCACTGATTCACTTTTCCATGAAGGAAGTTCACAATACCCGGAATACCCATGTGTTCTTTACTGTGAGAAAGAAGCAGTTAAAGAGATTACAAAAATCATGCATACTTCCAAGTTAACCATCACCTCAAGTACTTCTTTCTCTTGAATTGGTGGAGTTAGCATCTATATTCCCAGAAAATAAATGCCAGTTCAATGGTTACATACTTTAAAACTCTTTCAAGGCTTGAGAAACAAATTGAAAAATCTGTTCTACTTTAAAAATCATATCTGCAGACTGATCCTCAAGCAGCATTTGTAGATTGTGTTCTGATCTCCAGGAAGAGAATTCATCACAATGACGGAGGTCAATGAGGCAAAAGTAGACAGGAAAATATGAGTGAAAGAAGAGCGTGTCAACAGACAAAATCAAGGCAAAGAGTGCAGTTTAAAAAAAGCAGCAATTTGTCACTTCAAATGTGTTAAAACTCAAAATTTTATTTAGTTCTAAGTTTCAATATTAATGTGCGTAGAGTCCACAAGGGCTTAAGAACTAACATTAACACAGGATCTTCCCAGCATTTTAAGAATTTAGGAGACATTCAAGACTTTGTTTCTAAGTAGATGAAGAGCAAAATCAACAAGTTCACTGAGAGTTTTGCAAAACAGGGAGCTCTTTAAACACTTAAAAGTGGCAGAGATTCGTGACAGAATTAAGCAGGAGTGCAAAGCACATCATAGTCAGAGAGGGTGAGAATTTATAAATGAGGATTTTGAAACTGGTGTGCAGTGAAAGAGGAGGCAGAGAAGATGAAAATACAAGCTTTCTTGAGGTCAAGAATTCAGTGTAGAACATGATCCAAACTGTTTAGCTTTGGATGCACAACATATTATAAAATAAAGAACCTTGCAGACTGGCAAAAGAGTAGTCAGTTTCGATATTTGGGTGTTGGCGTGCTGGCAGAAGAGGGAACAAACTCTGAAAAGGTCCAAAATTGGACCTGAGGATAAGGCAATTATGAGGCAAAAGCAAACCCCCAGTGAAAAGGTTCAGGTCCCTGCGAACACCACAACTACCCTCGGTAAGTAGTACCAAGGGTAGGGATTAGATCCAGGCCCTCTTCATAGAACCCTCTTTTGTGGTGCAGTGGTGTTGTCCCCACTCCTGGTCCGCGAGGTCGGAATTCAAGTTCCACCTGCTCCAATGGTATATAACAACATCTCTGAACAGGTTGATTAGAAAAATAGATTAAATAAGAAAAAAAAATCAGATACAGTAATCAGGGCTGGGGCTTAAGGGCAAAAATTGGTGTTGGGTCAGAGAATTGCAAGGCTTGGGGCTGAGTTCTGAGGATTGATTGTGGGGCTGGAGAATCACAATGAGAAATGGAAAGAAATGGGAGTATAGGAGAGGAGACCAGAGGAGAATGACTAGTATGTTGGGTTAGGAAGCTACAAGTAGGAAAATGGGAGGATCAGGATAGGATGGGCAGCTATTCAGGAGCAGGGGATGAAGTGCAAGGATTGGAGGCTGGGGTGGAGAAGGATTGGAGACTGGAGGAGTGGATTAGCAGACATTTGGAGGTCGTCATGTCTGCTCTTCTACGCTGGACATTCAGTTGAGTAAGTGCCAAAAGCATACCTTGAGAGTTGCAAATGATTGCATGTTCTGTTTTACTGTGTGTAACAGTGCCAAATGTTTTGGATGTTAGACAAAATATCACAGACAGCAAAGGCAAATATGGCATAGTAGTCACAGTCACAAAATCAGTGACAGGAGAGATAGATACAAAGCACTGTCAGTCAAATTGCCACCTTGAGAGAGGAAAGATTAGAATCAAGGTTGTAATAGAAGAGAGCAATAGAGTCTTGCTTTAGGAAAATGAGTTAATGCAAGAAATCGTAAAAAGTGAGAAGCAAAGCCTAAAAGATGAAGCCAAATGACACTATGAAAATACATTGGGCCAAGGGCAGTCTCTCGAAGAGTATGAGATTGGTGAGGGGGTAGGAGGAGACTGGCAATATTCTGTGGAATTACAGAATGGTTACAACACAGAGGAGACCATTTGGCCTGCTATGCCTGTGATGGCTCTCTTCAGGAACAACTCAGCTAGTAACATTCCACAATTCTTTTCCCATAGCCTTATAAATTTCCACACCTTAGCTTCTTCACCAATTCCCTTTTGAAAGCCCATTAATATCCCATATATTCTCAGGCAGTGCATTTCACACCATCAGCACATGCTCCATAGAAAAGATTTTCCTCCTACTGCCACTGATTCTTATGCCATTTGCCTTCAATCAACACCTTCTCAATCACAGTTCTTCCACCAATGGGAACAGTGAGCAGAAAGTTACCCAGGCCCTGAATGATGAGACAGTTATGATAATATAACTCATCATTTGCTCCTCTAGGCTCCATCTTAACCAGCGATCCTCAACACTCCAGGGCACACTCCATGGACACTGGTCACCCACACTCCATGGGCATTGGTCATCCACACTCCATTGGCATTGACTGCCTGCCCCATCCATCCATGGTGGTTGATATTGCACAACCACCAGCCTCACTATTTCATCACGGCACATCTGCGACTCATTCATAATATGGTTCACCACCTTAATATTGTGCTTTGGAGCTCACTGACACCTTTCGTTACAATGTTTCTATCACGGTCCGACAGTGCAGGAAGAGGCCATGTTATTATATTGAGACCTGCAGTGACTCTCTGAAGACCATCCCACCCAGACCCCCACACTATAACATTTAGCATGGCCAATCCAGCCAACCTGCACATCTTTGGATTGTGGGAATAAACCAGAGAACCCAGCAGAAAGCCGTACAGACCCAGGGAGAAGGTGTAATTTGTACACAGATAGTGACTCAAGGCTGGGATTGAACCTGAGTCCCTGACGCCGTGTGGCAGCAGTGCTAACCATTGTACCACTGTCTCACTCAGTGTACTTAAGTCTTGCCTTGCCTTTACAGTAGACAAAATCAGGAACCTGTCACATTTGTTAGCACTGATCAATGAAGAGGATAGACACGTTGGTGCCTGGCATCGTGCCACAATAATGTCGTATCTGCAGAATTTGTCAGGATCTACTGCCACAAATACACTGAATGTGCTTCAACTAAACAGATGGGTCTCAAAATCTAACGGGAGTCATTGTCAGTAAAATCAAAGGGACTATTGTCAGTCAAGGTGTCCTGGCACTGTCAGTTAAGGGCATTGTTTGCTATTAGTCCAGGGGCTTGGACACGTCAACCACCCAGGTGTTCAGAGTCAGGGGATCTCTTCCATGATAGGGATGGGCCATGGTCTCTCAATGGTTCAAAGCAACCAGTCCAGAAATTAGCAGTAGGTCAGATGAGGTGCGACACAGAGATCAGTCAGGAGTCTGGTTAGTCGTCACACTGGGCTGACATCCAAGTCAGTCCAGGGAATGGGCATCGTTCAGTCCTGGGCATTTGTTCACTGTGCAAGTTCAAGGGGCATTCTCAGTAGCCACTGCTGTGGTGGGGAAGTTGAGGAAATCAATTCTGGGGACTGGACGCTATGTGATGGGATGCAAAAGGGATGCTAATTGTGATGGAGAGCAACACAATATATATAGTTGAGATGCAACAGAGCATGGGAGGGCAATGTGTACAATGGGGTGGGGACGGTGTTGTGCGGTCATTGATGATCACCACCACCTTAGCTTCAACAGAGAGGCAGGACATAACTATATTTGCATGACTAGGCTGTATATCTGAGGATTAGGGGGTAAAGTGGGAGATGAACTGTTAAATAAAAGAGTTGGTTGGTTATGTGGGGAAGATCAAACACAATAAGGTTGCCATTGGAGGGCAACACAAAAAAGAAAATGAAGGCTTTTAGTGGGGGTGGAGGAGTCCCCTGCTTTGAGTCTGCAGCTCACTCTATGCTCACTCATGTCACCTTCCATCCTCATCCAAATTACAAGTGCACAATGGAACTAAAAATGGCTGTTACCACACCCACAGCTGTGGAGTAACTGCTTGTCTTCACATCTCTCGAGGAAGAGGGATGTATTCTCAAGGGATGTGAGGCCTTTCAAAGGGCAGTTGTATTAATCAGACACACACATATTACAGGTTAAAGATATCTGTTATCACAGGATTGAGGATATGAATCTCATGCATTGACCAGCTCTGTTAACTACAAATCCTGGCCACAAGCAATCTCAATCATGTTACTAAACATAACAAATTAATCCCATCAATGAAGGAGAAGTAATCTCAGACAAGCGGTAAAGTTTCATCTAAGTTACACAGTTGACAAACTTATTTCAAGTTCTAGGAGCAGCTCACCTCATACCTTGGACTATAAAATGTGCGCAACATTACTCTAAAGGCAACATTGCCTTCCTTGGGAAATGTGGTGGAGGAGGGGAGAAAAATTCTCATTATTGTCGCCACTCATACATCCTACTGTGCGTGTGGTAAATGGGTTTGTACCACAGACATCTGAATCTACAGGTCTGCAATGTCAACGGTCTGTGTAGAGGCATCCCATTCCTGCCATAGGCCACCATGTTCCAATATTTTGAGGATGATGTTTAATGATATTTGTGCCTACTGGGACAGTTGATTGGTCACATTACTGGGGACCTGCTTCATTTCTGATCTTGCCACATAGCCGCATTGGAGTCATCCCCACTGAACCCAGGCTCAGAAGATGCTGTCGTTTCTGTGCTCACAGTGCGACATGCATACACAGACATGGTTCTGGAAGCCCAGGACCAGCAGCAACCTGTAGGAAATATGAAGCAGCCTCTTAATGCCGTGTTTACAGCCAAATGTACTCTTTTTTCATTTGTCTTCCATGGGATTTTGTGGACATGAAAGACGGGCGGTGGTGCTAGATTCTGTACAGAAGCAGAGTTTGGAGTGCCATGTCATGTTGCCCAGTATATTTTTCAGTACAACACCTCCTTCCATTGTTACCAAAGATGGTCATAAGGTGTTACCTCACAATGAGGCATCCATGCTTGTCAGGCTTTGGGGCTCACTGTGGTAGAGTACAAAGGACATTGATTAATTCTTTGGCACTTTGCTCCAGACACTTGAACAATGCACTGAGGCTATGTCAGGCCAATGCTCTGTGAGAGCCACAGCACTGCACCAATTAGGAGCATGAAGACACTCATCAGAAGGAATATCACGTTCACCTTCCTACAGCATAGCATCGTCAGCTGCAGCAACCCACACAGGACTTGTTTAGCAACTTCTTTCAACGGAACTGAGTTATGTGAAGTCAACTTTCACTGACTTTAAATGTTTTTATGCTACAGAGGCCAGAATCCCCTGTTTAATCCCAACTGCAAATGCAGTTTATTCTTTCTCATTCTTTGTATGTTCAGTTGAAGTTATGGTTACAAACTGATGGAAGCCTTCCAACATCTAATGCTCCCTCATTCAATCATTGTAAATGTTCATGCCAGTATAGGCACTGAAGAAAGAATGCAATCCATTTAGAGAGAGTTAGAACATGGTGTGAATCTAAGGATTTCTAGACCCTCAGGCTTCATTCTTCGAGCTGCAGCTCGGATGACAGTTACTCAAATGACTATTAATGAAATCTGAACATATATTTACAAATGTGATAATCTACCTACAATGGAGTTTTGCCCATGCCATCTCTGTGCCCTCAGAAGGTTTTCTTTTTCCATTCCTTTCCCTACACCTAGGTGCTGTCTGCAGGGTAGAGACAGCCTGCCATATTACTGGAATTTGTTGACCTTTGAGCAGGCAACCCTCATGGCATTTGTAACTGGAGGATCCAGATATGCTGAGTACACACTAGACACCTGCAGGCTTGAACATCCACAGTGTTGAGGGTCACAGGTAAAGTAGAGGAGGGGGCATCAGCTACCTCTGGAGTGTCCTCAGAGGAGACTTCTAGGGGACCAAGATGTGGATCCACCTCTGATTGGGCACCTACTGGCACCTCTCTCTCTCCTTGTAAGGAAACAGATCCTGGGGTGAAGTCAAAGCTCTCATCATTTTGTCGTCTTTCTCTTCTGAGGAGACCAAGCTGAGCATCTAAACCTAGCAGTATAACTCAAGTCGCTCATCCCTGGAACCATTGTGAAAAAGATTTTTTTTTTCCTACAATTTCTCTCATGCTTCACATTCATGCTAAAGTGTAGTGTCCAGAATTGGACAACAGTACTCTAGTTGAAACCTAAGCAGGGTTTATTTAGCGATTCATCATAACTTTCTTTCTTTTGTACTCCATCCCAATTTTGTTCTGTGACCTCCAATTGTGCTACACATGAAGTCCCAGGCTAGGGTTAGGGTTTGGTTCCTCTGTTCTTGCAAACCCTTTAGAATTTCTGCTTTATTTTTTCTTGCATTAAGTCATTCTTCCAATCTTTCACACTTGAATTTCACCTGCCACAGCCATACCGCCTCCATCACATCCTTGTCTTCTTGAGATTCACATCCTCAATTCAGTGATGACAGATGTCTTTAGTCTGTAATATGTGAGGGTCTGATTAATGTAATTGTCCTTTGTTTTCTTGAAGTCTACAACTGTCCTCATCCTAGTTCATAATATTTCCAAGTTTTTTGTAATCTGCAAATTTTGAAGTGTCATACAATATTAGGGCAAGGTTATAGGAATGCTAGAATATAAAATGAAGAGTGAGCAAGCAGATGTAAAAGCTAAGAGTTTCATCCTTTGACATCACAAAATACAAATCTTCCTTACATATGGCATCAAAACATTGTTAAGTCAGAAGATGAAGTAGGGAACTAGACACTAATGTTATACTTAACTGTAGATTTATTTATAGAAGCAACATGATAAATGTCTATCTCCTCCCTAAGTAAAATCCTGGGTCCTAGAAGTTTCTCTTTATACTGTTTTGAAAAGAACAACATAAAAAAATAGAGAGCACCTTACAGTGGCAGGCCATTAGAATACAAAAATGAATGAAGCAATCTTAGCAAATTAAAGTAAATAGCAATTTGAAGTCCCTCTTTATATATGCTCAAGGCATTTAATCAAATAAGGAAGACAGATAGGTAGAAGGAAGATCCTGCACTAAAATCGGTGTAGCTCAAAGAGCAACGTTTTCCTTATTCTACGCTGCCTCATAATAATCAAACAAAAAACCATTTCAAACTTGCAATATCAAAACTGACTTGGTCTTCTCTTTACATTAAAGCAAGGTAGACAGCCTACCTAACAATTAGGAAAATATTAGGAAAAAGTTACACAATAAGAAACCAAACTGTTTACTTTTGTGAATGAATTTGTAAAGAAACAGCTTTTTGTTTTTATTCACCTACTAAAATAGTGCCAGAAAAGTTACTTAAATGACACTCATATTTGCATCTGAATTTAATAGCAATTTGGAATAAAACCAGCCTAACGGTCACAATGCTAATTATCATAAAACACCCATCTGCTTCGCTAATGTCCTTCGGGGAAGGAAATCTGCCATTCCTACCCAGTCTGGCCTACACATGACCATAACAATCTATTTAACTCTCAATTCCCCCCAGGCAATTAGTGATGGCAATAAATGCCAACCTGGCCAGCAATGTCCATGTCCATGAATGAATTTTTAAAACACTTCCAAATGAACAGGACACAGTGGACATCTTCCTTTGCACTGATGGCATCAACTCAAGCACTTTAATACAATGAGATTGGTAAAACATTGTAAGCAACAGAGTTACTCGGTACAATATCTAATTGAAAGGTGCGGCAAGTTCGTATCTTGGTAGACCCTAGTAAAGCATTTAAACTTTTTTTATCACTAAGTTGTAATTCATTCAATGGTGAAATTTGATTGTCATCACCCTGTCTATATAATTCTTGCTACTGTAGCTGTGTTATTCTCCTTGAAAGTCTGATATCTCTATGCCCAACAGAGCCTCCCTCCATTGATAAATTTCCTGAAAAAACACTTGCATAGTTCTGTGTCTGAACCTGGATGCTTTGGGCTATTCAACACACCATACCAGTATTCCAAAGAAATGAGTTCTGTTGCCAAAAACATTTTTTTGTGTAGTTACCCTTTTGAGGACACTAATTCTATTTCTCTGCAACAAATTCTCAATGTCTAGCACCCTAATGCCAGGAGCTTGGCATTATGATGATAATTTGCAGGGCTTGTCTGTTTCCTGACATTCTGCCAATTCCATCTTTGGGAATTTGCCTGAGTGAAATTTCTAGGCTTCTGTCTTTGGAAAAACAAGTAACAGGAGTTTCAAATATGCCCTACATAATTCATATTTATCATTTTAATAGAACTATTTCTGAGATGGAGATTAGTCTCTTTTAGCTGTTGTGTTCTCTATGAAAAGAATTTCCATCACAAAGGAAATCAGAAGATTCTTTCCCTTTAGAAGCCAAAACTCTCATGATTTTGGCTGTGGTCTTGAAGCTAAATCATTGCAAAGTGAAGGAACATTTTTCAACTGAGCAACATGAAGTTGATGATAGTTACTGTTTCAATACAAGGAGGATGAATTCCTACAGAAGTGGATTAAAGTCACAAGTCAAAGGTATAGACTTACGGATGGCTGAATTTTCCATGTCTTGTTCATAAATTTAGAAATTAAGGAGTCCTCTGGGTAGACATGAAAGGCTAATCTGACATCACATTTTTAATATTCTTGAGTCTGAAGTCTTCATCAAAAGAGTCACATGAAAAATACAGATGGGGTCTAGATTCTACATGAAAGGAATCCTCTCTGCAGTCCTGAACACACAAGGATAATTGCTATTTCAATTATATCCCAATTAACTTTCCAGAAGTAGATTTCCAGCACCGTAATTGTGATGGCCTGCTTTGCAAACTAATGGTATTCAAGTTCTTTCGAATTGATGCCCTTTCATAGCATCAAGCGGGAACCAAATGAAACTGTGGTTCAACTCCCATTTATAGACATAAAAGACTAAAATGTGTATAATTCAAATGTGTGAAACTCCAACATTAATCACTGCCTTTGCTTGCTCGGCCTAAAAAAAAATTGGCAAGTGATGTTCAACAATAATAACAGTGAGGTAGCAGGGGGCAGAATCGTACAGTGCCTTGAATGATGTAGACTCTGGAACTAAATGTGCCAGAATCTCTCAAGACGTTTGGCAAGATCTACCTCGCTATTGTGAGCAATTTGCTGTATCTTTTACTTAAGTTTCAGTCATTGAGGTGAGTTCAGACTAGGGAGTGACGAGTTGTCTATGAGGGGAATTATAGCTTGTTAATGAACTTAGTGAGTGCACTACTTGTCTCATTAATGTGCAGCTTTCTAATATACCAGCCACTGTGAACAAACTGGATGCTGAGAATTCTCGACATAGAAGTCACAGCTTGCTCCACAGGGCCTCCATGTTGGACACAAAGTACTAACATCTCAAGGCATGCTCCATGGGCACCGGCCACCTGCACCCCACAATGTCCATAGATATTGGCATGTAGTGTATGCTGGCTTCTAAGAACATTCATGGCACATCTTTGATCCTCTTACTGGATGCTTCTGCACTTCATTACTGCAACTCTGGACTCAATTGCATCTATCATTATAATGATGCAGCCAGGACACTTTGCACCCTGGGACACACACCCATCTCACAAACTCCACCTTGTTGCATTCTTGAGCTGTTTGCTTGCTCTCCTAGAAATCACTCACTCTGTGCCTATCTGGCTGTTCAAAACAGCCTTGCTTTGCCTTTTTGCAACCCTCCAGCCAGAGTTACCAGTCTCACAATACTGTTGTATTACCTTGCCATTTAGCGCAGACATAAAACCAGGAAGCTTGTCGTAGTTGTCAAGAGTCCTCAGGGTACAGGGTTTGTGCTGTTGGCGGCTAAGGTGAGTGACAGAAATTAAGGGGAGATGTTACAAGGAATATTGAGTGTGGTAGAGCACAAGCTTTGAAGTCTGTAGAGTAACAAAGATTAACTAAGTGTGAGGTATTGAAGAGAAGATGGTGGCACTTACCCTGGTAGGTTGGAGAATGTCTTTCACTTTCTTCCTACATTGCTGTGTATTCCTCCAGTTGGCAGACACTGCAGTGTCCCGGGGCATCCTTGAACCAGGTTGGCAAGGCCTGCTATCACGAGCTCCTCAGCTGGTCCTGAGTTAAGAGGGCATCCCATGTCTGCACCATGTCACTCAGCGGGACCTACAGGTCCCTGACAGAAAAGTGGAGTGCCAAATTTCTATTCCTGAGTCAAATGTCAGAGAGCACGCAGGACCTGGCCTTTTAAAGAGGCAAACGTGCCAGGGATGCCAGTCAATTCCAGGATATTCCTGCCCCTCTTTCTGTACAAGCACCACCGTCTATGTGAAAAAGTTGCCTCTCAGGTCCCTTTTAAATCTTTCCCGTCTCACTTTAAGCTTATGCCATCTAGCTTTGAACTCCCCTACCCTTTGAAAAGACTTTGGTTATTCACTTTATGTATGTCCTTCATGATTTTATAAACTTCTATAAAGCCACCCATTAGGCACCAATGCTCCAGAGAAAATAGTCCCAGCCTATCCAGCCTCTCCTTATAACACAAACCTTCCAGTCCAAGCAACATCCTTGTAAATCCTTTCTGCACCCTTTCCAGTTTAACAACATCCTTTCAATAGCAGGGAACTGCGCACAGTATTCTAAAAGTGGCCTCAGCAATATCTTGTACAGCCTCAACATGACGTCCCAACTCCCATAGTCAATGCTCTGACCAATGAAGGCAAGCATACCAAATGTCTTCTTCACCACCCTGTTCACCTGCCACACACACTTTCAAGGAAATATGAACCTGCACCCTTTGGCCCCTCCATTCAACAACACTCCCAGGGCCCTACCATTAACTGTGAGATTCCTGCCCTCGTTTGCCCTACCAAAATGCAACACCTCATATTTATCTAAACTCCATCTTCCATGTTGTATGACTCCATGAATCAGTGGTGAGTTGTTCTGGGCACATTGTGTTGTAAGATGGTGCTAGAATCGGGTGAGAGAGACACCAAAGGGGCAAGGTAGGTAGTTAATGAAGTGAATTTGGTAATATAAGGCAAGAGAATGTTGCTAGGCCTCAGTATGAGAAACCCTCCAAAAAGCAAGACAGAACTGATACTTAGCCGAAAAATATGTAAGTTTCAGCCCATATTTTGGTAGAAGGTTCTGTGAGGGCTATTTATTTATTGAAGGGTACAAGCCTGAGTACGGTAGAGGAACAGAGGGATCCCAAAGTGCAAATACACCAATCATAAAAGTGTTCCACATGTGAACAAGGCCATAAAAAGGCAAGCAATAAAATGTAATTCTATAAGGACAGTCTTGGAAGTTAGAATGTTATGCTAAACCTAAATTGAACATTGGCTAAACTGCAATACAGGACAGCATACAACAAAAAGATTTGGGAAAAGACCACAAAAGGTACAGAGAAGGTTAAATAATATTAGCAAAAATGTGTGGTGGACATACAGACCAGGAAAGTATTAGTAAACTGGGTCTATTTTCCTTTGAAGAAAGGTTGAGGGGTGACCTAATGGAGGTATTTGGAACTATAAATGGTGATGGTACAGGGGATACAGAGAGATTATTTCCTATAAGGCAAGAGTACATTTAGAGACCATTAATATAAGAAATTGAATATTAAATTCAGAAGCGATATCTTTACCTAAACAGTGCTGAAAATGTGGAATTCACTACCACAAGGAGGACTTTAAGAGAATAGTATAGATATAGTTAAGGGGGCACTAGACAAGCATGTGCAGATGAAAGGAATAGAAGGTTATAACTGCCAATTTAGATGAGAGAAGTTGGAAGGAGTCACACATGGAGAATAAATATTAGCATGGTTGGGTCAAATGGCTTGCTTCTGTACTGCACAGTCGTTGCAATCGTATGTACCGCATTGTAACACAGAAAATAAAGGCAGGATATATTGCTGCTCCAAAACTTACTCATCAATGACCTTCCATGATCTCCAATATTTTAATCACAGTAATCTCGCTCTTGCACAACAGGATCTGCTTGCCCCGTGATGGAAGATATCAAGGGGTGTTTTGGACATACTGCACATAAACCCACATGCAGCATATTTGAAGAAACAATATATCAGCAAATATAAACAAAACTACCACATTAACAGTGATGGGAAGGGAATTGAAAAGATTTAATTTCAAAAGGTTGCCACTGCAAATTTTTTACTTGTTATGCCCTTTCTCTTTAAGCTGGCCTATAATATTTAAAAATTGTCTAGTCCTTAAGGCACCTCAAAGCACTTCTTTTACATGTAATCATGCAGGATTATTTACTGCAGCAGGGCGAAAGCCCTATGAGTATAGAACTACTTCTGGAAGGAACTCTGCAACATAATGGGAACTAGCAAACTATTCTGCTCCTTTGGTCATATATGGAAAGACAACTTTTGGAGAGTTAGAATTAGGCTGCCACATTACTTGCCCTTCGATACTCCACCTATCTATAGTAAACTCCTGCCCCGCTATCAGATATATTTTAACATCAACTAAGTTGAAATTTCATGCCCAGCATTTCTACTTGAGATGATGAAACATATGTTTAAAGGAGCGAGGCTCCAAAAGCTTGTGATTACAAATAAACCTGTCGGACTATAACCTGGTGTTGTGCAATTTCAGACCAATGTTTTAAAAATAATTGCACTTATTGTACCTTGGAAATGTAAACATTCGCATCTGTACCTTGGAGCTCATGCTCTGCTGGGAACATTTCAAGTTGCTAACTCAAAAATCTGTTTGCACACTTCAGAAGAAGAAAGAGAATCGTATTAAGGTGTTAATTATTTTTCTTAATTTCCTCTGCAAACCACCGCTACCAGCATACATGAGAAAATGTTTTCCTCATTGCCCTGTCATTGTGAGAAACACTTGCCCTTCAATTTGAACTCGGGTCCTTCCTCCAAAATATTCACAAGTTCCCACAGCTCAGAGTAACACCAATTCCCAGCCTCAAACTAACCAAACAAAAAACAATTCACACACAGCCCAACTGTAGAAAGGTAGGCTAAAGCAAACAAATGGTCACAAGAGATAGAAAACTGCAGCTGACATAACAGGGAAGAAGATTAGTACAATATAAAGTACGTAACTTCTCTGCACAGAAGGTGGGAAGTCAAAAATCATGAACATGCACTCCATTAATTAACATGTACATCCCGATACGGCACATTTGTTGAAATAATCAAAGCAATGGAATGGCAATGGCTCAGATCCTTGTTATCTATTCGAAAAAAATGCCTTTAAAAAACCATGATTGTGATTCCAACACTGGAAGTTCTTAGGAATGGGTTTTCAGAAGAGTAATTAATAAGAATCCATAAGATTTTCTAAAATCTTAGGGAATGTTGGTATTGCTGTTGCTAGAACTCTCTCAATTGTACCAAATAAAACATCACAAAATATGAATACTCACTCAATCATCCCATGTGCTGAAGCACTTCTCACTAATAACTGTGCCATGTACTTTCTAATTTTGGCACATCATTACTTTTTCTAATCCTCATTCCTGCCTTCATCCCTCTAAAATGCTTCCATTATTACCCAAAACAGGCTGACTACTAGCATCACTGGAGAGGTGATGGCCCAGTGGTATTATTGCTGAACTGTTAATCCAGAGACCCAGATAACATTCTGGGGACCTGGGTTCAAATCCCACCACGGCAGATGGTTGATTTTGAATTCCATAAATAGCTGGAATTAAGAGTCTAGTGATGACCATGAATCCATTGTCAGTTGTTGGGGAAAAATGCATCTGGTTCACTAATGTCCTTTAGAGAAGGAAATGGCCATCCTTACCTGGTCCAGCCTACATGTGACTCCAGATCCACAGCAATGTGGTTGACTCTGAACTGCCCTCTGGGCAATTAGGGATGGGCAATAAATGCTGCCTGGCCAGTGACATCCTCATCCCATGAATGAATAAAAGACTTACACCATATAACAGATGGCACACTTTGATTAAGAAGTAATGATACTATCATTGTGCAGAACTCTATCTTGAGGACCAGCTAAAAAAATTATTGTAGAGCTGGATAAACGCAGCAGGCCAAGCAGCATCAGAGGAGCAGGAAAGCTGATGTTTCGGGCCTAGACCCT
>JAHRHZ010000082.1:8635199-8694690 GCA_024137785.1 Ginglymostoma cirratum | reverse complement strand
TTTTTCTGAAGAAGGGTCAAGGCCCGAAACATCAGCCTTCCTGCTCCTCTGATGCTGCTTGGCCTGCTGTGTTCATCCAGCTCTATACCTTGTTATCTCAGATTCTCCAGCATCTGAAGATCCTACTATCACTAAAAAATTTGTTGCTGGTACCATTTGAATCTGTTGGAGAGGTAAGTCCTGCATTCAAAACTGCAGCCATCTACTTGTCAGGCAAATGATGTGTGAAATCTGAAAAACCGCAGATGCTGTAAATCAGAAAAAAAAACAGAAAATGCTCGAAAAGCTCAGCAAGTCTTACAGCATCTGTGGAGAGAAATCAGAGTTAATGTTTTGGATTGAGTGACCCCTCCTCAGAACAGGAATTGCCTGCAATTCTCTCCTTTGAAATGACACCTCTGGGCTTTAACCTTCTGTTCTTCATTCTCTAAATGTAAAACATCAGGAACCTTGAAAAGATTTTGTTTCCAGTAACAATATGTTGTTTCATGCAGCAAACTAATTTTATATTGATGAGTTTTACAGAAATTATGGCACATCCACCTTGTGGACACAGCCCTGGAAATCAAACTCCCAACCATACCATTGAGTCAGAGAGCCATCTTAAATTTAATCTACATTTATTTTAGATCTAATCAATCTAACATTTCAAATAAATCTTTGAGTCGCTCAAAATAACCAATCTCTTATACTTGAGGTAAGTTTTGAAAATATTTCTACTAGCGCACAGTTAAAAAAGAAATGGATGAGGTGGTGGGTACTTGGAATGAGCTACCAAAGGAAGTGGTGGAGACTGGTATATTTACAACATTTGAAAGGCATCAGATATGAATAGGAACGGTTTAGAGGGATATAGGCCAAATGATGGCAAATGGGACTAAATCAAATTGAAATGTCTGGTGAGTGATAATGAATTGGTCCGAAGGATCTATTTAAGTAAACTGAAATGCCCAAAAATTCCTCAGTGCGAGTCTATGAATGAATGGATAAATATATAGGTTTGCGAATGGGTGAGATATATGGATAAGGGTTTAGGGTGTATGAGGTAAATGGGTAAAGCGAGTGAAGTAGTTGGATATGATGGCAGGTGCTCAGGTGGTAATGTCAGCTCGGTCGTGAAAGGGACCGGGGTGGGGGGGGGGGGGGGCGGAGGGGGGGGGTTGGTGGGGGTTGGTGTCAGCGGAGCCTAGTTGGTCTAGTTAGGGGTTGGGGAGGAAGTTAGATGATGTGAGAACGTCTTCCTTTTCCTGGGTAACTACTCAGGAAAGTAAAGTGGGATTGTCTGAAGGTGCTGCTACTAATTCACAGCCAGAGAATTTTTCAGAGGCTCCTAGAGAGCACAGGTACCCATTGTAGTTTCCCAGGTATTTTCCATGGAGTCTGTGTTGGAACATCTGAGCAGTCACAGTGTGGGGTGTGTGCAGTGTCCAACTACCTAGAAACCAGAAAATCTGTGCCAATATTAATATTAATCTTCTATGATACTTCTACAATGATAAATAAAAACTATATAATTAGAATTTAGGAAATGATCCAGATCCACCCAAAACTAATGAGTAAGTGGAACTAACTGAAGCAAAATTTAGTTTTGGATATAGGCCAGTGTTGTCATAAGGGTATATGACAATGACTTGGTCTCAGGCTCCTTATAAATGAAAGTATGTATAATTGTGAGCAGAATCAAATTAATCCCTTAGTTTTCACGTCAATCACTTTTTTCCAAGTAATCATTAAAGGCCAGCTGGTATCATCCTGTCAATGCTGCATATTCCTTTTAACTTTTCTTGCTGCATTATACTTTCGGGAAAGATACAGATGGTGACAACTGAAATAATCTCTTCTTAATGATTAAACAGAACAGAATTCAGTCTCTAACTGGATACAAATATCAGAACATCTTGGCTTTCAACGCATTTCCTTTGAAACATACAAGATAAGAGCAGGAGGAGGCCATTCGACTCTTTGAGCCTGCTTTGCCATTCTTCACGATCATGGCTGATCGTCCAACTCAACAGCCTAATCCTGCTTTCTCCCCATAAACTTTGATCCCATTCACCTAAAGTGCTATATCTAGTCACCTCTTGAATACATTCAATGTTTTGCATCAATTACTTCCTGTGGTAATGAATTCCACAGGGTCACCATTCTTTGAGTGAAGAAATGTCTGCTCACCCCTCCATCCTAAATTGTTTACCTCGAATCCTCAGACTGTGACCCCTGGTTCTGGACACACCCACCATCAGGAACATCCTCCCTGCATCTACCCTATCCAGTCCTATTAGATTTTATAAGTCTCTGTGAGATCCCCCATCATTCGTCTGAACTCCAGCGAAAACAATCCCACCTAGTCAATCTCCCCTCATACGTCAGACCCGCCATACCCGGAATCAGCCTGATAAACCTTCACTGCAGTGCCTTGAGAGCAAGAGCATCCTTCCTTTGCAAAGGAGACCAAAATTGCGCACAATATTCTAGGTGTGGCCTCACCAAGGCCCTGTATAACTGCAGCAACACATCCCTGCTCCTGTACTCAAAACCTCTCAAAATGAAGGCCAACATACCATTTTCCATCTTTACCATCTGCTGCGCCTGCATGCTTACCTTCAGCAACTGGTGCACAAGGACACCCAGGTCCTGCTGCATACTTCCCTCTCCCAATTTACAGCCATTCGGGTAGTAATCTGCCTTCTTGTTTTTGCTTCCGAAGTGAATAACCTCACATTTATCCAAATTATATTGCATCTGCCATTGATTTGCCCATTCACGCAATCTGTCCAAATCATGCTTAAGGATCTCTGCACCCTCGTCACAGTTCACCCTCCCACCCAACTTGGTATCATCTGCAAACTTGGAGATGTTAACATTTTGTTCCCTCATCCAAATCATTAATATATATTGTGAATAGCTGGGGCCCAGCGCCAGTCCCTGTGGCACCCCAATAATTACTGCTGCCGATTTGAAAAGGACCCATTAATTCATACTCTTTGTTTCCTCTCTGCCAACCAATTTCAAGCATGAATTACCCTTCATAAATCCATACTGACTCTGTCTGATCCTGCCACTGCTTTCTAAATACTCTTCTATAAAATCCTCGATGATGGATTTGAGAATTTTCCCTAATACCGATGTTAGGCTCACCTGCCTATTATTTCCTGTTTTCTGTCTAACTCCCTTTTTGAATATTGGAGTGACATTAGCCACCCTCCAATCTGCAGGGACTGTTCCAGAGTCTATAGAATCCTGGAAGATAACCATCAATGCATCCGTTATTTCTAGAGCCACTTCCTTAAGTACTATGGAATGTAGATTATCAGGCCCCAGGGATTTATCAGCCTTCAATCCCAATAATTTTCCCAGCACCATTTCTCTACTAATATTGATCTCCCTCAGTCCTTCCCTCTCACTGAATCTTGCATCCTCCAACAATTCTGGTATCTGATTTGTGCCCTCTTTTGTGAAGACAGATCCAAAGTATGTATTCAGTTCCTTAGCCACTTCTTTGTCCCCTAATATACATTCCCCCATTTCACCAACTAGTGCAAAAAAACAGCTGAGAGAAGAAACTAGAGGTGTTTTTGTGATTGCCAGACAGTTAAATATCACTATATAATTACATTAATAGTTGACAGCAACATATAAATATATAATATATATACATATAGGCTTAGTTCATAAATGTGAAAATTACAAACTTCTCTGGCATGTATTCCGAAGGTATAATGTTTGGAAAAATATGGTGGATTGTGTCTGAGAGAAGTCATTATTTTCTTTTAAAAAAAGCATGGAAATTTGCAGCTCCATCAATTGCTAACTTCTGACACTTTAGGAGCTGATTATTCCCCAGTGGCCCGGGATCTAGGTTTACAGCCTGTTTTTTTTTTGTTTAAAAAGATCAGAATTAGATTATTTTTGTTACATTAAAGAAAAGTTTATTTGTGGATTCAATTAAAGTCTTTTTGTCTCTGCGATAGGTGTTTTGCCGCCGAAGCCTACAGTGAGCAGCAGCAAAAACTGTTCACAGGTGGAGTAATTTGCAGCCATCAGACTTTGACTATTTTTCCAGGTCCTCAGAGGTACAACTACAGTTTCCAAACATAAACGAAAAAGAAAATACTGGAAAGGCGCAGGTGGTCATTCAATCAGGGATTTGCTTTTAATTGAGTGACCAGCTGTGCATTCCTAGTATTTTCTATTTGTTTCACCTTTTTCAACATTTCTGCTTTCCTATTTTGTTTCGAAATCAAAGCACCATATTGGTACATGGCAGTGAGATGTGTTGGAATTTTCTTGCAACATAACAGCATTGATTTATCAAGAAAGAAACGTACCCAGACCAATGATTTTAATGGCTATCACTATGAAACTGAAACATCTTCCCTTTACCTTGTAAATGAATCTGCACAAAATAATATATTAGCATAAAATGAAAAAATAGGAGTGCACTATACACTAAATGTAGATGCACAGAAGCCTCAAGTTATCTTTCAAAATTGACTGATTGGGAATATAATTACATTACAGTGGTAACAGTTATACTCAAGAAAAGAAACACACATTTTTACAGTTCTCAATAAACTCAGATAACCCTGACTGCTACTTTATCATTCTGTGAAACATAACGAGTCACATAACTGATGTTTATTGCTACTGTGTTGTAATATCCTTTGTAGATTAACTTCCTCAAGAGAAGTTTTTTTGTTGAAACAACTCTGTCTTAATATCAAAATGCTCATATTTACAAGCATCAAAACAATTGAGGACTATCTATATATATTGACTTGGAAATCATTAGGTGCACATTTGATATCTCTCGTGACACTAACTCACATTATACTCACATTATTTGTTTTAAACAAAGTCACATAAAAATCTACCTATAAATCTCTATCACATTTGATGAAATGTAACTAAGTTACACAGCATCTAGGCACACTGTTTCCTCACCCCTAATTCCACATTACTGAAGAGGTAAAAACTGAGAGAAAAAAAGAGCAGATCAAAAAGAAAAATAAACACTCTGAAAAATTACTCTTTGACCTCCGCAGGTGATGTAAAACAATCTGGCAGATTGCACAGATCAAGTGTGATCTATTACACCTTCTAAATGATCTAATCTATGCTGCAGTTGAATAATAATCTATAGTGTGGATACATTCCAAGAATTTGTATTAGTAAATGTGAAAGATTCCACTAGTGGATATAGTGATAGAGTTCAAGAGGACATAAGCAGGCTGATGAAATATGTAAACATGTGGCAGATGAAATTCAAGCAGAGAACTGTGAAGAGATACATTGTGGTAGGAAGAGTCAGAACAGGCAAAATAGATAAAAAGGATCCAATCCTAAAAGGGGTTCAAGAGCAGAGGGGTCTGAGAGTATAGGTACATATATCATTGGAGCTGATGGAACAGGTCAAAAAAGTGGTTTAAAAGCATGTGGGATCCTGAACTTATTAAACAGGTGCATAAAAGGTCATGATGAACATTTGTAAATCACTGATTCAGCTTCAACTGCAGTATTGTGCTGTATTCTGTGCATAGGTGGGGTTGTTCCCCTTCATGGAAGTTGAGAGGACTTTCAGAGGAGGTGTTCAAAATCATGACAAATCAAGTTAGAAAGGAATTAGTCCTATTGGTATAGCAGTAAGTGGATACATATCTCTGGCGACTGGAAAATAACCAAAGATGAAATAAGTAAACTTTTTTTAATGCAGTGAGTTGTTAGAATCGGGAATGCACTGTGTAAGAGGCTGGTGAAAGCATATTCAATTACAGATTTCAACTGGAAATGCTGCTGAATACAAAGTGTTGCAGGGCAGACGGGAATTCGTGAAATTGCATTTGCGAAAATCCAGGACAAAATTCCGTCCTCCTAAATTCTAGATCCTATTAATCCTTCGAAACATCTCCACAACACCTGAGGCATAACCATTCGGCTACTCCCTCTCCTTAATTAGGATATCACACTGCAGAAATTTAATCCTCGCATCTTTGTTGGGCTCAAAGGCAATCCCCTGTGTACTCAGCTCTTCAAAGTACAGTTCAAATAAAGTTTGTAATGCAGAAGGCACTGCTTGCATTTAAATAAGTTATTGGATCCAACCCTTTCCAACTATACAAAAAAGCTGCTGTTTTGACAGTCAGAAGCTGACATTTTAAATATTTTTCTTTCAGACTCTCATTATCGAAAGTTCAGTTATGAGATATATGAAGCCACTACAAAAACTGGACTTGCAGACCATCTCACAGACTTGATGTATCAAGACACATGTGATTATGCGTCAGATGACTCCAGTTCAAGGGGAAAAAATGACTGGAATAGCGGCAGGCTAAATGGAGCAACATTTGCTCTACTTCTGATGTCACATGCAATAATCAAGCAATATCACTTTCTTAACGTGAGTTCCAAGCGGAATTCAGTATTCCATAAGCTTTTTGTTTCCTTGTTTTTGTCTCTTTCATCAGACATGCTAATAACTTTCGTGTAGTCAGAAAGCTACACCAAAGTTTGAAACTGTGATTTCAAAATAATCAACATACATGATTGTATTCCAACTTTAATTTTCTCACATTTGCAATCAAAAGCTGTCGCAGCACATTCATTTTCAATTTAAAATTCGGTTCATATTTTAACAAAATTCAAAATAGTATAATTCAAAATATTCATTTTTAATTTAAAATATCAGATGTAATTATTATAAGTGATGGCTGGATCGCAAATATGAAATCATGATATAGATTATCATGTGCAATCTTTTGTTCCAATAGATGGAAATCAGGCACGTTCTATAAAATGCTTGTAATCCTCTTCCAAAACTGTTGTTCCAGTGATGAAGACAGAAATCTGCTCTGCTGTTTATAACGTTATGGGTGAATGTTGCACTCAGAAAACGTTGTCACTGGGGGAGGTTTTTTTTCTGTCAAGCTTCCGTTAATCACTTCCTGGCACAAAACATTGGTTACTGCACCGTGGGTCCCACTTTTCCCCAAAGCACGTGCCTTCGGTTCAAAATCGAAAGTGCACTTGCTTTAAAAGTAACAATGCCCAATTCCCATAAATGAAGTCGTTTATGTCCCAATGATAACAAGACACTGATACTAACCACATAAATTCAAAAAAACAGTCACCGTTAGGAATTAGTCATAAAGTCGTCTAAAATAAAACTAAAATTGAAGAGAATTTGAAGCAATTGTTTGTTGTAAAATACGGAATGGCAATTGTCTACAGTAGATGCGAGGAGCGAAAACCATCATTGACTATGGGCCAAATGGTCACTATCCGCAATTCCCATCACCGGAAGTGAAATGTTATTGCTTACAATGACACTGAACATCAGATGATGTGTTAACTTAGAAACCAATCCGTACTTGTCCATTTTGCATCAGTGCCTGACCCCCGGTTGTACTTCACAACATGAAGAAAGTGTAAATAATATGTAAGTGCTGCAATTCTACAGAAAGTCATGGAAATCATACTTGTAGTGAGCAACGGCCATACAGATGACAGCTCCATTACATCCTTGCACTCGTCTTAAGACTTAATTTTCTTCTGAAATCCAATAGTTCAGCATCAATGGTCAGTCTGCTACCTCTTCAACAGTGACAGTTTTTCGCCCGGGCCTAGTTTCCGAAATGAATCCTTAACCGATTGGCAATTCAGGATGTTACTCAACCAGAATAGGAGCTGGTACCTTGAAGTATGTTCCAAACTTGCCAGCAGCCCAGGCCCAGTAAACACGCTTGATTGAGGAGGAAGCAAATTTCTTCAAACTGTTGCTCGTCTTTCTGTTGTTGTTTAATGATCATGCCTTTTGCATCAGTTGGGATTCCCATCTTTCCACCTGCCTCTCCCCAGGGTGTGATCAGGATCCTCACCTGCAGAAGGCAAAATTCAATTTCTCTCGCTTTTATTCGATCTCCCAAATAAATTGCCAAGTGATGTCCAATCTGAGGTTAAATTCGTCACAATGATCTGGCAATGTAGTAACAGATTTTGCACGGCAGGCTTACAGTTGTATTCCCTTCTCTGTTCCTAATTGTTTTATTTTATAGAGGTCCATTATTTTAATTGCAAATCGAAAACCAGTTCATATCACGTTCTTCTCAGTTCTTTTTAACGGGAATTTCTGGTCAATTTTGAAATTTCCAGGCCTGATTTGTCATTCAAACGCAACCCAGTGGAACACGTACTGAAGCACCTGACAGATTCTGTGGAACACTTTGTTGTCCTGCTTTACGGGGGATCTGTTTATTGATTTTTATTTGTTCGGAATTTTGTTAGATTCTGGCGAGGACCTCAACACTGGGTAACGTTGAGCGAGAGAGATGTGTAGCCAACTGTGTCGGTCGCTTAAAGTACGCTGTGCATCTAACGCGAAGTGGAAATGATCGCCTCTCATTGATGAGAAATAGGCTTCAATGTAAACCGCACAGTTGCAGAGTGAGGTGAAATTTCCAAACTGTGGTGTGAATACGTTGCCTCTGATTTGCTCGTCACTTGCAAGTTTCTTAACTTTGCGCCGTGTATGACTTTCACACTGGGCCCTCCTGAGATCGTAAAATAAAACGACACACGTCAAGAGCACAGTGTACATTTTATTGTGACATTTTATTTTGCCCAGATTGTGCTCTCTCCTTCCCCGACATTCAAGGTGGCTTCGAGATCGTTGTAGGACAGCATTGAACCTCACTAACATATTTCAAATTACATTGAAGTGGGAAACAAAGGTATAAAATTGCAGAATACCAATAGAGAAGCAAAATGCATCCAGTTCGGGGAATGTTGAACGCAACCAGTTGGACCGTTCTTTGTACGTGTATAACATGAGTAATAGTAAACTTTTGTCATGAAATGCAATAAAATAACCCGCTGCCCCCTCACATGCAGACCCGTGTTTTCTAAGATTTTATTTAATGGTTGACCTCAGTCCCCTTGGCCAAAGAGATCAGGGAGGAAGAGGGAGTCACTGTTCCAGTTTACACATTCATTCATGGTGCAACAAATGGAGATTATGAATAAACAGCGAAAAAAATGTAAATAAACTTGCGGCTCGGGGGCACCGAAATAATAACGAAAATGGTTTGTATGTATTTTGAAAAGTCCCTGTTTCGTTTTAAGCTGGTGTTGGCATATAGTATTTCAGGCTCATTTCAGCAGGAGCGCTGACAAACGTAAATAAACGATGTTACAAGCAGCAGAGGACAGAATTTCCCCTGCAAAACACAGGACGCGTGCTTTGAAATGAATTCGCCCTGAAACATCTGAAAACGATTACAATTTAGAAGCCTTCAATTAGCTCAGGTACCTGCAGCCACACGCGCTGCCCATATTACACTCAGCAATTATATTTCCACAACTTTAGAAAACCAAATAAATAACCAGACTACATCACAGATTGAGGATAGCTTCACGAAACTGCTTTAGATAAAGTCTAATAAGACGCTATTAGAGTATTTTAAAGTGGGTGAACGATATTCAAATGCTCGAAATCTGAATTCATATTTGGTTAGCATTAATTACGCCATGGAATGTAATCCGGTTAACATGACAGAGGGGACTCGTATCATTCTCCAGCTCACACCGTCTCTCAAATCTCGTTTTGTCCTCACACGTGTTTCGGGGACTTAGCGGTCGCATTCAAATGACTGTATTGACCAGGAACGTTGAGACCAAATCGCCCGAATATTTTGAGGGGTCGGGACTATATGACTCGTGACTCGGAAAAAAAACCCAAAACTCGTGCGAAGTGAAGTGCCACGAACTGAAACGAGTGCCTTTTTTTCTGAACGGTAAAGGGTTTTTTTTCCTTCTTCCTGGCATTACTTTATTGATGATAATGTCCTAATGAATAAATACAACAAAGTCCATAAGTACAGTTCGCGCTATGCTTATTCTGCGTTTTTCTTCCCTGTATGGAATTCCACGGTGTGGAGTGTAACCCTGATATGAAAAAGTAAACACTGCACATTGTTACTTCGACGGGTTGGCTTGGCTAACATTTGCAACCTCAATAACACGGTAAAAATCGGGTAAGACACGGGGCATACAATTGGTCTTTATTGCAAATTTATGAGCACTGTCGTTCCAAACTGCACTTGCTGGTAAACGCCAAAATCCCCCAACAAATGTCCATCTTACTTCTGCCTGGCATGTTATATGGTGTGTCCGGTGGGGATTAGAATGAGAAATTGATTTCATTCTAGTTGCTTTCCTAAAGGACGAATTTTCCCTATTTTAATTTCCAGTGTTCTCTCTCCCTCTTATTATGTGACCTTTGGACTGACGTTAAGCTGAAACCGAGTTTCTGTTTGGTTCTCTCTCAGTTTAATACAATATTACTGATTGAAACTTACCTAACAACAATGCACCCATTGTGAGACTGTTAACAGTGACTGGTCACATTTCAGAGACGACAAGGTGATACTGCCATGACGTTTAAGGTGGTTCTGCTTTGTGTCCAAGCTTTACCTATTTGTTTAAAACTACTTCCTAAGTGAAGTAACTGATTTTACAAACAATGCTTTAATGACAGGTCTTCAAGAGAACTCCTCACTTTGCTTAAAATATATTTCAGTGAACAGAAGTCACTGACACAAAGTGGAACTATTGTTTTGAAATTTCTGGACTAAATTTTATCCTGTTAACAATTCGAAGTACAGCCAAATTAAATAAAACGCCAACATTTAACCTTGTCCTGTTACTAATTATACAATTTGTTATATTTTAAATGGACGCTCTGAAAGTTTAGTTGAAAGCGAGTGCCAATAAACAGAAAGAAAAAAAATGTACTCTGCGGCGAGTGGGCTGGCTGAACAAAAATCTTCCCATCACATCTGTAACTTTGCAAATGATGAACACATGACTGGGGGAGAAACTGGCTTTGAAAATGTCCTGAGTAAGGCAATGACAACATCACACGACATGACATGCATAAAGCTGTATAGTTTGCTTTCAGCTGAGGTATTCGAAACAGGAATTCACTGGAGAGGTGCATAATACTTTTTTTCATTTAAAAAAAAGTCGCTCTTGACTACCTTAAGAAAAGACTTAACCTACAATCAAAGGTACCGAAACAAATTGGGAAGATATTCCTCCTCGTACACATACTATGCAAATATTGCACAGTTTACGGCTCTGTATGTTGCATCAAAGCGCGGGTCTAAAGTTTGTGTCGTGTCTGACTCATAAAACATACAGACAAACTCGTCAAATCTCCGGCCGCTATTAAAGACAAATAGTCTGCTTCAAAGATGCCCAGTTACTAGCTAAGACAAGGCTCAGGCATGCGCACGGAGAAGCTCGGGCTCTGTCGCAGAGAACAGAAGAAGACTGGACGCTCGGTTTACTGTTCGCAAATGCATTGCATTCCCTTCCCTAATTAACAGCGTTTATATTTTGGACAGGGGAAGGGAAATGAAGCCCATGGGCGCTACCCCTTGCTGTGCCACTTTCTTGTCCCCACCCTTTTCATGCATCCACCTTCAACAAACCTGACCCTTCCCGAGGAAATCAAAAGTTGGCCTGTTGGTCAAGAACTGAAAAATAATGTCCAGAATTCCTCGCCTTGCTTTTCCCACGCCACTCCATTGTAGTCAACTCCTTCGCGATCTGTCTCGCTGATCGCGAATTCTCTGCGCCGCAAAATTCGCACACTTGGTTTCAAACGTGTGGAATGCAGCACTCTCGGGTTTTTTTTTTAGAAAGCTAAACAGTTAGGTGAACCTTAACCTTTTCGGTATCAATCGCCAAGCAGTCAGTCGCGCAATCGGAGGCAGGACAGAATTATACCTGCAGCGCAGTGTATTTTTCCAGCGATTTTAAAACAAGATCCTGAATGTAAAGTTGGCGTTAGAAGTTATTATCTGCGCAAGACCCTACATGAGCTGACCATTTATATCACTTTTATATCGTTTATGTTAGATGATAATAGACGCTCGGGAATAGTGAATTATCTGTGTGTATCGGGGAGGTGTTGCCTGGGAATCTAGTAATGATAAACCAGCGCTTATCATTCGAATTCGTGTCTTATCGCTCACTACTGTTCATTCAGGTTTATATCGAGAACGGGAGCGTGAATATTTTCCAGCTTTGTGCGCTGACATTTAGTTTTAATGCAAAACAGTGTACTAGCTGGGGATTTTTCCTGGATTGTTATACATTCTGTTCCTATCCAATTTTTAAAAAAACACGATTGGTAGCAATATTTCAAAACAGACAGCATCCCGTTCGAAAGGGGGATGCCTCTCATTTTGGGGTGGGTGTGATCGTTTCGATCCTACCTCAAAAACATGTGCAGTTCATAACAGAACAGAACTTCAACAGAAACGCCTCTGTATGTATGCAGGCAGTTTTCAAAATATTCCCTGAATCCATACTTCTGAAATTTGATAGGATTTTTTAAAATTTTTTTTATTTTTTTTTAAATTGGCAGAAATTGCAGAAATAACAGAGTTGGAATACAGCATTGCAATTCCGGGCAGTTAGCTTTGTGGTCAATTTAATTTTAGATAAGCATCGTTTTGATCTTTTAGCCAATGTCATCTGGGTTTCCCCCCCATTAATTAACTCTAAAACATTATCCGTGATGATTTCATAAGTTTTCAGGCGGGTTAGATTGTATTTCAATAGGTGTGAGATTTATCAGGAGTGCGAACCGTTATTCGACCAGATTTTAATGGAAGAAAACGTGAATTGACTTTGACTTAAAATGCAATAATTGCTTTTGTTTTGCCAAGCAGCATGCATTTATCAAGAACAGTATTTACACGGTAACTTAACTGAATGTTATCATTAGGCTATGCAGCCGCGTGTTTGAAAATGCCAGAATATGCTGGTGATGTTTATATTTAAAAAAACGTGCCAGTTGAAACAGAATTCTGTGTGGATTTTTTTAACATCCTTAGATTCTTACGGATATCTTATCAGTTATTGAAATAATCCTTTCTCTGAACAGATATTTCGGGCGCTTGGATGTGAACTTTGACGAACTATTAACAAAAAACGAATGGACTACAGTTGACATCGGGACAGCGCATCTCAGTGAGATGAAATTAAGATTTTTTGTTTAATTCCGCAAGCAGCCCACAGAGATTTAGATCCATTAACATCTTGCTGGGTTCAGTTAATTACATGGTAGTTTCTAATGCAGTACAGATCTCGCAATACAAGTTCACCATTCATTCTCTGCAAGAGAAATTGCACTTTTTCACTGCCCCTTCCTTCTGAATTTATTTAGTTACATTCCCCCAAGTCATGTTTCTTGTGGAGGTAAAACAAAATTTTCTTGGGAGGTGTTGTTTCCGAAAAAGCAAATGTATTTGTATTTCATTCCAAACAAAAACACCCCCTACCAAGAGTGGGCTCACTTTTAAAAAAAAGATTTTTAAAAACGTCTAGCAAATGAGTGAAGCATGCCGTTGCGTTCCTTAATTCCTCATGTTGTGATTCCTCTACCGGCCAGTTGCTGACACAAACACACTTACTTTTCCCACAAGGATGAGCCGGGAAAAAGTTGGGTCAAGTTTTTTGGGAAGATGGCGCCACCTCTGGTCACAATAGAGTACTAACACCCTCCCAAAGTTTCTCCTGGATTCACGGGTTTGTTTACAAGCCGTTATCTTCGCCAAAGATAAACAGCAGTCATTAATCAGATCATTAAGGCGATTTTTCACGGCCCGCCTATTTAAGGGGACGCAAGTACCGCCACACTCGCCAACGCCACAAACTCGTGCCGGCAAAGGCGAGTGTTGGTCGGCATAAAACCATAAATGAGTCACAATGAACTATGTATACTTCTCACGTCGTTAAAAATAAAAGTCATACGTTACGATTATTTATGCATTCCCCCAGTTATAAAACTGATCCTATCAGAACGAAAATTAAATTAATTCTGTTTTTATTTGGCCTTCAAAGTGAATTTGCGGGAGCTTGTTTTTGCAATTTTTGCCATCGATCAGAGCACACTGATGTGTGTTTTGTTTTACTGCCGTTCACACCTATCCATTTTTGGACTCAAATAGATCGCGAATCGAAAAGAGGAGTGATACCAAAAAAAGTTGAGTCCGATGCTTTTCAAACAAGTAAGACTAGACAAAAGCTTCCGAAATATAACCAAACTGGGTATTTATTCAATCATCTAACATGCTATTTTTGTCATGAAAGAAAATGGAGCAAATGTAGCTGAGAAACCGTTGAATCACATCATCTAAAAGACTAATTGAAGTCATTATTAACGTGTCTTGAATATTGACAACTCCCATTATAGGAATTAATTCATTTAGCTTCGTGAAAACTGCAAGTAAAATCCCGAAGAGTAGCATTCGAGCAGACATGTTAATCGAGATTTGTTTTATTTTTGCCTGTTTGCAATAAATATATATATATTCAGTCAAAAACATTCCTCCGTATGTTCCATCAAGGGTGGAACTCTTTGCACTGATGTTATTACAAGGGAAAGGTTTTGCCATCATTGCTTTGTTGTGTTCTCAGATGCATGTATTACTAATTGCAATTTACAGAACGCTGCAGTAAGATTCCCAAAGCCAAAAATATGTAGGGGAAGAAGACGACAGAATCCTTCCCAAACTCGCCATCACACCACAGGCATCTCATCACTAAGAAAGTTATCAATATTGTTCAATAAACCCCTTCAGGAGGATTCCCCAAATCCAAAAGGACTTGGATTGTTCACAAAACAAATATGCACCCAGCATCCCAGCAGCAGAACCTCCCAGGTTTTCTACAAAGCATAGGCTGCTCCCACTCGAGAAAACTCGATCCCCGTGTGTTCAAGGGCCTGACAGATATGCAACAGGGTTGACCACTTTGTTTATTTTTGTTGTTGCAAGCAACTTTATTTCTTGTTCACAAACTCTGAGCCTGCACACTCAGGTTATTGCAGGCTGCTTCAGCAGCGCAGTCTGTGTGACAATTTACAATAAAACGTGTGGATCAGACAATTTAACCGAAATCGGAAACGTTCACTGGGAGTCGGGATACTTTTAACAAATCCACACGTGCCCCAAAAGGCTCAAACTGCCCCTCTGTCTTCAGTGCTGGCATACGTACAGTCACATACCTAGCTCAGAACTTTCAGATAGTGTCAATTGGACACGCGGATGCCCTTCCACACCTCAAATAATTGCATAGATAGCCCAGCGGGCAGACATCATGTTTCCATCTAGTGCCTGTTTGGTATAAACGTTTTTCTGCTGAAATTTTAATCAGCTTTATTGTATCTTCCATCATGTCTTTACTATTATTAAGTTTCAGCCACGCTTATTCGAAGTTGGATATTCTTTTATTTTTCTTCCCCCATATTGGAAGATGTGCAACACCGATTTACTAGGAATTTACTTCTGGTGACTCTGTCCCTACCAGCAGGGCATCCTGCTAGTTGCTCAGACTCCCATGTCTCACTACAACCTCCTACCCAGGACAGGAGCTGCGCACCGTGTAACTACTGTACACCTTCTGACTGGCACTTCATGGTCACGCTCGCACCTTTCCAAGCGAACTATATGGCTATATTACCATAATGACCTAGGGCATCCCCTGATTTACGGTGACTGGTGGAATTTGATCAGGTCGAGCCAGATGACATTCTCGCAATGAGAGTGTGTACACACACACTCATAGGCCATCGTGGTTGTAAAATCGCGAAAGCGGTCGAAACTGGAGCTGAAAAAGAAAATGCATGTCCAGGGAGAGAGTGCGATTGAACACGATAGCGGTGCGAACTCGCTGAAATAAATTGCAAACAAACTGCAGCCTCACGGCATTCGGGGAGCAAAATCGTTCAAACTATTTCCTGTTTACAAAATACACAGCTTGCAAATGAAACAGGCGACATGTGCAGACATGGTATAGAGGCAAGAACAACAAAAAAAGCCAAAATGAGACTGTTGCTAAAACTGCCGGTATCTGTCGCTTTATCCAGTTACATCATGTTAAGGGGGAAAAAATTGGAGCTGAGATTTGATCAATCATCGGTTTCCCAGCTGAGTAGAGATTTCGTTTTTTTTCTGGGGAGGGGTACAGCTCCGCCCTTTAACCCCACCCCTTAAACTTTGAACCAATTGCACAGATGGAAATCACTAGGCGGTTTATTGCGATTGGCGAATGCGAGTATGTGCCCCTCTATTTAGCAAGTCAAATATACTCAGAAGACAGCCCTAGTTCCAGTAACAGACTTACTTGGTTTTAACTCCGAGCGCAGTAGAAACTTTCTCCGCAGAGAGAGAGACTGAGCAAGTTCTCCTCTAACATTTTATTTCCTTGCTAGCGCAGCCGCCCAACTCTTCTTGCATGAATCTCCTCAATCCCTTCCTGAAAATGACAGAAGAACACGAGAAGACTCTCTCCGACGTGCCCAGCCCGACCATGTCCGAGGAATCGTCCGATTCCCCGTGTGTATCCGGGGCTGGCTCGGACGCTGAGAACGGCAAACCGGGCGAGAACAGCCCGGACGAGCTCCGCGCTCAGAGCCTGGATTCCAAGAAAGACGAAGACGACAAGTTCCCGGCGTGTATCCGGGAGGCGGTGACCCAGGTGCTGAAAGGATACGACTGGACCCTGGTGCCCATGCCCGTCCGCGTCAATGGCTCGTCCAAAACCAAACCTCATGTCAAAAGACCCATGAACGCCTTCATGGTGTGGGCTCAAGCGGCGCGGAGGAAACTCGCCGACCAGTACCCTCATCTACACAACGCCGAGCTCAGCAAAACCCTCGGCAAACTCTGGAGGTAAGCGGCCTGCCTCTAGAGGAAGTTTTATCATGCAGGCGGATTCAGCTGGAGATTGACGCGTGGTCACTTTTTTTTGTAATGAACGCTGATTCTATTTCGTTGTTGTTGCAAACAAAGACTTGCCCTAAATAATACACAGACCAGATTTCAGGTAGTGTAGGATTAGAGTTGGTGGGAGTGTTTGTACGGCTACTTGGATGCAGAGAGGCAACTTATTTTTGGATTGCAAACTCTGCTGCCGTCTGCGAACGTTAGAGGGATTTTACTTTTGATTTGAAGGCAGAGTCATGCGTGGAGACGAAAGTGACAGATTCATTTCAGGGCGGTGAAGAGTGAGTTAGCTGCAAAATGCAAATCCCAGTAATTTTCAGGAGGCGGCGGATTTCGGATCTGGAAGGGGGCCCTGAGTGTTCGATGGTGAATCTGGGACAGAGTCTTGGTGGGGTGGGTGGGTGGAGAATAATTCGTTCCTCACTTTGTCGCGGTTAAAACAGCCTTTGACGCGCTGTAATTGTGGTGGGGACTTTTTTTTATATAATCGATGGCAGAGAATTATTCTCATGAAACCCCCCACCCCTCCATTGCATCTGGACTAAAGCGGTGTCCTGACAGAAAACTGGGACCCGCCTCTGCTCCCGGGCTCGGAGCTCAATCTTCATGGTGTGCAGTTTTCTGAATTATTGAGAAGATGCTGTTTTGCAATTCAGTGATTTAAAGCTAGCTGATACCCTTCCCCATTAGTTGGGGGGGTCTTTTTTATTTTACTTTTAACTTACTTAATTCAGACTGTTTAGAGGTAGGAATGATAGAAGATGGCTGTTATTTTTAGGGGGAAAATTCACTTTTCTTGGTTTCACTTTAGACTGCTGAACGAGGGCGAAAAGCGTCCTTTCGTGGAGGAAGCCGAGCGCCTGAGAGTACAACACAAAAAGGACCATCCTGACTACAAGTACCAGCCGAGGCGGAGGAAGTCAGTGAAGAACGGGCAGGGAGAGAGCGAGGAAGGAGCCGAGCAGACCCATATCACCCCCAACGCCTTGTTCAAAGCCCTGCAGGCGGACTCCCCACACTCTGCCTCCAGCCTGAGCGACGTACATTCCCCCGGAGAGCACTCAGGTAAATATGGGAGGGAGACCGGCATACCTGAAATAAATCGTGTGGGAGGTCGGATAAAGGAAATGTTGAGCTTTTTTTTTAAATCAAGCAAATTAAATAGTTGTCAACTTGTCTTTTAAAACAAAAATAAAACACTTGCTCCAAATGTAGTTCTGCAGAGATTGTGTCACTTGTGGCTGCCGCAGCTCGGAGTAATCAAATTATTTCTACTTTCTCTCTATGTCTCTCTCTCTCCCCTTCTCTTGTGGCCTTAAGGGCAGTCTCAAGGACCACCAACACCTCCCACCACTCCCAAGACAGAGGTTCAGCCCGGTAAACCTGATCTGAAGCGCGAAGGTCGCCCCCTTCAGGAAGGAGGGAGACAGCCTCACATTGATTTCAGCAATGTGGACATTGGAGAACTCAGCAGCGAAGTCATGTCGAACATAGAGACTTTCGATGTCAATGAGTTTGACCAGTACCTCCCACCCAACGGGCATCCTGGAGTTCCAGTCACCCACAATGGCCATGCACAGAATGCTCAGGCCACCTACACAGGCAGCTATGGGATTAGCAGCACTTCGGTCACCCAGGCTGCCCACCCTTGGTTGTCCAAGCAGCATTCAATGACCAGCCTCGCCAGTGAGCAGGGACAGCAGCAGAGGACGCACATCAAGACAGAGCAGCTGAGCCCCAGCCATTACAATGAGCAGCAACATTCGCCACAACAAATCAACTACGGCTCCTTCAATATGCAACACTACAGTTCATCTTATCCATCCATTCCTCGCACCCAGTATGAGTATTCAGACCACCAGAGCACCAATTCCTATTACAGCCACGCTGCGGGGCAGACCACAGGCCTGTACTCCACCTTCGCCTACATGAGTCCATCCCAACGCCCCATGTACACACCCATTGCCGACACCACAGGAGTCCCTTCCATTCCCCAAACCCACAGTCCACAGCACTGGGAGCAACCAGTCTACACACAGCTGACCAGACCTTAATGACTTTCTGGTCTGAACTTGAGTATGTAAAGGAGATTGATGAGAATCACAGAGAGGTGCTCTCTGCACTCATATGAACTGCTGTGAGAAGTGGCCGAAGTGTCCTACCACAAAGTGCTTTGCTGTGTCCATTCAGTACTGGTGACTGATTTTGTTTTTAAATGTTTGAACATCCATGACTGACGAATTAAAGCAAGTCATTGAATGAACAAAGTCTGAGCAGCCAAGTCAGCTGGTTTGGTCATTTCCTGTGTTGGACTTATTATTTTGTAGTATTGAAATCCTCTGTGAGGAGAATTTTCTTTAATTTTTTTGAATTTAGTATGTACTGTGTATGAGTCATTGCCATTTGCAGTGTGGGGATTTACACATATTTTAGAGAATAAAAGCTCTTATTTTGAAAGATCAAATGCCAAACCACTTTTGGTAGAATACTTAACAGTTTGCATTTGCTATTGCCATAAAACCTATTTTTGTATGAAATAGTATCTTTTTTCACTCTATTTAGTGTCCTTTTTGAAGAAAAAAGTGTTTCTGTAATTCTTGTTGGAAAAAAATAGCAGATTAATGCCAGAATGTAGTAAAAGGAAGGAATAGGTGAATGTTTGATATCAGTTTAAAGCAGGATGGCATTTTCTGTAACCTGTAGAGGTACTGATAGTTTCACCAGGCTTCCCCACACAAGGTGCCATATGTTGTCTTATGGAATGGAATAGACATTGAGGTGGGTTGAGTTTCTGAGCATTCCTATGCAGAAAACTGCATCGTTCAAGCATTAGGTGGTGAATCTGCAGCTGACATCCAGCTTCCTGCATGAGAACTTGCGCATTAAAGAAAACAGGAAGTGTTTTAACCCTCTGAGTACAGCATATGTGTTGCACACTGCGTGCAGCAAAGCAACTTCCAGGGCTTTGAAAGTCTAAATCCTGTCAAATCCTCATTGGTACTGCAAAATGTTTCACCAGACAGCATTACCATCAGCAGTTATTTCTTACATGTGAGAAAGAGGAGCTTGTACCCTGTCTCTGGGTGTCCGTTGCTGTCTTAGTGCTCAGAGGGAAAGAGCTCTAATTATGAATTCCCGAAATATTATTTATCTTGTAAAGTTTCTTATTAAAGTAATTTTTTTACATCTTGTACTTAGTTCTTTTCTGTACAGTTGTGTGGATGTTAAAGAATAAACAACTATATTAAGCTAATCAGACGTGTAAAAGACTGGAAGATCATTTTCAAATGGATATGCAGATTGCAAATGTAGTTTACAGCATTTGCTAATTGCTTCAGCTACTACTTTTTGCTAACTAGAGAAATGAAAAACTTTTTTTTGTAACTTTTTTATCTGACATTTACAAAAACCTTTTAAAAGTTTTCTCTCTATTTTCATTAAGCTGTGGCATGGTTGTACAGATTGCTTTTTAAAAAAGACAACAGGCATTCAAAAATATATATTTGTTAACAGTTTTATTGGAAAAGTGTAATAGGGATTCAGTAGTACAGAATTCAATTACTCTGTAATATGGCTGAAACTCTTTATTTCTGTATAAAAGTTGGACATTAAAGTATTTCTGTAACTTAAAACTATCAAATCAGATATTTTGCCTTTAGGTGAGTTTGGAAAGAGCTGTCTTAAATAAACTTACCTTTTGTATATTATTGTTTGCAATAAATAAGAAACATATTGAAATATAAATTGTTTATGGTCTCCTCAGTACACAAGGTTACTGCATTCATGAACAAATTCAACAGCTAAAATAAGCTTTGTATGTTAATGCAATGCATACTCAGGTCTATTTCTTCCACTCTATGCCACTCAAGTTATCAACATAGTTCTTATTTTCCCCACACGATTTCATTATCCTGTCTTTTTGAAGTCCGTACAAATCTATAGCAACAAAATGCTTTTGCTTTGCATTGTTCACGAGCATCTGAAAAAACACAGATGAAAAAGTATGCTTCCAGTAGAACACAGCTTTGATCTAAATGATGCCTATCTAATTTGACCAGTCCCCTAAACACAATGGAATAAACCATTAAAGTATCTGAAACCTAAAACAAAATCATGCACACTGCATAATCTATTCACTGGGAGTTTTGGTCAACAGTTTTTTCCCAGTAAATGTGCTCATTAATATGCTAGGCAGCCTCATGTGACAGTACTTGGCCCCATATATCTCTTTGGGTGGTCTGTTGTTATGTAAAATCTGGTGGCTCACCCTTAGTCACTCAATTGTCGATAAAAAAGGAAGGCTACAATAATCTTCATTTTTAAGTTTCACACCATATTACTGCTTCTAATACGAATTAGAATAAATGATGGTTAAAGCAAATCATTTTTAAAATGCATTCGGATAATTTGCATTTTCCATCTCAATGAAACTAATTAATGCTTAGTTGAAACAGAACGCTACAAAGTGGTGTTAACTTACAATGTGTTGTATATGGAATACTAAATATTCTTGTATTGTTCAATTAAAATCCAGTCTGTGACCTGTTAGTTGCAGCATCAGCATGGTTGATGCCAAAAAATTGAATTGTACTTCTACCTTGCATTCAAACCTGGTACTCCGTCTCTGAGCAGTTTTGCCAGTTCTCAGTTGAACTGCTAGATGGAGCAAGTTGTGGATGTTGCAACATTCTTTCTTGCTAGAGAGAAGCAAAGAGAAAAATGTCACATGACTTTACAAAAGGGAGCTTACTGTTAGAATAACAAAAAGGAGTATTTCGAACAGCTATGGAGGACACCATTATCCAGTAATATTCTGTTAATTTCACAATTATTGAAGGGAAAATTATAAGCAATAGTTTCAGTAGAGGAACTATAAATACACTTTCACATATTATACATAATTACACATTTTCTTTTAATTACAAACGTTGCTGCCAGCCAATCAGCTTTGTAGGTAATTCAAAGCAGCAATCTATTCATGTTCATCATCTTGAATTATGGCATTTCATCAACTTATTAGAATATATCATGCCAAAAAGTTACATTTCACTTTTCACATTTTCCTTTAATTGTGCTCGTGGCAGTCTAGCCAGTGCAGTGGTATTTAAGGAGAGTGAACAATTCAGTAATTGTGTTTTTCCTCAACTAAGGATACCTGCTGCTGCAAGATGGTTGACAGGATATGTGCCTGAGTCCATCCTACTTTATGAACAAGCCTTCCCCTCTTTTCCGAAACCATGTTTGAGTTTCCTGTGTGCTCATCTTCCATCCTACCAGCCTCCAAATTCAACACACCCTTGTGCTCTATTATTTCCAAAAACCCCGAAGTGGTACTACCATCAACCATATTTTGCTTCCATTTTTAGTAGTTTGAAGGGATTGTTTCCTCCATGACAGCGTGCCCTACAATTCAATAGCACTAATACACCCCTTCCCTTTCCACTCACTGTTCTGTGCAAACTCAGAAGAATCAGCATATACCCTTTTACCTCCTCTCTTCCCACCCTCAAAGGCCCCAAACACTCCTTCCAGGTGAAGCAGCCACTGTGTTCACTGATCACAAAACAGACAGGTCCACATTGGAGAGACCAAACACAGAATGGTTGATCGCTTTGTGGAATACTTTGGTTCAGTCTGCGAGCACAGCCCGGAGCTTCCAGTCACCTGTCATTTTAATTTGCTACATTGCTCCCAGTCTGACCTTTCGGTCAGTAATACATGGGGGGCCAATCACAATTACATCGTAATTCTTTAGCTTATGGGCATTGTGGCTTAATCTAAAATTTTCATTCTTTATGGTTGCAATGGGGATCATTCTTGCCCTGTTGCACGGTGTTTATCCATAGATAGTTCATTTTGCTTAGACCCCTAACTGCGCCTCCTGCAAATTTTGCTATTACTGAGATTAGCTGCAAAATAATGTGGCCAGTCCAGGATTTTTTTTTGAACTTAAATTCTCAAATCTGGCTTCTGTAGAGTTTTGCAAAAGACCAAAAATTGTCAGGACTCATCTATAAGAGAATATTTGTTCTGTTTAAAGCAACATACAACTGGCAAACACTGTATTATGTTTAGTGACAGCAGAGAGTTATGTATATCCAAATGTAAGGATAAATATATGTGCATTATCACATACTGAATTACCACTTTGTTGTTATTAGCATAGGGCCAATGGAACACTTCTGCTAAAATGATTACAAGTGAATCTTAAACAGTAACTGTGTGGAAAATTTTAAAACTTGATTTGTAATGGTTGCAATGGCATTGCAGCCCAGTGTGAATCCAAAGCAATATCAGATCATTTCCTGTGTTTGCCACTGATTGTTAAAATGTGAAGCATCATCCTTATCAAAACTACAGATTCTGGAACGATTCAAAGTCAGAACTATTTACTATCAACAAAAAATGTAGTGTATCTGGCCTATAATAGTGGCCCTGACAGAAGCTGCCATCTTTTCAGGGTGCTTTCGGACTAAGCAAGCTTTGTATATAGACTCGTAGATTCATAGAATCACACAGCACAGAAACAGACCCTTCAGTCCAACCAGTCCTTCCGAACATAATCGCAAACTAAACTAGTCCCACCTGCCTGCTCGTGGCCCATATCCCTCCAAACCTTTCCTGCTCACATACCTATCCAAAAAACAGAGCAAACCATTGGGTGAAACAATTTATTACGTGCAAATTTGCATATTTTCTTGTATTCCCATAACTTCGTATGCAAGGTGGCAGGCAAGTTCATTGTACCAGGAATCTTTCAACCATTTATTGAGGTAATTCCATCAGGTTGTAAATTTAGCAATCAATAATACAAAATCTCAGATTCGGAAGATAGCTATGTATTCAAATACAACCCGTTGCACTTGAAGCTGAACCTTTCCAGGATTTTACCTACATATTCCTTTAACACAGGCAATAATCTATTTTATTCATTCATTCATAGGATGTGGTTATCGCTGACCAGGCTAGCATTTATTGTTAATCCTTAATTGCCCTCTGACTACGTTTTGTAAACTTCTTCTGTACATTATGCCAAATCTATTTAGTCATACATTTTAAATGTGTAATTATTCCAACAATGCTCGCTGCAAAAAATAGACTATTGATTTTTGATCTCGGAATTTGCAAAATCAGGTGGTAGCTGAAGGTGAGACCTATCCAGATTTATTTTTAAATCTTTGTTTCAGAATGCATGCTGACATATACAGATAATAATATCAATATTATAGACAGGTACAAATTAATTAATCATTGAGCCTGTTGCAAGTTACATCTAATCACAAGAGATGTAATAGCATATAGAAGCCAAGGTTACATTGGAAGCCTGTGGCAAAAATCAGCTTACAGAACAAGTTGAAAGATATATTATGCTGAACTACAGACAGCATCACATTTAATATAGGATTTTACTTAGGATATTAATTTAGGATAGCAAATGTTGTCCCCTTGCTCAAGAAGGGGAGTAGAGACAACCCTGATAATTATAGACCTGTGAGCCTTACTTTGGTTGTGGGTAAAGTGTTGGAAAGGATTATAAGAGAGAGGATTTATAATCATCTAGAAAGGAATAATTTGATTAGGGATAGTCAACACGGTTTTGTGAAGGGTCGGTCGTGTCTCACAAACCTTATTGAGTTCTTTGAGAAGGTGACTAAACAGGTGGATGAGGGTAAAGCAGTTGATGTGGTGTATATGGATTTCAGTAAAGCATTTGATAATTCCCCATGGTAGGCTATTGCAGAAAATTTGGAGGCATGGGATTGAGGGTGATTTAGCGGTTTGGATCAGAAATTGGCTAGCTGGAAGAAGACAGAGGGTGGTGGTTGATGGGAAATGTTCATCCTGGAGTTCAGTTACTAGTGGTGTACCGCAAGGATCTGTTTTGGGGCCACTGCTGTTTGTCATTTTTATAAAGGACCTGGATGAGGGCGTAGAAGGATGGGTTAGTAAATTTGCAGATGACACTAAAGTCGGTGGAGTTGTGGATAGTGCAGAAGGATGTTACAGGTTACAGAGGGACATAGATAAGCTGCAGAGCTGGGCTGAGAGGCGGCAAATGGAGTTTAATGTGGAAAAGTGTGAGGTGATTCACTTTGGAAGGAGTAACAGGAATACAGAGTACTGGGCTAATGGTAAGATTCTTGGTAGTGTGGATGAGCAGAGAGATCTTGGTGTCCATGTGCATAGATCCCTGAAAGTTGCCACCCAGGTTGATAGGGTTGTTAAGAAGGCGTACGATGTGTTAGGTTTTATTGGTAGAGGGATTGGGTTTCAGAGCCGTGAGGTCATGTTGCAGCTGTACAAAACTCGGGTGCGGCCGCACTTGAAGTATTGTGTACAGTTTTGGTCACCGCATTATAAGAAGGATGTGGAAGCATTGGAAAGGGTGCAGAGGAGATTTACCAGGATGTCGCCTGGTATGGAGGGAAGGTCTTATGAGGAAAGGCTGAGGGACTTGAGGCTGTTCTCGTTAGAGAGAAGAAGGTTAAGAGGTGACTTAATAGAGACATACAAGATGATCAGAGGATTAGATAGGGTGGACAGTGAGAGCCTTTTTCCTCGGATGGTGACGGCTAGCACAAGGGGACATAGCTTTAAATTGAGGGGTGATAGATATAGGACAGATGTCAAAGGTAGATTCTTTACTCAGAGAGTAGTCAGGGCATGGAATGCCTTGCCTGCAGCAGTTGTAGACTTGCCAACTTTAAGGGCATTTAAATGGTCGTTGGATAAACATATGGATGATAATGGAACAGTGTAGGTTAAGTTTCACAGGTCGGCGCAACATCGAGGGCCGAAGGGCCTGTACTGCGTTGTAATGTTCTATGTTCTGTGTTCTATGTTCTATATTGACAGGTAATTTATTTAAGAATGGTCAAACATTTTTAAGAGAAAAGAGAAGAAATCTTGAAGGTAACATACTTGCATTGTCAAAAATACAACAGAAGAAATTGGTCATACAAACGTACAAATTAGAAACAGAAGTAAGCCATTCAACCCCTGAAGCTTGTTCTGCCATTCAATAAGATCGTAATTTATCTGTTTGTGTTCTGAATTCCTCATCTCCATTGATTCTCTTGCCTATTGAGAATCATTAAAATATACAATGAGCCTACCTTCACTGCCTTCTGAAGAAGTGACTTCTAAAGTTGCGCAACTCTCCAAGAGAAAATAAAATCCTCACTTTTGACCGAAAAATACTGGCCAACAAAGTTATCATTTAGAGCCTGCCTTCTACAATATCTCAGTTTAGCAATTCCTTTTGGCAAGACCAATTCCAAAGCTGTAAAATTATAAGCTGCCTAAATAGATCCCCAAAGAAGCGTGTTAGAGAGATTTGCCAGGGGATTCAATTTGCGATTAAAGCCTACCTTGCAACTTTCATTATTTTTAATATTTTTAAAAGAAGTGACAAAGCTAAGAGTTCTTGCCATCTAATAAGAAATATATTCCCCATCAGACAACATCAGATTCTATCTGCTACTCATAAAATTTAAACCAAATATTGGAAGGAATGCATGCTATGTACATTAGTTTCTGTCACAATTCCAAGTCACAGTTCAGCACAAATGATATTTGTATACAATTGTCTTGCATAAAATAATTCTGCAATCAAATGAGGCCGAATTGATTGGCTCCTATCTTTTCCCTTTCCTCATTTGATTATAACAGGTTTTGTTATTAAAGTGGATATACTTGCTAGTTCGTCAGCTGTTTAACTGATTATGTGCTCTGATCATAAGAAAACACAAACAGATGAGTTTTCTTGAGTTTTAATAAAGGAAGGGGATGGATTTTTTAGTGCTTAATCTGGTTTAACGAAAATAGTAAAATACCCTCGCATGCACACAAACATTCAAAGCTGCCATATACTCATGGATTACAGAATGAGAAAGGTCAGATGAAGCAAGTTAAACTCCAATAAAATTAAAGCAGTGCACAGTTCTTTGAGGTTGGTGTCGTAGAGCCGTACAGTTGTACAGCACAGACACAGACACCTTGATCCAACTTGCCCAGGGTATCAGGCTGAATTTTGTGGTTCTGTTGTTTTTACTTAGTGGCCCTGATGTTTTCAGCATCAAGACTGTTTAAAGATGCGGATAGATTATTTCTCTGCTCTTTTGGAAACGGTTGTAGTGGATTGATTTCTTCCAAAATCTACTGACTGTGAAACTGAGGTTAGTCTCAATCAGCAGTCAAGGCTCAAGAATTTTTAAGTTGGATCAAGTGGGATGGCAGGAGAGAGGAAGAAATCCACTCTCTGGGTTAGTCCCTCCAGCATCTCAACTATTTACCATAGTTCTGCAGTCAAAGCAGGTGCTTAAAACACACAAAAAGTTGGCTTGTCATATAACATTCTCTCTTGAAATGCCAGGGGACCCAAATAGGCAACAGTCAGACCTTGATTAGAGCATGCTTGGGAATCCTTCTCTCAGCTCTTCACTCATTATCCAAGTGTTTATCTCTCCTGGTTTGTCTTCACTCAGTTAAATACTCAGATATCTAAATACATGTGCACGTTTCAAGCTCGATAGCTAATGTTTATGTTCAACTTTCATGACAATATGAACTAAATATGGGCTTAATCACCATTTGTGAAAGGGAAAGCTAAGCTGAAGTTATTCCTAGGAATACTCCAACTGTTCACAAATTAACCCCTACCCTAATTTGCATCACATCAATTTCAGCTCACCCGCAGCACATTAAATTATGATTTCTCAATTCACAAAGGAAAAAAAATTAGCTTTTTGTTTCTTGGAAAGTTAAATTATTTCTTAAAAAGGAAACATCATTCAAATAGCACTTTATTATGGCATTGATAATTCACAAGGATTCTGCTGGTCTACAGCTATTGTTGTGATTTTCCATTATGCTTTGTAAAGGATGAAATCTCTGCATGTACATTTCAAGGTGCATTTCCCAGGTTGTGGAGGATGAGGCTATTATTCGTTATGGTACCTACTCTGAGTCTGACTCATTTGTGACATGGCATGGTGTATATGATTTGTACTCCTGTAGGTGGGGCTTACATGGACTCCACTGGAAGGTAGGCCAGGTATGCATTCAAGACGTCAACAAAATAAAATGTGATTCTTATTTTTGCAATCTGTCCACTAACATCAGGAGTTGGATAGGACGTAGATGGGGTCAGAAGCTCCTGGTGAAGTCTATAGATGTGCTCAGACTGTTTGTGCCTCAAATTCCCAAGGACATCACACTTTGAATGTCTCAGATACATTCCAAAGTACATCATGTGCAATGAATAATTTCAAAGTACAGTCTTCTTATTTCCCCCCCACCTTGCTTGCTATATGGACATTAACAGTAGTCATATTACGCATGACAAAATCCCAGAAGCAAAAAGGAAATAATAAGGATATTTAGTTATGTTATTTTTTGGCAATGTTTTGTGGAAAAGAAATTGGCCTAACTACTGGTTTAATTCCTTCTGAAAATATGGATCATATGATACATGTGCAACAACAAATTTGCCTTGGTTTAATATTTATAACAGTACCTTCAAGAATGAATTACTTAAAACTACACTAAAGTTTGCAAAGAGTTAAATAGCAGGCAATAAACTGTTAGTAATACTGTCTAGAAATCATTATTGCAAAGAAATATTATTCCATAAAGAGGAATTTACTTTTAAAAGTACCTTATCTACAATGTGAAACAGAGCAACTAAAAGGATTCTGAAGGTTCATAAGATGGAAAGTATTAACACTTTAATTATTAGTCTAGTATTGGCACATTACAACAAAAGAATTAAATATGTACAGCATGTTAATGAAAGAAAAAAGTCATTAATTTTAGTTCAAAACTTTTTCATTAAAACGTGTAGAAAATAATTTGATCAATATTAGGTCATGGAGAATTTACTAATTGGAAGTAAAAACGGAAGATAAACATGCTAAGGTTTAGATGGATGCAGTCCAAAGCACAAAGGAATGCTAAGGTAAGATAAATGGCACATAACCCATAATAAACAATTTCTTTTTCATCTTAAAAAGGATTTCTGATTTCCATTGCTTAATGCCCACAGCCACGTTGAGGTCTGGAAATGTCCAATGCTGTAAAACTTAGACAAATAGAGACTTCTTTCCTAGATTCTAATCTCGTTTCATAAATGTGTATGCATTAATAATAGGTGGTGTACAGGAAAGTGCAGTATTTCAGCCTGAAGGCACCTATCAAAAAAAGACTTCAGATCATATTCTGAAGATTTTTATCTCAAGTAAAATGATGAAAAGGGGGAAAATCAACATTATTAAGTTATTTGTCTGAATAATTGTAATCAGGGCTAGGGCCTTGTTCTACGTATTGATTTCAGTTTGTGGGAATGCTGATCAATAGAGTTACTATGGTAACACACCCACAGGCTGACACTCACCACACCACAGTTGCGGTCTTGTAATCAACTACAGCACCCCGATTCATAGGGCATAGAAAAACAAGAAAGAATTTATTGGTGATAAAAGATCATGCTGGAAGTCACTCTGTCATTCCAATTGCATTTTGTTACCATTAGGTAATTAGATTACAGCAACTTAGGCTCCATTTTCTAAATGAAGAAATCCAAAGAACCAATCATTGCTGTCTGGCAGGGAATATTCTTGCAGGCCTGCCAGTAAATGATTTCCTAAAATAAAAGAAATAGCCATAAAGTATTGGCTGCCAAATAACCAAGCAGCATATTAGCAATGGATCATTTAATTTGGTCTGGGAGAAACGTTATGTTCGGATGTTGCTTTAAGAAGACCGTAGAAAGTGGTCTTGGTCAACTTGTATAGCAATGTAGACTTTTTATATACTGTTAGAAATTAAAATCTCAAGCACTGTTATATGTAATGCATAAATAGTTGAACCATCCTTCCTTCAAATTCGCAAGTGAGGGCATACATGTGATGCTAACAAGCAGTATTGAACTGACACAATTGAGCAAGTCAGTTGTCAAATAAAACATCTAAAAACTGACACAATGTGGGTTTCAGTTCCTGTTAGTTTGAAACAGCATGAAAAATGGTTCCCGAAAGGTTAGGTACTCTTTAACACTTTAATGCAAGAAAGATGTGCATTTAAGTAGCATCCTTCATAACAACATGATTTCCCGAAAACGCTTCACAGATAATAAAATAATTCTGAAGTGTAGTCACTGCTATAATGTAGGAAATGCAGCAGCCAATTTGTATCCAGCAAACTCCTGCTAACAACAATGTGACGATGATCAGATAATCTGTTTTATGATATTGATTGAGGGTAAAAATTGTCAGGATTCTAGCATAGCTCTTCTGCTCCTCTGCTAAATAATATCAGGGGATATTTTACAATAAAGCACATTAGAGTTTAAAGCTTCATGCTATCAGAAGATCAGCAAAGATTTTTGTGCTGAAATCCTGGAATGGGTTTAAACCCATAACCTTCTGTTACAAACTGAGCCTCAATTAACTTTTCATCAGAAAGATCTTCGGGTGACAGATGAGAGATCTCAAAACATGGTATCTATCCTTTGTCACGTTGCAGCAATACAACACTATGAGGAGACTACACAGAGGACGTGTTTTATTAAAAATAGGGAGACACATAAGAAGAATAATGCAAGGATGTCTCTGTACCCAGTTTGTTAAGCCCCCAAGTGCATCATCAGTTTAATCTGTTTAAGGGCATCCTGATGATGCCCAGCAGCTCCTGGAGTTCCTGAGTCTCATGATAACATTAATTTCATTCTAATTTATATAATGAGTTGTATCAGAAAAAGAGGAAAGCTGGTCAGCTGAACCTCTTGAGGAATGCAGGGGAGGAAACATTAGCAGAAAGTGGTTAGGATTTGGGATCATTGCCTGAGAGCACAGTGGAGGTAGATTCAATTGTGGCTTCCAAGGAAATAGGATAAAAAAATCTGTTGAGAAAATAATTGCAGGGCGATGTGGGAAGGAAAGGTGAGTGGGATTAGATGAGTTGCTCTAGAAAATTGTCATGGTCATGACTGGCCAAATGGCATCCTTCTGTGCTGTCGGTGCTGTATGACTGTTTGTCTAATTTTCCAGTGAATGTTCTTCCTGATTTGAACCACAAAATGACACTAAGGTTGTTGATGCAAGTCTTTTGTTCAAACTAGAGTTAGGAATAAACAATCCAAAAGAAATGGCAAGATGAACATAACAGTTTAATAAATAGGAGCAGAAGTAGGTTATACAACTCCCCAAATTTGCTTACTGTTCATGAAATCATTACTGATCCTTGACCAGAATTCAACTTTTCCATCTGATCCCTGTATCTCTGGACTATGAGTGTCCAAAAAAACCACTTCAACCAACGAATGGGCATTCATTGCCCTCATAGCTAGAGAATTCCAAAGACTCACAACCAGCTGAGAGAAGAAATGCCTCCTTCTCTCAGTCATAAATGACGGATTACTTATTTATAGACTATGCCTCACCAATGCTAGGCTCCCTAGCCAGGGAAAACAACTTTTTGGCATTTACCCTGTCAAGCTCCTTCAGGATCTCATTCTTCTAAACTCCAGACAGTATCAGTCAAAGTAACTCAACTTTCCACCATTGGACAAACCTCTTAGCCCAGAAACCAATGTAGCCAACCTTTTCACCCGCACCTCGAATGTAAGAATGTCCTTCCATAGATAAAGAGACTGAAACTGTGCCAGTGTAGTTGCACCAAAGCCCTGCATAATTTTAACAAGACTTCCTTACTCTTGGACTCCAATTCCCTTGGCATAAAGATGTACAGGATGTCGAGAGATGTGCTCGATTGGATGAGACAAAATAAGGAGCTTGTGGGAGATTCCAAAAGTTCAAGAACTGCAGATGCCCTGGAGGAGTATAAAAAGTGCAGGGGGATACTTAAAAAAGAAATAAGGAGAATGAAGAGAGGACATAAAAACAACTGACAGTGAACATTAAGGAAAATATATTAGGGGTAAAGAGAATAACCAAAGAAAATGTAGGGCCCATTAGGTACCAAAGTGACATCTGTCCATGGAGTTGGAAGACATACTTGGGGTTTTAAATGAGCAGTTGTTGCTGTATTCACAATATAGAAGTACCATGTAGGTATAGAAATCAAAAAAGGGCACTGTGACGTATCTGAAAAAGTAGTGTTGGTAGGGAGGAAGTATAAGCAGTTTTAGCAGATTTGAAAGTGTATCAATTCCCAGGCTCAGATCATGGCTGATCATCCAACTCAGTACACAGCTCCCACATTTGCCCAACATCCTTTCATCCTTTTAATCCAAATAATTATATCAAATTATTTCTTGAAAACATTCAGTGTTTTTGGCCTCAACCACTTTCTGTGACAGAGAACTCTACACGGTCACCATTCTCTGGGTAGAGAAATTTCTCCTCATCTCAGTCCTAAATGTGATCCCTGGTTCTAGACTCCCCGGTCATCAGGAATATCCTTCCTGCATTTACCTTGTCTAGTCCTGTTAAAGTTTTATAGGTTTCTATGAGATTACCCTCTCATTAATCTAAACTCCAGAGAGTATAGTCTTAAACAATTCAGTCTCTCTTTATATGTCATGCCTGACATCTCAGGAATCAGGCTAATGAACCTTTGTTGTATTCCCTTCCTAGCCAACACATCCTTCCTCGGATAAGGAGACTAAAACTGCACACAATACTCAGGTGCGGTCTCACCAAGGCACTGTACAATTGCAGCAAGACATCCCTGTTCATGTACTCAAATCATCTTGCAATGAAGGCCAACACACTGCCTGCTGCACCTGCAATGTTTACTTCAACTGGCATACTAAGACACCAAGGTCTCTTTGAACCTCTCAATTTCCCAATCTATCACCATTTAAAAAATAATCTACATTCCTGTTTTTTTCCTATCAAAGTGGATAGCCTCACATTTATCCATATTATACTTCATCTGCCATGCATTTTTCAACCATTCAAATTTTAATTATACATGCTAATTTCTTATATGGGCTTTTATCTAAAGTTTTATGGAAGTCCACTGACTTCCACTTATCAACTCTACTAGTAACATCCCTGAAGCTTCCAGTAGACCTGTCAAGCATGATATACCTTTCATAAATCTATATTACTCTGTTAGATTTTAAATCCTTTCTGACAACGGGAGGGATGTTATAGTACTGGAGGAGAGTAATGTGGTACCATTATTCAAGAAAGAAGATAGGGATGAAGCAGGAAACAATATGTCGATAAGTACAACATCAGTGATAGGGAAACTATTGGGAAAAAGTTCTAAAGGAAAGAAATAATCTCCACTTGGAGAGGCAAAGATTGGTCAAGGATAGTCAGCATCACTTTATAAGGTGGAGATGACCACCTACAGATTTGTTTGAATGTTTCAAGGTCATGACTAGTGTGTAATAAGGGTAGCATAGTTGATGTATTCTATATGGACTCAGTAAGACTTTTGACAGTCTCACTGGTTAAGAGCAAGTAGCCTATGGGATCCAGGGTAATTTGGCAAATTGGATCGAAAACTGGGAGCAGACTTTAATGGTCATAGGGTGTTTTTTGTGACTTGGAAGCTGTGTCCAGTGGCATATTACAGTGTTCGTTGCTGAATCCCTTGCTGTTTGTTGTATAGATTAATGATCTAAATATGAATTTAGGAGGTATGATTAAGTTCACAGATGACACGAAAATTGGAAGTGTGGCGAAAAGCAAGGAAGAACATCTTAGACGACAGGACAATACAGATGGGCTGAATAGTGGCAAAAAAAATTTAACCTTGAAAAGTGAGAGGTGATGCACTTTAGGACAACTAACAAGGCAAGGAAGGAGATGTTGAAAGGTAGGACTGTAGGCAGTACAGAGGAACAAATGGACCTCGGTCTGCATGTCCATAGATCATTGAAGGCAACAGGGGAGGTAGTTAAGGCGGATAAGAAAGCCTATGAGACATTTACCTTCATTAGTGGAGGCATTGAATATAAGATCAAGGAGGTTATGATGGAGGTTTATTAAACGTTAGTAAGGCCACAGTTGGAGGACTATGCACAGTTCTGGTCCCCTCACTACAGGAAGGATGCAATTGCGCAAAAGAGGTGCAGAAGAGATTCACCGGGATGTTGACTGGGCTGGAGTGATTTAACTACAAAGAGAAATTAGAGAGGCTTGGGCTGTTTTCCATGGAGCAGACAAGGCTAAAGGGAAACCTGATTGAGATGTACAAAGTTTTGAGGGGAACAAAGAGACTAGAAAGGAAGACACTTTTTCCCACTAGTAGAAGCGTCAAAAATCAGGGGGCACAGTTTTAAAGTCAGGAGCAGGGGTTTTAGCAATCATTTGAAGAATTTGTTTTCACCTAGAGGGTTGTGGGTGGCTGGAACTCACTGTCTGTAAGAGTGGTAGAGGCAGGAATCCTCAAGACATTTAAGACGTATTTAGATGATCGCTTGAAATGCGTTAGCATAAAAGGCTGCAGGCCAAGTGTTGGTAAATGGGATGAGAATTGAAGGATGTTTGATTATTTTGTGTAGATATGATGGGCTGAAGGACCTTTTTCCATGCTGTTAAAATTTATGACTTTGTTACTTAAGTTGAATAAGCTCTGTTCATCCTTACTGTCTGCTTACTGTCTATTAACCACAATTCTAGTCATGCTGATATATTACCACAAACTCCACGAACCCTTAAATGGGATGCAGGAAAAGGGGTGAAAATTGGCAGGCTTATTTTAAAACAATTAGCTGTTAATTATGTTCAGGTTAATGTAGGCCCTTTTTTTAATATTGATTTCTACAATAAGTTGGATAAACCTGCAGAATGAATTACAAGCAAATCAGTCAGACCATAAGCCAGGATGGGGTATCATACAATTGCTTATAATTATGGTCAAGGATGTAATCTTGGTTTAAATATATAGATGAACTAGGAACATTCAATTAAAAAATAAAATGCAGTGATTAGGAGTTATGCATGGCATGTAGACATGCAATGATTGCAGATACATCCATTTCATAAACATAGTGAAATTACACTAATCAGGTACACATTGGTTAAACGTGTTCAGATTTTATTCTATTGCTTGCATTCAGTCATTTTAAAACAAAGTTAAGGCTCACATTTTCTAGGGTGACCTAGCAATTATGGTTGAAGTTTTGTTTTTAAAAATCTGCAACTCTGAACCAAATAGAGCATGGTGGACTGATGCAGGGAATATGGCTAATGGCAAGATCCTTTACTGGAAAAATGACTTAACTACAAATTTTGTGCAATGTTTCATTTCTTATTTGACTTCGTTTGGTGGCATCTTCAGATGATAGTGTTCCTTGTTACTCTCAGTGTTATCACAGAAAGAAATCATTGGCTGAAGGAATACTAAGATTAAACATACTCTTAAGTTCACATAGGAATATTCACCTGGCATAGTGGAAGAATCTGAAGCGATGGCAGAGTTTTTAGAAGTTATTCATCATCAGGGAGATCGCAAATCTGTGGATTCCTTTTGCAGGGTAAGTTTCCTCTTACCATGTCAATTCTGTAAAACTTTAATTGGTTTTCTTGATGGAAATTATAACTGAGGCATTCTCCATGATATTTAACTGTGTCCACACCTATTAAGTATGCTGCCCATTCTGACTCAATGAACTTGTTATGGAATATTTTCAAGAGGCATTGAGTAAATAAAAAGTCAGCACAAATTGAAGACTTACAGCAGAAGTCTGAAGGGAGAGGTTAGAATTCTTGGTTTTTTTTGCAGAGTGTTATGAGGATATGTGAGATTCCACCAGAAATGGCAATTGAAGCATAAATTGTTTTAATCTTTAAAAGGGGAAGGGAATACATATTTGACAAAAGAAGAATTTAAAAGGACATGAGGAACTGCCAAGAGAACTGTATTAAGTGGTTAGCTCATTCAATATAATGGGCTGAATAGCCTCCTCCTGTGCTGTGGAATGCTATCATTCTATTTGGAAGTGTCTTGTACGCTCCATTTCAGCAATGAGTGTTTTGCTGTTGAATTTATTCTATGAGGAGCCTCCTCACAAGTGGATCTGCTTCAGTTAATCATCCTCTGGGGTGAACTTCACGAGCACAATGGGATTATTTTTGGAGAAATGGGTCTCCTATTGATGTATATGCTGCTGGTGAGACTACATTGATCTCAGTAGTTAATTATTCTATGGCATAAACTTGATAATAAATTAATAGTTCAACACAATGTAGCAATCCTCCAGCATAAACTTTGACAGCATGGAAACATTAGCTGTGTTTGTGTAACATTGAGTATTCCAGAAGTACCCTAAAGGTAACATTGGGTCAGAAAAGCATTCTTCTAAATATCTAGGCATATCTCAGAAGTAGTATTCATGGATTTTACCAGCTAATTATTTTATATCAGGCAAACGCCCACTTGAAAGCATTTGTAGAGAATAGAGGGAAACGAGCATGTCAACATTTGTCAAAATGAACATGATTGAAAAAAATAATGAAACGCCCAATTAAATAAGATATTTCTTTCTCAGGTATTTATGTTAGTATCAACATCTGATGGTGATGTCATTTAATTGTTCAATATTAGAAAGTGTTATTTAGTTTTTCTGTAGAGCACAATGAAAACAATGAACAATGGAGGCTTTTGAAGCATGCTAGTCTTAAATAACTAAACTAAGGAAGCAAATTTCACAACTATTATTCTTGTATTACTGCATCATTGCATTAACAGTGTTACCAGTATGCACAGCATGTGTAGATGTAGGTGGATGTTCTTGTTGCCAAGCTCAGTGGCTCAGTGGCTAGTTGCAACATTTCATGTTTGCAAATGGATTAGGGAAATTTCACACTATTATTCTGCATTGAATTAATTGATCCCAACTCAGATGGTAAAGCTTGTTTCTGTTATCATTGTGCTAAGAGGGATAAATTTTTTTCAAATTCAGTAGTAATTCATGCTGAAAAATGAATGGGAATAAATGTTAAGCTGTTTGTGATGCAAACCATTGCCAAGTAGTTTACTGAATGGCCATGTCTGAGCTATATGGAGCGCACATAGTACTCTGGAAATAAATCCTGGCACAGGTAACCACATTTTGGAAATTAAGTGGAAGGAAATCAGTAAAACTGAAAAGAAAATCATCCTTTCCTGGGTATTGGTTGCTAATTTCACTTTCAAAACAACATAATTGTGAGAGGCACAATTGAAAATGGGAGCTAATGTATTTATTAATAACTGAAGTCTAAGATTGCCTTGGAAAACATATGCAGATGAAAGGAAGTATCCTATGTATGAATCTTCCTTTCATACTAAAATATCAGCACAAGTGATAGTCTGGAATCTCACTCATTTTATCATTGAAAACATTCTCCCATCATTCAAAGCTATCCTTGATTAAACAAGTGGATGTTGTCATCCCTCAAGGCTCTGACAAAGTTGCTCTATAAAATGCGAGATTGGTGCTTGTTGAGTTCTACTTGGATTTTTTTCTCTACTCCTCCATATGTAGAGGCATCTTGCTTCAATATAATACTTGCTATATTAATTGCTTGGAAGACAATGGAAATTAAAACCTTTCACAACTGACATAGCATGTTTAAATTGCATTAAACCTGTGCAAAAAAGCAATACTGTCATTGTCATGCATACTGTCATTGACTCATTAGTAGACATTGATGAGTACTGATCTCCTGCAGTATCAGTGTGGATGGATCATTATCCCCAGATCACTTATAGACATATTGGCTTCAACATGTGTTTTATAGAAGAGAACTTTTACAGCTATACAAATTACTTTAGATGTAGATTCAGTCGTATCTGCAGAAAGGGACCCTGAAATGTCACACCTGACAAGCTGTAAGCAATTTTTCAAAGGATTTAAAAAGGAAAAAACATGCTCCAAACTGAATATATTTCTCTAGTGATAACACAGTGTGGAGCTGGAGGAACACAGCAGGCCAGGTAGTATCAGAGGAGTAGGAAAGCTTCTGAAGAAGGATCCCAACCTGAAATGTCAGCTTTCCTACTCCTCTGATGCTGCCTGGCCTGCTGTGTTTCTCCAGCTCCATACTGTGTTATCTCAGACTCCAGCATCAGCAGTTCTTACTATCTTTGATATTTCTTGAGTGAGTTATTTCAGGTTGTAAAGATGATGGGTAAAGTAACAGCCATCCGGACAAGAGATGTATTTTGTGTCTTCCCCTTTCAAGAATACATAAGAACTGGGACTAAAGGCCAGTTTAACCTGATCTATGCATGTTAGTAGAAGAAGGTATGCTAATGAGCTGAGGCACACGTGTGTCCTAGCCTGGGCTTGAAGGTTGAAATGCTGTGAAGGTAAAAGCAAATTAAAAAAAAAAACAGTATTAATCCTTACATCACAGGCGAATAATCTCTTACTCTGAGCATTAGAAGCCAGCTGGTCAGTAGGCCAATAAAAAGAAAACAGGAAAAAAGAATTTCAAACAACCCACAATGCTAAGAATCACAAATTTGAATACCCAACTATCAACATTTCACTATCTCCTCGTCATGAATCACCCAGAGACAGAACCACATTTCTTTCAATTTTTATCTTTCATGGATTCACTTCTTATCTCTAATTTGCATACGTGTGTTGTGCTAATATTTCTCTGCATGTTTAATAATTAATAAACTCTGTCTTTTGTTAACTCAAGAAAATCTGGTTAAATTTGTTATTTTTAAATCATAAATTTGTTTGGTCTGGAGAAAGATGTCCATAAGATAGGGATCCTTTGTGAATTAAACTTGTAGCGACCAATCACAGGTGCAAGTAAATAAAGTGGAACCAGCACATCCATCCTTACCTGGGAGCTCAAGCGTTTGGTACCCTTCACCTGAAGCCATGATTGATGTCTTGGGAAACCTTACCCAGGGACTGGTTTTAACAGCAGTTGAAAAGTTGGCATTTTCCCTAGATAATAAAATATGGACATTAAGGATATGTTCAATTCCTGAAAGATAAACTTTGAAGCTTCATTACTATACTGTACAAGATATGATATTTCTGCCCTGAATTCACATTTCAAATCTGAGGAAAATACAGCTCAATCAAGTTTTAAAACTTGCTGTAGAGTTTTAAGGGAGATAAAATGCAACAATTTATATTTGGGATAGAATTAGGGGTTCTGCTCAATCACTTAAAAATAGTATGTTCATCTTTTGCCTGAAAGTTTAAACCAAGTGCCACTATGGCCTATTGGGTGAATGCAGAAGATCCTGTCGCACTAACTTGGAAAATGACAGAGCTGTTTTCCCGGGTGTACTGGTGGATATTTATCCCTCAATCAATGTCACAAAAACAGACCTGATCATTACCACATTGCTGTTTGGGGGAGCATTCTGTGCGCATATTGGCTACTGCATTTCTTGCACCACAACGGAGACCATTCTTGAAAAAGTATTTCATTGATTTTAAAGTGCTTTGAGACATCTGGTGGTCAGAAAAACATGTTCTGTAAATGCAAAGCTGTTTGTTGCATGGGGCAGAATTCTCTGATTCTGCAGAACTGAGCCATGAGAAACATTAGAGCAATATTCTTCTTTAGTAGGTATTGGTGTTGATCCCTAAAGAAAAAGTCAAAATATAAAGGTACTGGTGGGACAATAGACTGGTTAAACATCAGATTAGCCAAGTAAGAATGAACTCTTTCATGAAGAACTGTTATTTCAATTATACCCAACTTTTAAAGCTTAGCTTCAGGAGTATGAAATTTAACTCTTTAAATCTGTTTCATCTTTCAATGATATCGTGGGTGATGTGTGACTTGGCTCCATACATACATCTTTAATTCATTACTAATATTGGCCAACAAAAATCTGCAAATTTTAGATTTAACATTAACCATTGACATACCATCAGTTGTCTTTTGTGGAAGAGAGTTTTGAGTTTTCACTACAATTACTCTAATCTCTTAACAATGCCCATGGTCCTAGGCTCCCCACTTGGTGGAAATAATTTAACCTTTTACATCTTTGCAGGTTCCTTTAATATCTTGAATATTTTGATTGACCCTTTGACCTTCTAAATTTCAGGAAATACCATCCTAGGTGACATATAACCTTATGTCTTTTCACTAGAAAGTCACAAAGTGGTCCACAAGTTTTTAGCATTGCAATAGTTAATCAAGGTCAAAATGTTCAAATTCCCATCTTTCTTCTTATTCGTTAAGAGTCTTGGATCAGTTGAAGAAACTTGTTACAAACCTGGATGAGATCGCATTTTTGTAAGAGCTCTGATCAAACATTAACTGTAGATTCTATCTTGGCTCGCTCCTGTGTTTTAAGAAGTGACCAACTCAAATGCAAGCTCCCAATCTGCTGGCACACAGGAAATATTAGTCAGCACTCCATTTGGAAACTGGATTAGGTCACTTCACATTCCTGATTGAGATTTTACGTGTTTGCATTGCATGGTTCAGGGACTAACTGATGAGACAAGAGGGCACGGCAACAACGCTAGAGCTGCCCTCTGCAATGACCTGAATCCATGCCATCAAGATTCTTGATTACAACCTTCTGTGGGTAATGACAGCCTGTTAACTCTTTACTTTGTTCTATTCGGATTGCTGCAATGACATTATGTAGTCTATGCTCCATGACATATGAATCCGTAAATTCATATTGATGAAAATTGAATCTGCTGAATCACAAATCAAACATATTTTGAATTAACTACTAGTGCTGTTAATATTACAAGGATATTTCACGTTACCAATAACTTGCCTGGGTACTGAATAATCCAAAGCAAGCTATTTATCTGAAAAGAAACGTCTCTTTTCTTGCCCTGCAGTTCTGCAAGGGCCAGCAGACTTCTGATATCATACCCAATTGGCATTTGTCCTGTCTGATGTAACAGTAATTATTGTTGTCTGAATGGCTTCATACTAAGAAAAGTATAAGAGTAGCATTGCCAGGAGTGATGGAGATGTGCTTGCATACCCGAATCTGTGTTGCTCAATGGTCAAGGGAAGAAAACAAAACTGGGAGTACAGTTTCCAGTCTAAAGCAGATGTGTTGTGCCTGCATTCCATTAGAATGAAGGGAAGATAAACTCTATAAACTCCAAACTGTGAGTCCAAAATAAATTGCCAGCATAATTTATCTCAATGGGCTTATTTTATTGCAGAGAGTGGGATGATCTGCCATTATTAGCCAGACTGACTCATTGTCTGTGCAAAGTTTATTTTGTGCTTGGGTAGCTTCTAATTTTAAAGACAGATGGCAAGACAATTGTTTCCATTTCTACCTCCAGTCATTTTCAAACTAAAATTATGCTTTATCTTTTACTGGAGATATTTTCATATTTTGGAAATAGTAACTGCACAATCATATTTACCATTGTGGAGTCTGCCAGAACTACTGGTAAGACCAGATGGTGCGGTTACTTTGAAAACATATCAAAATTTGGAGCTAGAAACTGAACCACAAGCCCTCTTCAAAGGAAAACAAAAATGTTGAAAGGATGTATACACAGTTAACTTTTATGGAGTGCTGCAGCTTTGAGCAATGAGGCTAAAACGAGGCAGGTCAAAGACTAGAAATTCTGTTGTAAGTCTTCCTGACTTGCAAAGCCTATCCATGATCTACAGGACAAAAGTCAGGAGTGTGATGGAATATTCTCCATTTGCCTGAATCAATGTGGCTCCTAAAACACAAACAAAGCTTAGACACTTGAGGACAGAGCAGTCCACTTGATTGGCACCCCATGCACCAACCTCAATACCCATTCCCTTCACCATCAATGCATGGTGGCAGCCATCTATAAGATGCATGGCAGCAAATCACCATGGTTCCTTCCTAACCCATCATCTTTACCTCCCAGGCCAAGGGCAGCAGATACGTGGAAACACTACCACCTGCAAGTTCCCTTCCAAGCCACTCATAATCCTGACTTGGAAATATATTGTGGTTCCTTTACTGCTGTTAGATCAATGTCCTGGAAGCCCCATCCTAACGGCACTGCGGAAATGTCGACATGACATCAACTGCAGTGATTCAAGAAGGCAGCTTACCACCACCTTCTCAAGGGCAAATTGGGACAGACAACAAATGATCATCAGCCAACGACACTCACAAACCACCTAAGAATAATTAAAAATCTCAGGCTCTGTGGAATGTCTGATTTTCAGTTAAGAGTCAAAGATTAATATTAATGCATGAATAACAAGCTACAATCAATGGAAAAGGCTTATGATGCAATCTGTGGAACTTTTTTGATTACTTCCTGATCTACTCGGATAGTGAACCAGCATCGGAAATGTTAGGCCACAAGAGTACAATTCTGGATGTTTGCAAAGAAACTGAATGCTTGACAAGTTTAAAATGTTACTAAATAAATCAGTAAATTTAAATAATACTTCTTTTGAAAAGTTGATGTGGATAGCGAATATTGAAAGAAAAATTATTCACTTCAATTTTATTATCAATCATTCATTAATGAGGATATTTTAGAGTTTCGGTGCTTTAACCATGAATCCATATTAATTTTCCAGATTGAACATTTCTCTTCCAGTACTCATCTTAGTGTCTCTGCCAATTACATTGCTTTTAAGAATGAGCATCCTTTTTAAGCCATTTCTTATTCTTGTTTGGGAGCTCTATCTTCATGGTTCAGAGAATAGGGAGGTGACCCACACCCAGTGCACCATTATTGCTAGCTAGATACATGCCAGAAGAGTGTACGTTATGGTCCTTGGGTGAAGTTTATCTCTTCTTCCATTTATGGAAAAACATGGCCCCTGCTTGCTTCACTACATTATCGCAGGGAAGACTGATCAACCCTTTTGTTTTATTTGTTTATGAGATCGAGGTGTTGCTGCTTAGGCTAGCATTTATTGCCCATTCCTAATTTCACTGGAGAAGGTGGTGGTCAGTTGCCTTCTTGAATGGCTTTCATCCTTGGAGTGTAGGGACATTCACAGTGCTGTTCAGAAGTAAGTTCCAGGATTTTGATTCAGTGACAGTGCAAGAACAGTGATATATTTCCAAGTCAGAATGGAAGGAGTGAATGTTGAAAGTGGTGGATGGAATGCTGATAAAGTACTCTCTAGCATAGATATTAAAAAAGACAGGAGATGAATTACTTGCTGCAGAATTCTATCCTAGCCTCTGATATCTTGAAAACACAGTTTTTATTTGCTGGTCCAGTTCAGTTTGTGTTAATGGTAACCTCCATGATATTCAGAGTGGGGGAATCAATTATGATAATGCCATTGATCATCAAGGCGGAGTCTCTTGTTGGAAATGATAATGGCCTGGCACCCATGTGGCATGACTACTACTTTTCACTTACCAGCCCAAGCCTGGACATTGTCTGTTTTCAGTATCTGAGGAGATGCAAATATGCAATGATCAGTTAATGTCCCCACCTCTGATCTGATGATGGAGGGAAGGTCATTGTGGAAGCAGCTGAAGATGGTTGGATCTTGGACTCTATCCTGAGGAATGCTTGCAGCAATGTCCTGGAGCTAAGATGATTGACCACCAACAACCACAACTATCTTTCATTATGCTAGATATGACAACAATGCAAGTTGTGACTAATAATTTCAGAAGAGACCTGAATATATATCAGCTTGAGATTGGATTAAAAGTTATGGTGGCAACAAAGCTACATGATGATAAGTACACAGAGCTTTATGGTTTCTGTGCTGTTAGGACCATAGGTGTATTTCTATGGAATATGACAAGGTCAAACTTGAAGTGTGCAGGTTGTAAGGTTGGACAAATATGCAACATTTCCGATCCGAACTGTAACTTTTATTGTTGATTGTTTGCATCCCTTAGAAAGTAAACTGAGTATGATTGTTCAAATTCAGGTTTTGCTCAGTTTAACTTAAAAATATAACCTATTGATCCTCAAAACTTTGGTAAACATTCTAAAATGCTTAGTTCAACAAATAGATTTGACTCATTTTATAGTTGTAAGTAATGCACTTTAGTTCAATCTATGTTAATGCATTTTCTCCGTAAACTAAATGCAACTACATACATTTAAATGGGTTTGCATTCTGCTTCACATGATTCAATGATATATTTTTCCCTCATGTTAGAAGCCGTGGTCTGTTTAAGTAAAGAGGGCATGTAGGTTAAGTTCTTCAGGAAATCTTAGACATCACTTTAAACTTGGAGGAAACATCTTCAGAAGCATTTTAAAGGTTCAATGAATTACTGTGAAGAAGAGATCATCTGGCATTCAAATAGATTTGATGGAAAATCCATTGTTAAACATTGCACTTGGCATTGCTGTCATTCACAAAATATACTCCAAGAATCTCCAGGTGTCCAGCAGCAGTGATATCAGTAAGAAGGAGAGGTGGACTGTCACAATGAAGTATTCTCAGAGGCAGCAACCAGGAAGTTAAAAGCACTAAGTGCCTTTATGTTAAAAATAAAATTTTAATTAACAAAATAAATGAATTAAGATTGGAATAAGATAGAAAGTAAGGTAAGATGAACTAAAGAAGAATTTAAACAATATTGCAAGGGAGCACTTTGTTTTCCTTATGGACTAGAAACCAAAAATGTAAGTTGGATACTTCCATATAGTTACAAGTACCAGGATAGCTTTTCATTGCAACTTGAAATTCAAGTGGGATTGTGGTAAAGTTTTAGTTGTAAAATGATATATTACTTTTTTAAGCTGTGAGATGGATACTTTATGAGACAGAGTGGTACCAGCAGCCTTTCAGTCAAGGGAAAACTGCCCAGCAAAAGGCTTTTCAATTTTCTTTTTAAGTTGCAGTTTCACAGACTTGTAAGGTAGTGCACTCAGAGAAAACCAGAAGTCTGCAAATGAGAAACAGCTTTTCACCTTATCTCTGAGTGCAAGAAGCGAAAAACCTACAAACTCTAGAGATAGAAATTCAATACAATAAAAGACCTGAGCCCACCCAATCAGTTACTGAATCAAAGTTTGACCATCATTCTGCAGACAACATCATGTCATCATTGCTAAAAATCTAAAGGACTGTGGAATTAACCCACTCTTGTGGTCTGGACCTTGATCTACAGAATTCATTTTCTCTTCCTACATTTTTTCAAGTATTGTATTTGTCTCAAACGGTCTGTCTCATTTGTGAATGAATATGTGTGGTTGTGTTTAAAAAGGGTATAGCTTAAGTTGTCTGGTAGTAGATTAATAATCCAATTTTGTCATTTATTAAACATTAAGCTTTTTTACAACAGGTAGAATTATTTTTCCTCTTAATGATGAAACCTGGTGTGAACTGCTTTTGTCCTGAATAGTAATCTGCTTGATCATCTTGGTGTTTAGTTGTGCAGTTACATTTTTGTGACAGCTATGGAAAGGTGGTGCTGAGCTAATGGTGTACCCGTCTCAATTGAATCACAACAATATTTGCAACAGAGATAGTAAGACTGCTCTTGCTGGAGTCTGAGATAACACAGTGTGGAGCTGGAGGAACACAGCAGGCCAGGCAGCATCGGAGGAGCAGGAAAGCTGACGTTTTGGGTCAGGACCCTTCTTCAGACCCTTTTTCTGAAGAAGGGTCCCGACCCGAAACATTAGCTTTTCTGCTCCTCTGATGCTGCCTGGCCTGCTGTGTTCCTCCAGCTCCACACTGTAATATTCGCAACATTTTATAAAGTGGAATACTTGGCACTCCTTAAGTATAAAAGTAGATTTTCAGAACAATTGAGAGTGTGCAGTGGTACTTATGAAATTAATGTTTTTACAGTAAGGCTAACAGAGCAAGTGTCGAATTTCTTGTCAATTCAATGATTTTTCACTGGGGTGCCTGCGTATGAGAGAGAGAGACAGGAGAACTGAGTGGGAGTGGTGATTGTTGACAGTCATGCCTCAATACCAAACCTTTGGAAGAAATTTAAATCACTGATAGCCCTCTGGTTTTCCACACAGTTTTCCGCTTATGCAGACTTCAAATTGCTGTCAGTTCTAGTGGATTACTGATGATCAATATTGACAGTTTTTCTGTCAGTCCCATTGCAAAACCCTGGCCAATGGTCACGTATAATTTCTCAGTCTATAGCAATCTGTTTGTAACAATGCAGAGTCTGTGTCAAGCAACTACCAATCCTGTAAAGTCTCTAGTGTTTTTCAAATACGAAAATATTTTCCACTGCATTACTTATAAAAACACCTCCCAATATTTCGTTTAAATAGCTGAGTATCATTCAGAAAATGTGCAAACGGAATGCAATTTTAGCCCCCAAAACTGGATAGGTTTTGTTTGGTCAGGAGCGTAAGAACTAAAGAAATTGACACAGGAACTCAGCCACTTCTGGTTTTAATAGAGGTGAGACAAGGGGAGAGTCACCAATCCACTTGCAGAAGGGGATGCAAGTTTGAACTTTTTAAGAAGAGTTTGGGCAGAATCAAATAGGGTGTAAGAAACAATGGGAGAGAAGTGCAGTGTAGCCCATCTCAAAGCCCATCCCTCACTTCTCCTTTCACACTATTCACAAGAGGTGTGGTGTGATTCTCAATAGGCAGCAGTGGGTGCTGATTGATGGTGGTTAACATTTTGGAAACTCCTTGTTAATACAACAGCTTGGCTGATTGATATTTAGACTCCCTTTTCTCAAGCTTGTCAAACAATCTTGACGTTAGGAAGCTTTGACAAGAAAACCAGAAGGTGTACCTGGTGATTCAGCACACTGCAAGATCCAAATGACGTCTATGTTGCTTGCAATCAAACCGTAATTCAGTGTAGATACAAGGCAACAGCTGTACTGACTCCTCCTCCACCGACATTGGCATCTGCCATCTGCCAGCCCATCTCGATTATCCTGGTACTATTCACTTATTGCCATAAGAATGCATAGACTTGCATTGCAGGAACAGGCACCTAGCTCACAGACTGAATCAGACTGCATCTCAGGCAACAAGGTGTAGAGCTGGATGAACACAGCAGGCCAAACAGCATCAGAAGAGCAGGAAGGCTGACGTTTTGGGCCTAGATCTTTCTTCAGAAAGGAAGAAGGCCCGAAACGTCAGTCTTCCTGCTCCTCTGATGCTCCTTGGCCTGCTGTGTTCATCCAGCTCTACACCTTGTTATCTCAGATTCTCCAGCATCTGCAGTTCCTGCTGTCTCTGCATCTCAGGCATGCTTGTTTGCTCTGTTAGTGCTTGCTCACTTAGCTCCTAGCAGCTTGCTCACACCATCACACTTACCTTGCCTTGCTGTGCCAATTCAATTAGAGCACCCAGAAATCCAGGCAGCTTGTCTTGCAGTCCTCAGCCTGGGGGACGTATGTCTCGCTGGACTGCAGTATGCTACATCAATCTCACACCTGCTCCATGTGCCAACAGCTTATGTGACAAACACATCGCATGTGCGGTAAGCAGGCAGCAATGTCTCAAATTGTTATTGGAGTAGTCTTCAGTGAAGTCATTGGAGACACCTGTCATTAGGAGGCCATGGAACTAAGTCAACACAGCCTCCCATAATGATCCAGAGCATTGGCCACTAAAGTTTTGGCAAAGACCTGTAGCTCGCGTTGTGGGTGAAGTTGTTGACTTGCTCACCGAGCTGGCTTGTTCTTGTTCAGACGTTTCGTCACTATGCTAGGTGACATCATCAGTGGAGCCTCCGATGGCGATGTTATTCTACTCCACTTGGAATTTATACTGTCCACTCTGTTATGGTGAGTAGTGTCATTTCTGGTTTTGATCTGTGTGGGTTTGTATATGAGGTCGAATTCTATATGTTTGTTGATTGAAGTATGGGTGGAGAACCATACCTCTAGGAATTCCTGTGCATGTCTATGTTTGGCTTTGGCTACTATGGTTACCTTGTCCCAGTTAAATTGATAGCCTTCATTGTCTGAATGTACCAATATTAAGGAGAGTTCGTTGTGCTGTTTTGCTGCTAGCTGATGTTCATGTATTCTGATGGCTAGTTTCCTTCCTGTCTGTCCAATGTAATGTTTGTGGCAATCGTTGCATGGTATTTTGTAAACCATGTTGGTTTTGCATGTTGTAGGAATGGGGTCTTTAATCCTTGTAAGTGTTTGTGGTATAGTGGCCGTGGGCTTGTGGGCCACCATGATTCCTAGCGGTCTTAGGAGTCTTGTTGTCAGTTCTGATATGTTCTTGATGTAGGGCAGTGTGGCCAGTGTGTCAGGTCAGAGGCTCCACTGATGATGTCACCTAGCATGGTGATGAAACGTCTGAACTAATACAAGCCAGCTCGGCGAGCAAGTCAACAACCTCATTAGCCACTGACAGGCATCTGGTCAGGTATGTTGACAGTGAGGGGTGCTCTCAGTCAGGGAGTCCATGCCTCTGGAGTACAAGACGAATAGGCCACAGTCAGTCCACTTGCCATTCTGGAGAATGGGGAAGTATTTGGGTTAATGTGGTCCAGAGATGTATCGACAGCGGTCAACTGTCCTGTGGCTATCTGGTCATGTCGGTCAAAGAGATGGGTCATGGTCAGTTGGCTGGGTCTACCCTCAGAAAATAAGGAGGAAGGAGAAAAGAGTTTAGGGTGTGAAGTGAAATAGGAGCTAAAGTTGCAGCAGTGAACCTCAGCATTGTATCTTCAGGACCAGGGGCTGCATGCTCTGGACAAGGGTATAGTACAAAAGGGGGGAATTGGGAGGCAGCAGGATTTTGAAGAAGACCAGACTGTAAAGAATGGCTGATAAGGGTGTAATAAAGGAGGGGGGATATTATCTATGATCAGTAGCACACTGGCTGCATGCAGGATGGACTGTGAATAACAGTACCCAGACATTTCACCTCATCTGTCTGAGTCTGGGTGGGAAGGGTAGGTAGGTGCAGGCAAATGTGGAGGGATTGGGTGGGGACTTTGGGAAGTATGAATCCTACAGGTTTAGGATAAAAAGAGAATATTTTCCAGGATTAATTACACCAAATCCTCATTATCCACAGTGGAAAGGGGCACAAACTTCCTGCGGGTAGTCGAACTATATATATAACCTACATAAAATTTTCTATTGACCAAGAAGAAAGATGTGATCAGAATAGATGAGTTTATGAGAAAAAAAAGGGAGTCTGGGGCTGACCTAGGAAGTAGCTAGATCTCCAGGTAGCAAACCTGCAAATAATGAAAAGTGAATGTTTTGTTGTTCCTCAAGTCAGCTATGATCATGAGATGTCTCAATGCTACAAGATGCCAATTTATGCCAACCTCTATTGCATTGCATCAATCTGTTTCAGGCTTGTGGAGTGGAGGTTGAGAGTTGCTAACAAATTCTACTGAACAAATTAGACAAAGGAGGGAATAGCTAAAGAAGGATGGGAGGAGGTTTGTCTGGAGCACAAGCTCTAGCATGGACTGATTGGGCTGAATGTGCTGTTTTTGTACCACAGCTGCATACTGTGAAATCCACCATCAATTCAAGGCCAGCAAAAAAATCTTAGTTGAACTTCATTCTAAACACAACTTTTTCACGATAAAGCATCTCATGCATTTTAGTGACATTAATTGTTTCGAGGTAATGAATTTCATGGTAACGTTAATGGATTAGTAATCCTGAGTTGTGGCTGAATGCTTTGAAGGCATGAGTTCTTAACATCAACACAGCAGCTTCAGGCAGTTATTTTCAATTAATGAATAAAGCGAGAAGAAAGTGCCACTCATTAATGATGATAATGAAACTACCACTGATTGTCAAGAAATGTCATTCAGTTCACTGATGCTCTTCATGGGAGGAAATCTGCCAATCTTTCTTCGTCTGGCCTACATGTGACTCTAGATCCACAGTAATGTGGTTCATTCTTAACTGCCCTCTGTAAAGGCTTGGTAAGCCATTGTATCAATATCACAGTAGCAAAAAGTATCGAGGCTACACCCACACTGCGGTTCAAAAAGGTGGCTCACCACCATCTGTCAAGAGCAATTAGCAATGGGGAATAAATGATAGTCTTGGCAACAGCGTTCACATCCTAAGAATGAATTTTTACTTAAAGATCATTAATATGGAAACAGTGTTAAAAAAATCTTTTCAACATGTTTATTGAATGGTTTCCAAGGATGATGTTCAATTACACTATCTACTCTACTCTATTATTTAATCATAAAGAGCAATTTAAGATTATATATGTGAATACTCCTCCTGCTTAGCTTCAGTGCGTTTAGGAAAAATATGCCTCATTTTCGTTAAAATTTAGAGACCTCTGCTAAAAAACATAGCGATACACAATAAAATTAATGATGTAAGCTTGTAACACATTGGAATCATTAAAATGAGATGGTTTAAAATGATTGAATTCTTGGCTTAATTTGGACATGAGTGCAAGCCAAGCTTTCAAGCTTTTGCCATCCACCCCTTCCTCTAAGCAAGCAGCTAAGATGGAGACCATACACCCTAATCCCATTAAATGTGCACTAGCTACTGTCCAAAACACTGTACAGCTTCTCAGACAGGACTGAGTCTTTCCTCTTACAATGCATTGCTCATTTTTTTGGCAGATAGCCCTCAAAAGTGGCTAATGATTCAGCAACCTGCAGCTGTTTGAGAGCTGCTGGCTGTGCAATGGCATCATAGATTTGGATATTAAGTAGAAAGTATGCAGCTGGCTGGAATAACAGTAAAGGAAGTGTACAGCTGCTGGGTGTACTGGCGTCTGTAAGATAAAAAGCAAACAAATGTGAAGTGTTTAATGATTCTGTCAGACTGGAGGACATCTCAAACTCTGGTTTTCCGGAAAAGATAGGTACACGCTTTGTTGCATATGTTGAAGAAACCAGGGAGAAGGATTCCGCTATGGCATCTTGGCCATTCTACCCAACTGAGATCATGACACAATGTTAAGCGAGACAAACCAAAAAAATGTTGCAAGTAAGTAGGTACCGTCTGCCGCAGAAATTGAACTTGCAAACATGATACGTTCATTGTTTCATTTGTATAATGCAGACTAGGAGCTCTTGTGATATAATGGGTAGCATCTCTGCTGGGTGACTTTAATCTTCATGTAGAATGGGATAGTTAGACTGGCAGAGGCATCCACGAGGAAGAATTCATAGAGTGTACTTGGGACAATTTCCTATAACAATATATTGTGAATTCAATCAGGAATCAAGCTATTTTGGATCTGGTGACGCGTAATGAGTCAGGTATATTATATGATGTCAGAGTGAAAGTTCCCGTAGGAAACATTGACAGAATTTAGCATGCAGTTTGAGAGGGAGGAACTTGAGTAGCAAACAGTTCTGTTAAGCTTAAGCAAGGACAATTACAAAGGAATTACGGCAGACCTAGCTGGAGTCGACTGGGAAAGGAGTTTAGCAATAAAGACTTAAGAGGAAAAATGGCATTCATTTAAAATAGTTTACAGCTCATTGGAAAGATATGTGTTAGTGAGGGAAAAGGATTCTGGGATGGGGATGATCCAACTATGGGTAACCAGGAAATTTAAGTGTAGTTTCATCCTGAAAGAAAAACATGTAATGTGGGAAAGATTCAAGATAAGCGGAGGATTGGGGAAGTTTAATAAATCGACAGAAGGTTATCAAAAAGTTATAAAGAGGGAAAAAATAATCTTTAAGAGTTAATTTACAAGTATTATCAAGATGGATAGCAGGAGTTTTATCAAATATATAAAAAGGAGAAGCGAAGCAAAACTGAACATAAGCCCCTAAGAGTACAAGGCTGGGGAAATAGTAATGGAGAACCAGGAAATGTCAGTGGTTTGAATCAATATTTTGCATCAGTCTCCCCAGTAGAAGACACTAATAACATTCCAAGATTACTAATTAATGAAATAGAAAAGGAGGAGAAGAAATAAATATAACAATTATCACAAGAGAAAAGGTGCCAGGGAAAATCGTGGGGCTAAAGACCGACAAATTCCCTGAATCTGATGGGATGCATCCTAGGATATTAAACTGAGTAACTATAGAAATTTTAGATGCACTGTTGGCAATCGTCCAAGAATCATTAGATTCTAGAAAAGTCCCAGAGGATTGGAAAACTGCTGATGTAAAATTTCTATGTAAAAAGAGAAGGATACAAATAATAGGTAACTAAAGGGCCATTAGCTTAATGTCTATTAATAGCAAGATGTTAAGAATCTGTTATAAGGGATTTAATAGCAGACCATTTCAAAATGCATAATATGATCAAGCAGAGTGAGCATGGCTTCATGAAGGGAAATCATGCCTGGCAAATTTGCTAGAATTTCTTGAGGAGGTAACAAGCTGGATAGATAAAGGGGCAGAAGTGGATGCAATATATTTTAATTTTCAGAAGGTGTTTGATGAGATACCACACATTAGACTACTTAATAAGATAAGTGCGCACAGTGATGGCGTCAATATATTAGCATGGATAGAGGATTGGCTAACTCATGGAAGACAGAGAGTTGGAACAAGAGGGTATAGGATGATAGCCTGTAAGTTGTAGCCACGTTTGTAGATGACATAAAAAAGGTGCTGAGGCAAGTGGTGAGGATGAAACAAAGAGTCTGTAGAAGGATATAGAGAGGTTTAAGCAAGTGAACAAATACTTGGTGAGTGGTACATAATGTAGGAAATGTGAAATTATGCACTTTGCCAGGAAGAATAGAGGAGCTGAATATTATTAAAATGGAAAAAGACTATGGAAAGCTACCGAACACAGGGATTTGGGAGCATTTGTCCATGAATCAAAAAGTTTGCATCCAAGTTCAGCAGATAATAGGGAAAGCAAATGGAGTGTTGGCTTCTAGTGTTGGCAAAGGAAATGGAATATAAATTAGAGAGGTTTTGCTAAAACTACATAAGGTACTAGTTAGACCACAGCTGGGATACTATGAACAGTTTTGGATCCCTTATCTAAGGAACGATACACTGGCACTGGAGGCACTCCAGAGGAGGTTCACTAAACTAATACAATGTCTGAAGGGACTGTCTCATGGGAGAAGTTGAGTAGGTTTGGCCAGTACTCACTGGAATTTAGAAGATTAAAGGGAAAGATCATTGAAGTATATGAGATTCTGAGGGCAATTGACAGGGTAGATGCAAAGTGGTTGTTTCTCTTTATGAGATAATCGAGGACCAGGTGGCACAATCTTAGAATAGGAGTCCCACATTTGGGACAGGGATGAGGAAGAATTTCTTCTTTCAGAAGTATTTAATCAGTGGAATTCTTTAACACAGGGGACTGTCAAAGCTGGGGTCATTAAGTTTATTCAAGGCTGAGATAGACAGATTTTTAATCAGTAAGGAAACAAAGGATTGTAGGGAAAAGGTAGGAAAGTGAAGTTGAAGAATACAAGACATGCCATGATCTCATTGAATGGTGGAGCAGACTCAATGATTGACTTCTGCTCCTACATCTTTTGGTCTCCCAATCAGAAGCTCCAAGGTCGAATCCCACTCAAGAAATGAAATCAGAGCTTTCGTAACACAATGGTATCTTCCCTACCTCAGAGCCAGAAGGTTCACATTCAAGTCACACTTGCCCCCAGTTTGAGTTTGAAGAGGTTGTTTAAAAATATCTACATTGCAGTGGGGTCATACAAGGTGAGACCCTGTGATTCCTGCATGGAATATTCTTAATTTTGTCTTGTCTGTCATGACAGGTGCTACTATCAAACAGTTAAGTCTACATACAGTGTTGACTTGTATCATTAATATTTGAATAAAACATTCAGAAAATATAAATTGACAAAAATGACACACATAAAGCAACCCTCCTGTTGATTAAAAAATACTCAAGTGCTTTACAGCTGAAAATAGATTTGGGATCATAAACTTACGCCAAGGGCCATTGGGCTGGATTTTCACCCATTCATTCTTTCAGAACACCAACCTCCAGAAGCAGGGAACTGTTGATGTAAGAAGTCCCTATACTACCTCCTGATAATACTTGCTATAGTGGGTGTGGGCCTTTTAGATGGCATGCAGGGATATTATGAAGCAATGTTAAACCAAGGGCAAAAAGGTACCTTGTATTTTCTGGACAGTTCCGCTAGTTTCACAGAGCAGAAGGTCACAGTGAGATCAACAAATCAGAAGTTTCTTTAAAAAAAGCTTCAGAAGACATCAGCAAGCAATGACCCATTTCTGAAGAAGGATCCTGACCCAAAACAGGTCACAGTGAGATCAACAAACCAGGAGTTTCTTTAAAAAAATCTTCAGAAGACATCAGCAAGCAATGACCCATTTCTGAAGAAGGATCCCGACCCAAAACACCAACTTTCCTGCTCCTCTGGTGCTGCCTAGCCTGCTGTGTTCCTCTAGCTCCACACTGTGTTATCCCTGACTCCAGTATCTGCAGTTCTTGCTATCTCTCAGCAAGCAATATAATTTTTTTAATTGATGTGGCTTGTAGCAGTGGATATGGTTTTAAAATTCAGAAGTTTTCTGTCTGGAATTAATATCTGTGTCAAAATAGGAATGTTGTAGCATCTTTTATACCATGTTTTAAAACTTGCAAATGCAATATACCACAATTTTTCACTGCACGGATAATCTGGGGACAGTGAAGGCCATAAAGTTCTAGAAAGCTTGGGGCAGATGTTCAATTTTTGCCTCTTTGGCTTTAAGCTTCATCAGAACACAGCGCAGAAAGGACAAAACCTACTGGGTGGTTTCTTTTCCATTGATTTAAATCGAAGGAAATTGAGATAGTTCTGGTACTGGGATGCCTTTGTCTCCACGAGCAGCAGGATTCAATTGATAACTGGGGTCTCGCTAAAGAGTCAGAATCTGTGCAGGACCCCCATCAGTTCCACTGTGTTAATTATCTTTCAGGCACTTAGGTGGGCACCTTTGGGGCTTTTCCTAGGTTCTCAGGGTTGGTGGAGGGGGAATGTCCAGTGTGATGAGAGCTGACAGCAATTCTGTTTGAGGCCCAGGATCACCAAAGGCCTGCAAGCCTTGTCAAATGTCATTGGGGGTGGGATGTGAATCGTGATGTAAAGTTCATGAGACATTTGGGGCGATGTGGTCTGAGGCAAGTTAGGGGGCTTACGTTCAGTACCCCACCCATCCTGATGCCAGCTGTTGGCAAACCTGAAGCAGTCTTCAGGAGGCATGCGTACAAACAAATGAATTAGGAGCAGGATTAATTCATTTGGCCCCTCAAGACTTGCGCCATTTGGTAAGATTATGGTCGATCTGATTGTAGTCTTTAATTTCCTGTCAAGCTTCTATAACCTTTGAATCTTGTCAGTCAATACTCACAGTCTTAAAAATATCCAATTACTATATCTACAGCGCTCTGAGGAAGCGAATTCCACAGACTAATACCACTCTGAAAGAAAATATTTCGCCTTTTCTCCATCTAAAATGGGAAACCCCATTTCTTCTTAAGCAGTTTCGCTGAGCTCCTCTCCACCCTGAAAGGGGAAAGTTATTTCAACATCTACTCTTCAAGTTGCCTCAGAATGTCACATAGTTTGAGAAAATCACTTTCCTGTCTTCTAAACTTCAATGTATATCAGCCCAACCTGCTCAACTTTTCCTCATAATGTAACCTTTCATCTCAGGTTTTGGTCAAGTGAATCTTCTCTGGAAGTCCCCTTAGGAAGTCTGTTCAAATATGCTCAGCGCAACCACTGGAACCCTGCAATTGCTTATTCAAAATCTAGTCTACCCACACACAAAAGTTCTGAGTACTTTTGATCAACTTCCCACTTTGTAAACCTAGAAAGAATCTGCACTAATTGAATACAATTATATTGTTTCATATATAAAGAGAATGTGTACTCAAGCTGTGGCCTCACCAATGCGCCGCAACGGTAGCAAAACTTCTCCACTTATATATTCAACTCCCTTTGCAGTAAGTGACAGAATCCCATTTGCCTCCCTATTCACTTGCTCTACCTGCACACTTAAATTTAAAACTTAAACTTAAACTACACCTTCCAGTCGTGAACCATTTTAACTCCCCCTCCCACTCCCTGGGTGACATGTCCATCCTGGGCCTCCTCCAGTGTCACAATGACGCCACCTGGAAACTGGAGGAGCAGCACCTCCTATTCCACCTACAACCCAATGGCCTAAATGTGTACTTTACCAGCTTCAAAGTCTCCCCATCCCCAGCCTCATTCCATGTCCAATCCTCCCTCTCATCCCCACCTCCTTGACTTGACACAACCTGTCCATCTTCTCTCCCAACGATCCACCCCCCAACCTCACTGACCAATCCCCACCACTCCCTACCTGTACTCATCTATCGCCATCCCACCTACCTTCTCCAGCTCCATCCCTCCTCTCTCTATTTATTTCCCAGCTCTCTTCCCCCTCCCCATTTCTGAAGAAGGGTCCCAACCTGAAACGTCAACTTTCCTGATGCTGCCTGGCCTGCTGTGTCCCTCCATTTCCACACTTCGCTATTTCTGTCTCCAGCATCTGCATTTCTTGCTATCTCATTTGTGAGAGTCTCCTTTATTAAACATTAATTGTATCTTGCTGGTGTTGCTCTCATTCAGGTTTTGAGATGACATGTTTGCATTTCCATTTTTGCACGTTCCAAAATTCCTGGAGGTGTAAATTAACTTGGGTGCTCTGTCAGGTTGATTTTAGCATTTGCCAAGAGTATCACTTTTATACTCAATGTAACTATTAGTATGATTTTTTTGTGACAATAAATCACTTACTTTGTTCCTACTGCAAACTCACAAATTTTTTTTTCACCTGTGTGCAACAAACTACTTTCCTGTCTCAGAAATTGCTTGAAAGTTTCTGAAAAATTCCTAGACGTGTTTGATATTGATCAGCTGCACCGGGAGTGCATGGGAGTGGGGGGGATGGGGATTATAAATTTGAATTCACTTTACTCAGTGCACATAAATTAATTCCCAAATGATTTCTGAAAACAGATAAGTCAAAGTAGCACACAAATTAAAGAATTATTGTTGACCAAAACATGAATTGTGAGTCAATGGAAGAGAAACTTTTATTTTATTAAGAATCATCACACCCAAGCAAAGAACCCACTCATATCTATAAAATATTGTATGTTCATTTATTTCCATTCCACAGTGAAACATACATTAAAATCTAGTGTGACCCCAGCTCTGAATTCCTAGCAATTCATCTAATGCAATAGTCGTCAAGTATATTCCTACAGTGACCCCACTTTGAAGCTTGAAAATTGTGGTGCCCCTTCTGTGAAGAAAGTAGGGCAGGGGGAGTTTGGGGTACTAGGGGAAGAAGATCTGGGAGAATATGAATTGGCGAAAGAAGTGAGACCAGGGTTTGCGACCCAACTTGAGGTATTGACCCCCACTTTGGGCCACGCTGCCCTACTGTAATTTAATTAGTAGCAGTTACAGTCAATCTCTTTGTAGACCAAACAGCAATTAGAATTATATTTTTTTTTATCTGTATTGATTTTTCTGCAAGGATTTTGTTTACATGCACATCAGAAAGTTTCATTAATCAGGCCAAGTGTGGACCCAAGGTCTATGCTGTGAAGGGGTATGTCATAACATGATTACTTCACTAAAAGCAAAATACTGCAGATGCTGGAAATCTGGAATAAAATAGGAAGTGCTGGAAAAAGTCAGCCCATCTGGCAGCATCTGTGGGGAGAGAAACAAAGAAAATTATTGTTTTGCCTCCAGTATGACTCTTCTTTGAAACTAACTTGTATTTCACAGAGTCATCACAGTGAAAATGACACTAACCTTTTCAGTCGTTTATTCCACAAGTAATTTTTTTTAAAATCCATTACTGTTTGAAATCAGCATACATTGTAGTTTTAAACTTGGTTGCTTAGACCAAATAGTTCTCAGTCACCATACCTTGCCTCCCTGTATGTATCTCTATCTACATGAAAAATGTTTGAAAATGCACATGCATATGTGTTAGTTACTGAATGAAGTTGTCAAAATACTAACTTTTACTCAGTATATTGCTGAATAAATTGAATTGAGATCAAGATGTTTAAAATCAAAATGCAGTGACATGGTGATGTTATCCTATTGTGAATGTACTACTTTTATAATGACAGCGTATATTTTTTGTTTAATTCGCAATATTTTTGGAATACTTACAGCAATTAGGATTTAGTTGTAATTAACTGGCACACATTTCTCAAAAATAAAGATGGAGAATACCTATGTGTTGATTTTTAGGGGGCCTTTAAACATTATTTTCCAGTGACTTCAGAAGCACCACAAAAGTTCAGGCGCTCACCGACAGGCAAATTTTAAAACTTCAAATTTCTTTCCCTCGCTAAAGTTATAGCAATTGGAGTCTGAAAATGACTTTTGGAATTTCTTGCCTTGGTTTTAGGTAGTTTCACATAATGACAGGATGTTTTCATCAAAAGTTTCACACTTTAATGAAGTTGCCACCTGTCTTTGTTGGACAGCTCCTATTCTCAATGTATTATGCATGTTACAGATCTCCACCCACATTGGGTCAGCTGCATTAATAGTTGACACCTAATTCAATTGGAAAATGCAGTTAAAAAAAAGCCTGCTGCTTGCCACACCTGGAGTTTCTTACCTGAAGGAATGGTAACTCGATTGCTTTCATTCTGATGATTTCAGAAAGTCAGTCTGTCCCTCTCTTGCAATTCCCTGCTAACATCACATTATGTGAGGTTGGGAATCTAAAATGATCATTTCAAATGATCTCTCATGGACAAAACGATGACAGATGAAGTGTAAAGTGTAAAGCCATCTACTTTGTGTCTAACAAAGACAAATCACAATACTTTCTTAATGGAGAGAAGCTAGGAATATGAGATGGGACAGAAGGAATTAGGTGTCCATAAGAGCAAAAGAATTAGAAGTTAAGGTAGATCGTTTGGCCCTTCACACTTGCTCCACTTTTCAACATGATCATGTTTTATTTATCCACGTTCCTGCACTATTCCTACATCTCTTAACTCGCATATATGTAAATAATCTATCCGCCTCTTTTTTGAATATACTCAATGACTAAGCATCTGCAACTCTTTGGAGTAGACAACTCCGAAGAACCACAATCCATTGTGTGTATAAATGTCTCCTCATCTTGGTTATAAATGGCTTCTTCTGAAACAATGTTCTAAATTCTTTATTTCACATAAAGGAGAAATATTTTCTCAGCATCAGCCCCTTATAAATTTTATATATTTCAATTAGATCAGGCATGAATTCTTATAAACTCCAGGGAATGTAAGCTCAGGTTACTTTATGGCTCCTCATAGGACAAATCCGTCATCCTAGGAATTATTCCTCTTAGCATCTCAATTAGGACCAAGATGAGGAGAAATTTATACACTCAAAGGATTGTGTATCTTCAGAGTTGTCTACTACAACGAGTTGCAGATTCTCAGTCATTGAGTATATTCAAAAGAGAAGCAGATATATTTTATTTTTATTAATCTATTTTTCTAACCTACCCATTCAGAGATGTTATCACACACCTCGAGAGCAGGTGCTACATGAGGCCAGGTCTCCTTAGGTAAGGAGACCAAAACTACACACATTCAAGATGTAGTCTCATCAATGCCCTCCCTGCCAGAAAATTTTGGTATTGATTTCGCTTTCAATGCTCTTCAAAATACAGCAACATTCACTTGGCATCAAATGTTCTTTTTAGGAACAAATATATCAAAGCTCTGGAAGGTGTTTTAAGGCATCAAAATAAAATTCTCCAAGCTTTTCCCCTAGAAGGCCTGTGAAAATAAATTACGGGATAATATCCAAGAATTTTGATTATCAAAATCGTTAACCCCTCATTCTATTGCAGACCTTTAATCTACAGTATAACAAGGCGTGGGGCTGGATGAACACAGCAGGCCAAGCAGCATCATAGGAGCAGGAAAACTTGACGTTTCGGGCCTAGACCCTT
>JAHRHZ010000082.1:8586270-8634799 GCA_024137785.1 Ginglymostoma cirratum | reverse complement strand
GGCCTAGACCCTTTCTGATGAAGGGTCTAGGCCCGAAACGTCAAGTTTTCCTGCTCCTATGATGCTGCTTGGCCTGCTGTGTTCATCCAGCCCCACGCCTTGTTATCTCGGATTCTCCAGCATCTGCAGTACCTTTTATCTCTATCTTTAATCTACAGTGCTTGTTTTTCTTTATAGCGATTCTGTGCAGCTCTGAGGGAAAGCCTTTTCTCTAAGTTAAACTTCACTGGTGCATCCAGAGCAGAACACAAAGGGAGGAACTGGGAAAGAATTGGGAAAGTCCCTGGAGAATCAGATGGGAACAATTTACGGAGAACTGGGGAGACACTCAGAGTAGAGAAAATGGAGGGTGAAAACTCATGGGAGGATTGAGGAGAGACAGATCAGGAATGGGGGTGAGGCAGAGACGACGTAAAAGAGAGACACCAGGAGATATCTAGGTGGTTGGGAAGGCAAATCGGGGAGAGCATTATTGGGGAGGAATATTGGGGGACTCAGTCTGGGGGTAGGAGATCAGAGTGAACTCAGTCTGGGTGGGAGGACATTTCATTTCATGACCTAATCTTTACCTAGTAACACTGAATAGTATTCCCGTAAGTTCCTACAATGACTTAAAACTCCTCTAGTTGAGATTAATTATAGAATCATAGAACCTCTACAATGTATTAGCAGGCCATTCTGACTATCGAGTCCATACCAACACTCCAACAGCAGCCCACCCAGACGCACACCCTACCCTATCCCTGTAAACCTGCATTTCTCATGGCTAATTCACCATTAGGCTAACAAAAATAAGTTCAACCAGATAAATTTAGCTTGAGGGTGGGATTGTGGTGTGGGGCATGTTAAAGATAATAGGACAAATAATGGAATGAGGTTATATAAGGTGGACATACAAATGGCTATTCTTTTTTGGAATGGAAAAATGAAGAGTGTTGTATAAATGTTCACATCTCCACTGCTTGTTAAACTATCAACATAGTACTTAACATCAGTTGGAACTAAGAAAAGTCCATGACAATATATTTTAATTTTATTAATCTATTTTTCTGACCAACCTGTTCAGAGATGTTATTACAAACCTCTAGAGCAGGTGCAACATGAGCCCAGACCTCTGCTGGTCCAGGGCACGAACATTACAAGCACACCACAAGAGGGCCCTTCCATGGCATAATACTGTGTTGTCAACTGATGCGCGGAACCTGATCAAATTTTGCCCTCTTATTGCTGGGCTACTTACGTAATTGTTATTGGTTAGCTTCTGAGTGCCAAAGAGGCTAACTACGTATGTTTGATTGTGGTAATATTCCATTTGATGGCAACTGATACCAATAATGTAAATTGATAGCCATAGAATCCCTACAGTGTGGGAAGGCCATTTGGTGCAACAAGTCCACACCAACCCTCTGAAGAGCATCCCACACAGACCTACCCCTATAAGCCTGCATTTCCTATGGCTGATCCACCTAACCTATACACTATGGGCAATTAGCATGGCCACTCCACCTAACTTGCACATCTTTGGACTGTGGGAGGAAACCCATACAGACACAGGGAGAATGTGCAAATTCCGCACAGACTGTCACCCGAGGCTGGATTTGAACCCAGGTCACTCGTGCTGTGAGGCAGCAGTGCTGACCACTGAGCTACCCATAGGTGCAGTGAGCTGCCACTGCTGGCAGAAAAAATCCTACTACATCTGGTATTCCTCGTCTGTCTCCCAACTCAGTACTAACCAGGCCTGAGCCTGCTTAGTTTCTAAAATCAGGCATTTTCCCCAGACTAGTACAGCCATAGGCTTCGGACTAGTATGACTGTAGGCCATATTAGTACATCAATATCAGTATTCAAAGAAAACTATTTAATGGCAATCATCTTGGTGGGTTAGATTTTCAACTTGTCTCCAGGGTGTATAACTAACATTGTGAATTGCCAGCTCATTATTGAATCCTCTGGACTTTATTTCCTGTGAATCATCGGAAAGGAATGGTTTGTGGTTGCGAGAATGGGCAGCTGATCACTGGTGCCAGTTTTATACCCATGCGCAATTTTAAACTTTACCCCATTATCTGTAATTGACAAAAATGAAGTGAAATCTCCCTGCAGTTTAAATTATAACAACAAGATTATTCTTGCATGCAAGAGATGTCAAATGATAGCCAGGTAATTGGATTTGAGGGCAATTGAGATCAAATTCAATCAAGTGATGCCTAAGTTATTGAATGCAAACAATAGCTTTTGAAATCAAATGATTTCAAAGGATGTGAAAGTTTTTGGAAAGGCTAATTGTTATAAGGGTTCTTTACTCTTATCTTCCAAATCATTTGAAACAAAGTTTAATCAGTGTTTTGATTACTTTTCCTGCCTGTGCACAGGTTTAAAAAGCAATCAAAAAGATTAATTGAAGTTAGACTTTTATCTCCAGCAGTTGGAATATAAATGAGGAAGCAAAGCTTCAGTTTTATTGAGCTTTGAGCAAATCCTAACTGAAGTAATGCATTCAGCTTTGGGAAAGTTAGATGTACTGACCTTGGAGGAGCTACTCCACAGGTTCACTAGAATGATACTGGGATTTTAAAAAGTAAAGTATAAGTACAGGTTGCATTTATTTGCTTTGATTTTAGAAAGTTGGAGGGTAATAAATTGTAAAGTTCAAAATGATAAAGAGAGTCAATGAGTCAGGTATAAAGACAGAAGCTCTCTGCTTTGGCTGTGGAATTCGAAATAAAGGTGGATAATCTTAAAGTTTGAGTGAGACAATTTAGAATTTAAATCAGAACATAGTTTTTCATACAACAGGTTGCTGAAATCTGGAAATTGTCCTTCAGAAAGCTAAGAGTTCTTAATTAACTGAAACTTACAGGATTAGAATGGTTATATTTCTGTTCAAAAATTATTCTGGTATTGTATAAGATAATGATTCTGAAAAAGTTATTGCTGAAGTTGCACTAAGCTCCATCCAATCCAATAATGTCACAATCCTTAGGTGAAGTATCAGGCAGTCTTGCATGAGACTGAAACAGAGTTAGAAGTAACAAGCCTGGTTCCTGACAGTCTTAAGTAATTATGCTTAACAAGTCAATGTAATTTGTACTGTTTTTGTTTTAAAATCAACCTGTGAAGAGATGTTATTACATATCTCCAGAGTAAAATGAGACTTGAACTCAGGCCTTCTGGCTTAGAGCTGGCAATGTTAGTGGTACACTGCACGAGCTCCTGGACTGCTCGTTATCATGCAATAAACCATCTCATGTTAGGGCTCTTGTGGTGTGATAGTAATGTGTCCCTACCACTGAGCTAAGTGATCTCAGTTCAAAGCTCATCTGCTGCAGAGATGTGCAAAAGCATCTGTGAACAGTTTGATTATAAAATATCTAAACCATCTCTTGTTCGTAATACAAATTTCACCAGTCATTTATCCTCTACCACTGATAAATAAATAGGCCCTGAGACTCTGCAGTACCTGTTAAGAGTTGTCAGCCCTAATTCTGATATAATTTGGTTAAATGGTTTTATTAGAAAGAAGGATTGATGTTAGCACAACCTCAACCACCCAGAGACCGTTCAACCTTGAGGTTATAGAGAAAAAGGAGGTAAATGGAGTTTTTAATTTAACTTATTTCACTAAACAACCTGGGCTTCCCAGCCTGGGGTAGGGACACTATGTCTGCATTACAAGGGGGCCCAGGTAAGTGGAATTGAGGTAGAGCCTAATCATGAAATAATGAGAGCACAACAGGTTAGAGTTAAGTCGTTAGGACAAAATAACAAACATATTGCTAAATGCAAGAATGAATACAAGAAACCTTCCAATTGAAGTACAGTTCTAAAATCAGTTAAAGATGTATCCATGGTAAGAATAGAAGAGATGTTTTTGGCTGACAGCGAGATACGGGAAAAACATCTCTCTTCACCAGCTGATAGAGTGATAGAGCTGATAGAGCTGATAGATAGCTGATATTTAGAGTTGTTCACCACCTCACAGCAAAAATTACAAGCATTATTTAGCCTGTTTGCTGATTAATACATCAGATAATTGGCATGATGAATTACCAAAAAAGTATTTTAGTATTTGATGTACTTATTTGAAAATTGAAACTGATGACCAGTCCAACAAAAACATTTGACCAAGGAGATTGAATCTGTACGTGTGCAAATATCACTCCAACTCTGTGGGACAAGAGAATAATCAAAGCCATTGGCCCAGTTTTTAGTGTAGATGTGGACATTGGGGTGAGACAAATCTACCTTTTTTTTTATTTGCTTGTCGGACACGTGTATCACTGGCTCCAGTCCCTAGTTGCCCTTGAGATGTGGGTGGTCAACTGTGCCATATATATGCTGCCCATGTCCTTCCAGATGGAAGTGGTCGTGGGTTTGGAAGGTGCTGTCTCAAGATCTTTGGTGAATTTCTGCAGTACATCTTGGAGATAGTACACACTGTGCTACTGAGCATCGGCGGTGGAGGGAGTGGATGCTTGTGGATGTGATGCTAATCAAATGAGCTGCTTTGTCCTGGATGATATCAAGCTTCTTGAGTGTTGTTGGGGCTACACTCATCCAGGCAAGTGGGCAGTATTCCATCACACTCCTGACTTGTGTCTTATAGATGGAGAACAGGCTTTGGGGAGTCAGGAAGTGAGTTATTCGCTGCAGAATTCCTAGCCTCTAACTTGCTCGTGTAACCAGTATATTTATATGGCTCGTTCAGTTGAGTTTCTGGTCAATGGTAACTGCTAAGATGTTAATAATGGAGGATTCGGTGATAGTAACACCATTGAATGTTAAGGAGCGGTGATTAGATTGTCTCTTATTGAAGATGGTCTTTGTCTGGCATTTGTGTGGTGCAAATGCTACTTGCCACAGTGTGTCACACTGTAATTTTCCTGGTGAAACCCCACTTTTAGCTGAGGGCAGGTCTGTCATCTTAATCAGCAGAGCTGAGGTGGGAAATGAGGAAAGATAGCCTGGAGTGGGCACACTGAAGGGCTAACCTCTACTGCCATTTTTTTCTGAGATCCGATGACCTTATTAGTGCCAGAAACAGGCCTAAGCTTCAGTTTTCAGCACTTAAAAACACAGAAATGAGCCTCCTCAGCCTTCCTTGAAATCCGCAGGGAAATGTGACAGCTCCATGGGGTTGTACTCACATGTTGGCACTCTCATCATCTCCTTCCATGTGAAGCTGCCTCCTATGCCACTTTGAAGCCCCAGAAAAATGCTTTAATTTATCTTTTAAGAAGTTTCCAAGCCTTTCGCCCAACCAAACTCCATAGCTATTCCCTCCTTTGCACACTTGGCAGAATTGTGGAGGATTTGCAAACCGTTCCCATCCTTGTGAAAATCTTGAAAGCTCTGACCTTGATAATTCTGATACAGCATGCAGGCTTCCTGTTATGTGCCATTGCTCCTGCATCCTACAAAATGACCATCTAACTCTAATGGAGAGAGGATGTCCACCTACTGTTCAGCAGCTTCGTTATTGGCCTTTCCCATATGGAGATCTGGGTCAAGTCCTTATGACTGCTTTAAAATTCAAGTTAGTTATTAAATCAAAACACTTTTGAGAATATCTTCTTAATTGACCAACCTACAATTGATCATCTATAAGGGGCAAGTCAAGAGTGTAGTGGAATACTCCCAACTTGCCTGGCTGAGTGCATCTCCAACAACACTCAAGAAGCTTGACTCCGCCCAGGACAAAGCAGCCCACATAATTGGCACTACATTCAGAAGCATCCACTCCCTCCACCACCAATGCTCAGTAGCAGCTGGGGGACATCACCACATGCAAGTTCCCCTCCAAGCCACTCGCCACCCTGATCTGGAAATAGATAGCCATTCCTTCACTGTTGCTGGGTCAAAATCCTGGAATGCCCTCCCTAAAAGCGTTGTGGGTCAACCCACAGCAGGCAGACTGCAGTGGTTCAAGAAGGAGTTCACCACCACCTTCTCAAAGGCAAGTAGGAGTGGGCAATAAATGCAGGTCAGCCAGAGATGCCCACATCCCACAGATGAATAGAAAAAAGATACTTCAATTGGTAAACAGAGTCTGAGTTGGTGATAGCAACTGCACTTGCCAGTTGCAGTTGTTCCAATAGCGATCTTTTCTTTCAAGTATTTCAAAGATGTGATCTGCAGTGACACACGTCTGAAACATTTTTATGGAGAAAACCTTGGGCTACTTTTGTCTTTAGTTTCTGTCAATGTATTGGTACCTCTTCTAAAAAAAAGTCATTCCGTGAAATTTTCAGATTTAATTTTTTTAAAAAACATGCAGCAGGTAAAAGCGTAAGCTATTGAGAAAAGATCTTTAAGCCTACTTAAAGCAAGTAAAGTTGTTTTACAGCAAGAGAGAGTAATATTTTTATGGCTTTAAAATGGATGATTAGGTTTTAGCTATGCACTGAATTTGGATGTAAAAGGCATCTGAAAGGTAACAGTGAGCAGTGATTTCTGGAAAATTCACCAGTCATGAAGGATATGTGGATCAAGAAACAGCGATCTAATTGAACCTCCTGCCACCCCTGACCTTTATACCAGCTGTTATAGTTTGAGTCGACTTGACTGTGCAAATTATCACTAATCAGAGCAGGACAAATGATGCTCCCTGGCTACCAGTTAAAAGTGTGGAAACACATTGCATCCTGAAAAGTATTTTCTGCAGTAGGTGGATGATTTATGACAGTAATTTGGGCCTAGTTCGGCAGCCTGGATGCCCAGCCGAACACCTGTGGTGAAGATTAAGTGCTAATCAGCAGCTCTGTGATGTGAAGCCCCATGGAGCTGATGCATTCAGTTATTCCCTGGGGTACATTGCATAGGCTGCATATTAAAAATTATTGTGGTACAGTGTTGCTAGTTTGGCATCTGGAACATGCAAAACAGTTTTTAAAATTTGACGTGGCTTTAATGTGCTTAAAACTAAACCACTGGTCTAAAGTTCTATGTGACAAAATTGAATAAATACAGGATGATAAATGGAATTGAAATGATAAGACTATGGGAATAAGGTACAAGTTTGGTTAGACTGAAAATGAAATTAGCAATGGATTTTACTGATCCTTTAAGCAGAACGTTGTTTTTCTACCTGTACTGATTTACGCATCAGTTTATGGACTAACTAAATGTGAACAAATGAGTAAACTAAGCCAAATCTTAACAATGTGAGCACTGCTCTTCACTGTCCATTTTAGAGCAGATCATTCTAAGATACACTGTATAGGTGGAAAGGGGTAAAGTATCAAACTGTAAAAGACGAAAGTGTAGAGACTTTTAAAACCAAGGTAAATTAAATCTGCAATAGATAAATGATGAAACTAAGTGAGAAACACTTTAAATGTGAGAGTGTAACATGTTATAAAAGGCAAGGAAGTGTTAATGAAATTCAATTTTTGTTTGCTTTCCAAAGCTCTGTAACTTAATCTCTTTAATCCTCAAGGAGCATTTCAGCATCCAACAGGGTTAGCATTTTTTAACTTTTTTCAAGATGACTTTACAAATGATTCTTTTTTTTTCCATGCTAAACTTCCCCAGTAAAGTTTATTTGTCTGGTTCTTTCCATGCTTTTCACTATATCATGTATAATAGCATTGAAAATGATTTTCTGACATAAAAATCATGGGAGCTATGAACTTTAAACAGTGTATATCAAAATCTTCTGTTAATTCTTTTTTCTGCTATTTAGAATACTTTCAGTTTTGTTTCAGGAAGCATGTAGATTACAGGAATTGTCTCTCAGTGACATTTAAGATAGGTTTTTGCAGCCGGGTTCATCACACTGAGTTTTTGCCTGAAGGAACACCATGGTGATCATCCCTGGCTCCAGCCAGACTCATCACTGCACTTCCTTTGAGATGCATTTTGTAACACAGTCACTGTGCCTTTTGGCCAATACATTTACTGGTTTCATCTTTAAAAAGGCTGTATTTCTTACTGATGGGAGTACCGAGGGGGAAAGACTGCATGCTAACTTGCAAAGTACAAGCATAACTGTTTTTCAAATGACTTATTATTAAGAAATGGATTTTACTGTCCGACTCCCCTCTTGATAGTGTCTTTGTCTTAACAGCCATATAAAGGCTAGAATGATGAAAGAAAAAAGCGGTGAAAGATTCCGTGAATTGAAACTGAAATTCCCCTTAAAGAGATACATTGGTGTTGGATGTCGCCACAGTCTAACTGGGCACACATTTTGCTCCAGAAAACTGTCCTAATGCTGTTTCGCCCCCAAGGTGTTTGCATCCATCTCTAAGGTGAGAAATTGGTACAAACATACAATATCAGAAACTTTTATACATGGGTCCTGAGTCGTTTTGATATTTCCTTTGTAATATTCCATTGATATATTCCTTTGTCTTTTGTAAGTATTTCCCTTATGATAGTTTTTGATAGAAAAGAGAAGGCTGCAAGAGGGATGGGTGGGAGAGGGAGAAAGGGAAGCTGCAAGGGGAGATGGGTTAGACAGACGGAGGCTACAAGGGAAATGGAGTGGGAAACAGAGAGGAAAGCTGCTATGGTTGGTTAGAAAGAGAGAAGGAGATCCCAAGAATGTGCATGGGAGGTATAGAAGGAGAGTGAGGCTACAAGAACAAAAAGGTGGGTGCTGCATGCTAATTAGGAAGAGAGATGGAACGAGCATGGCGATTAGGAATAGGGAGGGAATCTGCATCAGGGATAGGGAGGAAGACTGCAAAGAGGAGAGGAATTGTTCTAAACCTGTCAACAAAGGAACAAATAATGAACTAGAAGCCAGGACAACTTGAAATCACAGAGCTAAAGAATCACTTATAAATTAATGTGGTATCTCTAAATTAAGACTACATATATTTAAGGGGTACTAGATGGGAATCCTGCAACGGATGCTATTGCAATGAAAATTGATAATTATTAAATTTAAATTTGAGATGGAGATTTCAGATGTGGTTAAAGAGGGTAGTGACTACCTGGTTAACATATACCAGCCTTGTCAATATGCAATGGAAACAAGGTAGCTTGACCTCACCAGTGTAGAAGGTGTATTTAGGATGCTAGCTTTTGGTGTGTGGAAGTACGTGACAGTTACTTTGAAAACGATTTGTTGATGTTAACTTGTGCAATTTAAACCAAATTTAAATACTGTGGCGTTCAGGAAATTCATATTTCCTTGAACACTGTGCTTTACATTTAACGACTGATAATTATTGAGGATATTGATGAATTATTTTAATTTTGTTTTTGGTTGAATCCAAATACCTCATATGCCCAGTTATATTAGATAATGTTCCTGTGTGTCTACATTATGTAATAAATGAGCTAGTGAGAAACAAAAAGGAGCCCCTGAAAACCAAAAACATTGTTGCAAAAATTAAAAAAAAAGTCCTCAAGAAATCTCTGAAGATGTGCCTGAAAAATAAATTCTGTGCTGGCTCTGAACAAATGAAACAGTCCAAGTGTGAGTTACCTTGCTATTCAGGTTTTCTGAATAAGGAGTCCTGAACAATTTTGGGGAAACCAACAGCACATTCAAGATTCATTGACCATATTTTTATCAACTCAAAGACCTGAATTTCTAGCACCCCAATTTTTTAGCATTACTTGTGTCCCCTCAAATCAATATATTAAAGCCCTTTGCTTTTCCAACAGAGATCCACATCTTCTTCAGCCAACCACTAAGAGCCACTATCCAACTGCATTCCTACACTCTTGGCACTCCATTGTTTTACTTTCTAACTTCCTCCTTTCAAGACCTTGCTTTTAAAAAATTCACTGACAGACGGTTCACATGAGTTATGCTCCTAAAAATTATCATATTAAGCATTATTCAAAATACATACTCCCATATGTGTCCATGCAAATATTTAGGTTTTGTTCCTGGAACATTAAAAGTACAGAATACAAGCACAAAGTTAGTATAAAACACCAAAACAGACATGAAAGTATGCAAAACGAATATCTTTCTAATATTTCTTGCCTCAAACACAAGATTTCTTATCTGGAGGTAAAAGGCAGTGGATCTCAATCTGAGAGTTGAAGTTTGAGGACGATCAGACAGATCTTGTCTTGGCATGGAATAGTTTCACATCAGGATCACTTCATGACCTTTTTGAGTTCTCATACAGGCTTCTTCTAGCATTCTCCAGTATCGCTTTCAAAACCAGCAGTACATTTCTTCGGTTTTGGTGCTCAATCCATGATGCTAAAGGTTTTTCCGAATCCTGCATTACCACAGGACTTGAAATAACTATTTAAGTTGTGCAGTGTTACACTTTTACTACTTGCTTTAATGTTATCAGTGTTAAATGAAAAGGTGCACAAGGTCATAACAGTGAGACCCGAAGCTGTTTCGATTGCCACGTTTTACTCAACATGCTTCAACATAGTGAAATTTCACCCAGTGAAATTGATTTCCTGCCTTTTCCCAGCCATAATTTATTTGCTTTCATGGCTAGAGCCCTTAGGAGCCATGATTGACAGAGTTGTCATTCTCCAGGCAATAACCAATGGTCGCTGAGAGTTGGATAAGAATTGTTATGAATGAGACACGCATTATTGGAACAATGGGTAGTAAAGTAAACCTCATGTTATGGTGAAACTGCATTAATTTAAACACATTAAACAATGAATACTCACACTTCTTTGACCCAATTGCCTAATTCCATTTCTACTGTTCTGTCTTGCTTGCTTTTCATATTCTTCATTGTCCTATTAAACAATCACATCTCTTTCTGCTTTCATACGAAAGCAAATCCTTAGTAATTTCACACAACTTTACTTGGAAGCTTTAAATAAAAAGTAAAGAAATACTTGCATCTTTTGCACAACAACCAGGCATCTCAATGCACTCTGCAAGCAATGATATATTTTCTGAAGTTTAATTACAGTTATAATGTAGCTAACATGTCTACCCAATTACACTGAGCAAACTCCCACTAATATCATAACAACCACATGATCTGTTCTTTGCGTTGTTGTGGGCTAATTTTGGTCTGTTAAATTATACTCTCAGATATCATGATATTTGTGAATTTTGTTATTTTTATGTTGCAATAATTAGAACAACTATACAATAAAATCAGGTAGGAGAAAATTGAAGGAACTTCCTGAGGGAAGTTTGGCTGTACATTTTTGTAACCAGTTACCGCCAAGCTCACAGCGCCTTGAGGAAGTCTTGAGGGAATTTTATGGTGCACAGGATCTCACATTGCAATGATTGCCACTGTGATTTAGAACAGAGATTTTGATTAAATTGAGCACTGAGAGGAAGCTGCAAAAAAAAAAGAGCTGCCTGATGTGATTTGCCAATAAGAATGATGAGTGTAATTACGTTAACATTTTTTATAAGGTTGATATGGTCACTGTCGTGTCTCAGCTATATAGAAAACAGAGATAGTAAGAACTAAGATAACACAGTGTGGAGATGTAGGAACACCGCAGGCCAGGCAGCATCAGAGGAACAGGAAAGTTGACGTTTCGGGTCATGACCCTTCTTCAGAAATGGAGGAGGGATAGGGGACTCTGAAATAAATAGAGAGAGGAGGGGTGGAGCTGGGGAAGGTAGGTGGGGTGGTGATAGTGAGTGCAGGTAGGCAATGGTGGGGGTTGGTCAGTGAACTGGGAGGAGCAGATAGGTGGGAGAGAAGACAGACAGATCAAGGACGAGGGGATGAGAGGTAGGTGGGATGGCGATAGGTGAAAGCAGGTAGGCAATGGTGGGGTTGGTCAGTGAGGTGGGAGGAGCGGATAGGTAGGAGAGAAGACGGACAGGTCAAGGAAGTGGAGATGAGAGGGAGGGTTGGTCATGGGATGAGGCTAGGGATGGGGAGATTTTGAAACTGGCAAAATCCATATTTAGGCCATTGGAACCATTTCATCTCCCCCTCCCACTCCCTGGGTGACATGTGCATCCTGGGCCTCCTCCAGTGTCACAATGACACCACCCACAAACTGGAGGAGCAGCACCTCATATTCCGTCTTGGGAGCTGACAGTCCAATGGCCTAAATATGGATTTTACCAGTTTCAAAATCTCCTCACCCCCAGCCTCATCCCATGACCAACCCTTCCTCTCATCCCCGCCTCCTTGGCCTGTCCATCTTCTCTCCCACCTATCTGCTCCTCCCACCTCACTGACCAATCCCCACCACTACCTACCTGCACTCACATGTCACCATCCCACCTACCTTCCCCAGCCCCGCCCCTCCTCTCTCTGTTTATTTCTGAGCTCCCTTCCCCCACTCCATTTCTGCAGAAGAGTCCCGACCTGAAACATCAACTTTCCTCCTCCTCTGATGCTGCCTGGCCTCCTATATATAAAGCAGAGGCTTTTAAATTCTGAAATAATTGCCTCTGATGGAAAATCTAATGTCTTTCTATAAAGTACTGGAGGTGAATTACTGTGACCTTGTCTACTGTAGCTTTTAGCAACTGTTCATAGTGAAACATGAGGGGATACTTGAGAGTAAGCAATGTGGCTGCCATTTCTGCTGGTCTATGATGCATCATATGAGAGAATTGATAGTTTATATGTATGACCACACTACTTCTAGGTCCTGAATGGGTGCCTAAACCTTCAATATGGAGGTCAGGGAGAAGGCATTCATTACAAAGTCACAAGCCTTGTAGATGTTGCCAAAATATAGGCCTCTGAAACAGGTTGATCATTTTTTTACACTCAAAGGGCATCTGTTTGAGACCTCCGATGAAGTATTGGGTTACCTGGTGACTGTGTTCAGATAAAAAGACTTGTATTTATGTCACAGCTTAACTATACTAGAGCATCCCTAGGTGCTTCACAGGTGTGTCAAAAGAAAAATTTGTGAGCCACATAAGGAAATATTTGAGCTGGAAGCTGAAAGCATATTAAGTGAGGGAGACTTTAAAGTGCATCTTAAAGAAGCAATTAGAGCAATTAAAACTCGGAGTGCTGAAGAGGCCCAATGTTGAGATATGGCAAATGAATCACACTTCACAAGGCACATCACAAATATCAATATTTTTAATCAACCCATTTAGAGATGTTAGGAGACCCCTCTGGAGCAGGTGGACCTTGAACCATGGCCTTCTAGCCCAGAGGGAGGGACACTACTTCAGTGCCCCAATATGTTTATAAACGTGAATGCTAAAATACAAAAGGAAACATTTGGAGAAATGAACAAAAGTTTGTTCAAAGGATAGGTTTTAGTGATGCAGAAGGATTGGGGATAGAGAAATGAAGACATTTTGAGAGAGAATTTCTGCAATTTTAGTCAGAAATGTAGGCACATTGCTGCAGATTTCTACAATATTATGAAAGACTTTTTTTTTCTCTGCACACTTGGCTATCCAGATCAAGGATGAATAAGTTACACATGCCAGCTTATACCAAGTGCTCCCAGCTTCCTCTCTGCAGGGAAGTCTGGCTTATTAGAAAGCCTCTCTTACTTGACTTGCATCTCTGTGACAAAACTCAGGGAACATACAAGGCAGAACAAATGGTGACAATTGGTGACAAATGAACTGCATGAACCCCTGTGTCACAGTAGCCATGGAAATGAAGCTCGAGTGAGGCTGAGAGATCAGTAAATGTCAATAAAATGAATGTCATGGCCCGAAAGGAGACAGAGCTCAGACTCCAGCTTGACAGCTATGCAAGCACAGGTGGCTTTTTTTTCCCTTTTTGAGACTGGGGGGGAAAAAAAATCAATAGAGGATAGCATAAATATTCAATTCTATACACGATCATCCAAGTAGAATAAGAAGGAGGGATCAATACTTAACCCTCCAAATACTGAACTTCTTTTACAGCCTTAAAGATGCGCTTAGGGTTCTCATCCAATAACATTACCAAAATACAAAACAGTCCAGACATATGCAGATCACTTCAACAGACAACAAAAATGCTTATTTCCTTTGCAACAAAGTGTACATACCATTATTAAGGACATTCTGAAAAGAGGAAATACCTTGTACCTTTCCACCAAGACTATATTGCAGGGAGGGTTTTTATCAATATAAATACCAATCATATAAATAAATGTGATGATGGGCAGAAGTGAAATAAACAAAAAAAAAGCAATAAAAATGTATATTTGTCCCTCATTCAGAGGGAGACTATTCAACGTGCTTTGCCATTGAGAGGAAAACAAATGGTTAATACTGGAGAAGGCAGATAAAGGGAATTTGGAAAAGGTAAGTAGGTGACAGGGAATGGATGGGGTGAATGGTGGCATATGGTGAAGGTCTAGTTTTAGATGAAGATGAAAATCAGGGAGGGTGATAGCTAGGTGAAATGATCGAGGGAAGGAGATGCAGAAAGCAAAGTCACAATGGCAGCAAAAGTGATTGCTCACGGTGAAGCAAAGAAAGTGATAGAACACCAGAAGATACATGCAGGGAAGATAGTTAGCGGGGATTAATAAGGCAGAAGGAAATGATCATGGCTGTCCTTGAAAACAAAAGCATGGAACATTTTGAATATTTAGAGGACTTGAGGTATATAATTGAGGTATCATGTCCAACTTAGTACAAAAGTTGCAATAATTTTATGAACTGAGCAGGCAATTCCATTTTATATCATTTGAATCCCTCCCTGGAGTTACAGGTTAGTAAAACACTCCGCTTGCCAATCACAATAGACATGACTGCACCAGTACAAAGTCAAGGACAAACAAGATAATTGCAAAGATTTATTTAGATCAGGTTTGCATATTCGTGGATTGTGTAAACTATAAACACAAGTACATTTTGATAAAACACTGGAATATTGATTAAACCATAAAGAGCAATGTAGTTACACTGGCAAACAAAAACAACGACAACACATTGAAAAAGTTGAAAGTGCAAAGTAATGGAAAATGTTCTTTTGGCAAAGTCTGACTAGACTTTATTTATCGAGTGAAGGATTCACATAACCATTTGAGATCTGCAAAAACATTACCAATTTATACCATGTCTATTTGAATTTGCAATTGAATGTGAAAATATATTGCTTTGTTCTGTTCCTGGTAATTGTCTGTGTTCATTTATGAACTAAAAGTGTCTTCAGCCAACTCAATTAAAAATCATGATAGTATCAGAAATGTAAGAAAATGCTTAACGCCCTTTCTGAAGCAGGTTGGACCACTATTTTCTCTCAGCAAATATAATTGTTATGGAACCAAGGATTTGCAGTTACCTCTGAGAAATTAATCCAAGCAGGATTAACATGTTTAAAATTCTTATGTAGTTTCAGTTCTATTGAAATTAAAAATCAACGCAGGCAAACCTTGCCTTCGACAAAATAATAGGGTGACTTTGCAAGTCTTTGGTCTCATAAGCTTTAGCTGAGGCAGTGGTGTAGATTAATGTCAATTGTCTATTAATCCAGAGCCCAATATGGGTTCAAATCCCACCATAGCAGTGAAAAAAAGCATCATCGCAAACACATAACCACAGTCAATTGTCATAAAAACCCATTTGGTTCACTAATATCCTTTTCTGAAACAACCTACCATCCTTGCCCTACTCCATGATGAAGATCACAGTACTGTGGATCAGATGTCCCTCCTTGCAGAGAACTCAATGGAAAGAAAAAGAACACCAGTGAAAATTCTTCTTGTAGAAGTCTGGATCAAGCCACACATCCAGCAAACAACAGAAACCTACACTTGGCTGGATCTTGCCATAGATTGGCTAAGTGCCATTTCTGTTGAGTTTCATGAAGGGTTTCTCTCCATGAGAGAGTTTTTTTTTCATTGTATTGCTCCAAACCCACAACATTGACTACCCACCACATGCCAATGAAGCCTTCCTTGTCCAATGCTAGCCCAATTCTACCACTCTCCATAGCCAGAAGAACTCACTACTACTCAGACATCCCAAAATAGACCAGCATCCCAGGTGCTGGTGCCATCTTGGAATGTTGCCCTTCACCAGCAATGATGATATGATTGCAAATGATATGAATCTGTTTTTCTGTTACAGTTGCGCCTTGGAGGAGCCCCTCTTGCACAGAGGCGGAGCCCACATTTCTGCACGTCAAACTGATACTGATGCCACCCATCCTGGGCACTGTTCAAGCCATTTTCCAGTAACAGGTTACTTTTAGCAATCAGCAAATTATCGAAGGAAATGTAGGTCAGGCTGGGCAGGATCATAACCACCATTCCATTCCCCCACCAGCTCCAGCCCCCAAAAGCCTCCATATCTTGGTCTACCTTGGTCTCCCTGTACTGCCCATCTTCAGCAAGCTCACGCACGTTGAGGCCCACCAAGTCAAACTGTGACTCCAACTTTCCTCCTTGTCCATGAGCCCCATCACGATAATCTGGTATTGCCTACAGTCATACTCAACAGTTCTCACCATAGTGCGCTCTTGTTTCTCTTCAGATGATATAAATCTTCCCCCACCCCCAACACCATCCCCACCCCATGGAAATGATGAACTCCTCTAACTCCCATACTCACAGCATCACATGCCCTTCTATTCATTACCAGTTTGACCCCTTACCCATGAAATATCTCCCTCACCCCATAATCATCCTTGTCCCTTCTGCAACCCAGACTTCTACCTCCCCTCCAAAAGGTTGAATCCTATACTGCCCAGTGTATTTGCTATGGCAGAGCATCATAAGTTATGTTATCAACAATAATGTTGGTGTGGAAGTTGGAGAAGTCAAGTAAGCGATTGAGGACATGGTTGAATATAAGGGAATAAGTTTTGAGAACACATTTGAAAGTAGGAAAATGGGCAAGATGGAGGGTTGAAGGAAGGAATTGCCAAAGTGCAATGGATGATGGGGCAGAGGGAAAAAGGGGAAGGAGCATAAGGAGGCCCAAAGTCAGAAGAGTTCAACATGCAAACTGGAAAAATTAACAGAAAAAGGGGAAGCGAAGCCAGCGAGGGATTTCTATAAAAAAATTGGATTGGCCATTGTGTGATGTGGGAGACAGCTACAAGGGCATGAAGGGAAACTGCTAGAAGATGAATAATTAAGGTAAGCTTCAGTCACCAAAGTTCATCCAGTTCTTCTTATTGCTACATCATTAGATCTTCATTACTGTAATTGCTGGTAATTGTACGTTCCTGATTGTAATTATAGGGTTCTCAGCAGTTAGCCTGCTAACTGTCATTAAAAAAAAATCAAAGTATATATAATATACATTTTAAATATACTCATTTTTTCCTACTTAAATGCGAGCAGAGTAACTGTTTATTGAATTATATGTAATGATGATGGATGACTTGTGTACAAAGGCAAGCTTACTTTTAGGGTTTGTCCTAAACAGTGAAGTGCAACAATGTAAAGTCCAACAATACATCCGCATGAAGTGTACAGGTTCAGTGAGGTTCCTCTTCTATTCTGTCATACTCAATCCATCACAATTCAACAGCCCACCTGATTCATTAAGGACAATATCTTGAAAAATCTACCTGCATTTTAAAATGGCACTTCCATCATATTATCCAGGTACCCACTGGACTTCAGATTTTACATGTTGTCTCGTGCAGATATCAGTATTTGAGTCATCAAACTTGCTCAGATTTTATTGCCATTAAGCCGTACTCGATTACAATTCAAGATCTTTGCAAATTGCCACTCAAAAGTCAAAACAAGAAAAGAAAAACTTCATGTTCCTCAAATACGAATCAATAAACTGCAATGTTCAGTAATAAAAGCAACCAGAAACAAAAGGAATCAGATTGCTCATAATATCAGTTACATAACCTGAGCACAAAAGTCAATAAATAAATTCAGAATTATATGGAAATTAGAGGAGCAGAACATTGAGTCCCGTGGTCTGTAGCAATGTTTAGCCTCCTTTCACATTGCTTCACATAATCCAACAAAACTATCGTCTTGTTCCCTTCTTCCTTATGTACGTAATAGGGTTTGCCTTAAATGAATCTCTGCTCTTCACCTCAACTGCTCTCATATAACTGCATTCCACTTTCCAACAAATATCCTGAAATCCTTCACTATGTTGACCTCATCAAACCCAACCATTATTTTAGCACCTTTTATCATGTCTTTGCTTTTTAAGAGTGTTTCTTGATAGTCATAGCCTCTCAATTCTAGTATCATCTTTATAAGTCTTGACTGTACCTTCTAATAAATCTATGTCATTGCTGTAATGTGAAAACCAGAACTGTGTCCAGTATTCAAAGTGTTCTCTAAAAATGCTTCTATAAATATTTAATATAACTTTTCTGCTTTACAAATACATTCCTCTAAAAATGAACCTCAGAGTTGTGTTTGTAAAATTTAAAGTCTCATTAACCTGATTTGTAAATCCGTACCCTAGAGCTTGTGTTTCTTTACCTCATTTGGATCCTTACTTCCAAAGAGAATGTGGCCTCCTTGTTCTCCCTTCCAAAATATCTCACCTCACACTTAAACATGTACAGCTGAAGTATAAACTGTTCTCACTCCACAACAACAGTCCACACACAGTCTAAAACAGGCTCAGGAAAACCAAATTATGAAGATTAGAAGAAACTATCTCTCGAAGAAAATGATAGCAAACTTACTAAATCCTAAGTAAGATTCACAAATTCCTCCCCTCCCTATTGAATGAATACTGGAAAGAATGTCACCAAGTTGACATATTCCTGCACACTTTCTAGCCCTCGACGTAATCCAGCCATTTGGACAGCAACCTAGATTAATGCAAGGGCCATAGACTAAAATCTCTACAGATCCAACATCCTGTTAGCTAGGTCTCCCTTCAAGGACATGAGGAATAACTAAGAATTGTGGGCCAGTATAACTCTCACTCCTAGTAACAAAGGAATGCATTTCTCTGCTATGAAGAAACTGTGGGCCTGAGTACAACATGCCTGGGACCATCTGGAAGCAATGTGTATGGCATTAAGAAGACCCTACGTACCATGGCAAACCTGATAGACCAGCACAACTGAAGGTACTTTAATTGCTGCAATTAAGGGAGTGAGAGGAAGGTCCTTGTAGGACCTGTCCATGGGAAACACTGGGTAATGTTAAAGGGACAGATCAAATGCAACGTCATAGGAACTCCAATGTTCCTCCAGATTATTCCTCCCACTGTTATTAGACTTCTGAATGGACCTCTCAAATTTAAAATTTAATGTCGGTCTCACTCTTTGTGCACCTTCTCCATAGCCATAGCATTGTATTCTTCACCCTGTTCTATTACCCTAATGCATTCTGTATGGTGTGATCTGCCTGTACTACACGTAAAACTTTTCACTATACCTAGGTGCGTGTGACAATAATAAATCAAATCAAAAGATTATAAAATCAAAAGATTGTGATATTTATAGGATGTCTTCTAATTGGTTTCAATTTAATACATGCTTACCAAAAGCTTTGATTTGCATGTCAATGGTCATTGCTTTAATTTAAATGTCCCATCCTTGGGAATAAGTTGGTGCTATGCAAAGATCATTAGTGAAAATGTGGGCTGTTCCTTGCTAAGTAGTGTTCGAAAGGCTTTCAAAACTTGGTGTGGGAATTTCACAACTTTACTCCTAATACAACATACTCTTTGATCTTCTCCTGTAACATACTTTAAAACATCATTATTGCAATACAGTATCTGTTGAATAATGGGGTTTCTTTTTATGAGAAGCATCATCAATTTATTTCAGACACATAAAATATGGCATTTATTTCCATTAATAGGGATGAATAGAGATCCATTAAAATTCACTGCTCTAGTACCCCAGCTGTTAAGGTATTCAGTTTCATTTTGAATATTTCCAATATTCTCGCCTGCGCAGTTATCCCTTTTATCCCACCATTAGCAGCAAATTTACAAAATCAAAAGCACAAATTATAAGACGAAAAATATTATTTTAAATGCTTTGGCATTTATAGTCATACCTGAATTCTCTGATGAATTATTGCTCATAACTCACTCCTCAGTCTCCATTATTCAACATTATCAAAACATTCCCAAACTCAGAACTCTCCAACATTTCAACTTGAAGCTTTAGTCCAAAGTTTTTTCACTGATGTGATAATTAAATGAGGTCAAGAGACACACAAATGAAGTTTTTTATTCAACTAATTGAGCAGGTCCATTAAACCTTCATGATCTTTCAGTCTGCCTGGTTTTTAAAAGTGCATGTATTCTCAAAGCAAAGGCCTGTAATATCCCCTGATGGTTGCCTATTGTTGTTGTGTAAATAGGATGGCAGCTGGCAGAAAATGGACATGATTTCTGTCCCAATGGGTCTCCTACATTATGCCCCATGTCGTAAGTGGGGGTAAGAGCAGTGGTGGTTCGTGTGGGTGGGCAGTTTATCTAAATATTAATGATAGGACTGTCCTTCAGGCTATTCTTGCACCATTTTAGATCATAACCAGGCCAGACAAATGGGAGTACAAGTTTGCTACCTATTCAGAGTAATTGACACTGACCTTTGCAAATTTGTTCAAGGCTACATCCTTTTTTTTGGAGAAATGTATTTCTGCACTGTAACTTGCACACCACGGCTTGCTAGAGTCACGTGACTTTGAATATTCTTGCTTTCCATATCTGAAGGCAGAAACCATTAAAATCAACATGTGGAAGAGTGTGTGTAAACATCCCAGTGACTTTGCAAACTGCACTGAGCTCACGGCTGGAAAAACGGGGCAAGGTGATACAGGAACTGATTATTGCTACCATGGCTTTCCATTGTGGCAGTAATTTACAGGACCAGGCTTAGCAAATCAGATTTAATCAGCACTCTTGCCTACACTAAAGATAAAAAGATTAAATCATCAGGAAAAGTCCATCTACGCTTATCCAATCAGGTGTTTTCTGTCTCAGATTTCCTTTTTGAGTTCAGGAGTGTCCAATTGACCTAATTGTCTCTGCATTCACCTCACTGGGTGGAGGCAGTGTAACTCTTAAATAACTGTAACAACACACATGGGTGGAAGTTTCCAAGCCTAGCCAGTGGTTTTAGAAGGACACGGGATCTCAATTGGGAGGGAGGAAAAAAGCAATTCAATGGCGGGTTAAACGTCTTTTTTATTAAGTTCTCAGCTCTTCAGGCATGTTTGGGTTTCCTGATCTTCCTGTTTTGCATTCATTAGCATATTATGAATAGTCATTAACATCCCAGCCTGTTGGAAATATATTCATTGGCACTGTTATGTTAAATAAAAACAGTGTGTTCACAAACTGAACAATGTATATGAGGCATGAACTAGGTGGGCTAGGCTTCTTCCTCTAAGCTCCAGTACACTCTTCTCCAGATCGTTGGCTTATAGAATCATCAAGTCGCACAGATGTACAGCATGAAAACAGATCCTTCGGTCCAACCTGTCCATGCTGACCCAATATCCTAAATTAATCTAGTCCGATTTGCCAGCATTTGGCCCAAATCCCTCTAAATACTTGCTATTCATATACCCATCCAGATGCCTTTTAAATGTTATAATGGTACCGGCCATCTGGCAGCACTATCCATACACGCACCACCTTCTGCGTGAAAAGTTGCCCCTTAGGTCCTTTTTAAATCTTTCCCCTTTCACCTTAAACCTCTGCCCTCTAGTATTGTACTTGCCTACTCCTGGGGAAAATACCTTGGCTATTCACCCTATCCATGCCCCTCATGATTTTATAAACATCAAAAAAACCTGTTTCTTTTCATAAACGTTTATGCCATACAGAGTGAAGTTTGAATGTGTCAACAAAACTACCCAAATGAGGCAGCCAGACTGTTTGGAATCAAAAACCTGATCTGGGCATACAAGCAGGCCATTTGCATAGCAATTGAAAATATTGTCACCTCCACAGCCAGGAGGAGAGGATAGCTTTGCAGTCCTGTAGCTCTTAAATCCTGGTCCAGCATCTGTCATAGTTCCACCACAATGTACCAACACATAGAGTGTACTCACACCCCATCTTGCTTACCACCCAAGGAATGGTGGGCAAAGCATTTTATAATGGAAACATGTCGATAGGAAGTTTGCACGACGTTCCTTTCTTAATATGTTGCATCAATAGAGGCAGTCATAGATCATAGAATCCCTACAATGTGGAAACAGGCCCTTTGGCCCAACAAGTCCACACCAACCCTTGGAGTATCCCACCCAGACCCATCCCCCTATAACCCACCTAAGCTACACATCGCTGAACACTACAGGCAATTTAGCTTGGCCAATCCACCTAGCCTGCACATCTTTGGACTTTGGGAGGAAACCAGAGCACCCGGAGGAAACTCACGCCAACATGGGAAGAACGTGCAAACTCCACACAGACAGTCGTCTGAGGCTGGAATCAAACCTAGGTTCCTGGCGCTGCGAGGCAGCAGTGCTAACCACTGAGCCACCGTGTTGCCAATTAGTCTTGTCAACTAATACACAAAGAAGTAGAGGGCCATGGAACCGAAATCAAATCTTGCATTCAATTAACTATAGGGCCCAACTTGGCCCAACTTCTCCTCTTATAAATTTCCATGCTCACATTTTTAATGGAAATATAAAAGTAAGGCCCAAAGGATAATTTTAAAATGGAAGACACATTATGTGACAGAATCACAGAATCGTTACGGTGTAGAAGGAAATATTCAGCCCATTATCCCTGCACCGGCTCCATTACCTACTATTTATATGCCCTGATCCAAACATTCCCTGCTTCTAAAACTGTCACCTGGAGCTTACACACAGCCTCACCTCCTTGTGAGCAATTCCTTTAGGGATTATCTTACCAAACAAACAATTCATGTGCCGACCAGTTTATGTGATTGAATTACATAGCTGCAAATGCACAGTAACATACTCTGAAAAAATAAATATTATACTTGGACTCTTGTTCATGAGATTTCTTTGATTGAAGTAAAAAAATGATCACTTTCCAATATTTGTGGGACGTCAGTTTATTAAGTAATTTGCAGAAGGGATGTGCCTTTGAGCTAACATCTCTGATGGATAGAGATTTCCCAAGATATCTTACTTGCAAATATTGCTCTCTGCAATCAACTTTGAACAACTGGAACCACTGATTTCAAATAGTTACCAAAAGTCCCATATAACTAAAAGGTCTTAAGACAGTCTTTGAACAGGTATTTTTCTGAAGCTCTGATTTGTGGCTCAGTGAAAGCCCACTCACCTCTAAGACACAGGTATTATGGGTTTAGGTCACACTCCAAAGATTTGAACAGCAATTCCAGGCCAACACTTCAGTGCACGACAACAGGAGTGCTGCATTATCAGAAGTACATCGTTTCGATGATATATTAAACCTGTCCTTTCAACTGAATATAAAAGCTCACACAACAATGTTTAAAGAACTGCAGGGGAATTCTCCTGACGTCTTGGCCAACATTTATCTCTGCACCAATACTTAAAATAGATAATCTGCTCATTTATTCCGTTGCTGGCTCTGGTAGCTTGGCGTGTACAAATTGACTGATTTCCTTCATCCTTACAGTGGTTATTCTTTAAAAAAATATTTGGCTGTTAAACATTATGCAATGTCCTTAGATTATGAAAGGTGCAACATAAATGCAAGTCTTTCTTTTCCTAGTGCCATAAAATCACAGGCAACATCATGAAAAATATCTTGTGCTTCACACAGATGATACCCAATGTCTGTGAGCATTGCTCTTTGCTTGGGAGCCCTTAAAATGAATCTAAACAATTGCACAATTTTTCAAAAATTATTAACAAAGTTCCATTCCACAAACAAGATCTTTATGCATGAAACTCTTCCTGCAATTTTCCTGACCGCAAGAAAATTGGAAAAAAATACTTTTCCTGGATCAAGATAAAATATTTGCATTCCTGGTTGAGCAATTCTGTACCATGAAGGGCCAAAGGAAAGGGCTGTGATGCATTGGAGTCATATATCTGCACCAACTCTCATGGAGTCAATGATACATTCAAAATAAGTTTGTAAACATCTCCTGAACACAACTTGCTCCAATAACAAGTGGCGCAATCTCGCCTACATTGCTAGAGTGAAATGTTTGGTTTGGAAGGGGTTAAAGCTGCAGCTGCCTGCCTTTGTGCTGTAGAGTTATGTACAAAACTGTTCTCATTGCTGCATGAAGTCAGCTGTCATTATTACAATGGCTTGACGGCAGTTTGATATGCGCCACACTGAGAGCCTTAGCTGCTGACAGCCTGAAAGCCCCTTGATTAGGATTTGTCTTTCAATGCATGTGGGGTAAAATAAAAAGAAAAAAAGAACAATGCCCAGTCGATTCACACAGTCAGCACCCATGTCCTTAACGACACTCTACCAAAACTTAGCATCCCAGAAAAAACATGCTCCACTTAACTGAAGTGCTCCTGCCTGTAATTAATGAGAGCTGCTTTGTATTTTTCTTTAAGTTTGGCTCCCTAAATCTAATAACAGTGTAGCCAAATTTCTGTCTTATTAACCAACAATAATTAGTTCATCTTCATTGTTTATGAGCCACACAGAATTATTTTTTTATCTATCAATGTGATTTTGAAGATTATTTTTAAAAATCTGAATCTTACTTTGCTTGCTGCAATCACACAAGTTGAGGGTGAGCGTGCTGAGCCGACCCTCAGCTCTTCCCGAAGCTTACAGCTTTACATATAATTGTGTCGCTTGTAATGTTTCTGCTCGGAATTTCTTCGCCCTTGGTATACATAATCTTACTTTGCCTGCCTAATGAAGTAAACTTTTGTACCTGCTCAGTTCAGCAATGGTTTTTGAATTTAATACGCTCTGAAATACTTAGCTGCATTTAAGGTTTCTTTTCTGAAGCAAATTATCACAGTGTGAAATCATGAAAAATTAAAACATTTACCGCATTCTTTCAAATGCTTGTTAAAAATGTCTCATTAATTAGGCAAATGTTTTTTGTCATGATTTTTCTGTGGAGTCTGTGACTGACATATTTAACAGGTAGTGCTGTTTCTGTAGCAGCAAAGATCAGCTTTTCAAGGAATGTTAAGTGGGCTTATTTTCCCATGTATCTTTAAAATCTTCTAAAATACTCATTAAAAAGGGCACTGTGCCTTTAAATCTACCGTGAGCAATAAAGCTAAGTTTCCATTTTTCAGTTGACTAGTTGCAACATAATTCCAGGGCAAGTGAACCTCATACCAGCTGTAGGATGTAAATGAGCCCTCTCCAAAAAAACTAATATCTGAAAACAGAGGCCTAATCCCCATGGAATTGACCGTCATATGACATAGTGATTTAATCGCCTGCCACACCTCTCGTTCATAGGACAAAAGGATTTTGCCCACAGGAGCACACTGAAAAGCAAATCAAGATGGGATCAGCTGTGCTCAAGCCGCCACAGGTTCCACTGAGCAGTCTCCCAGGGGGTGCAGGACCTGATCGGCCGTGTGGGAAACCTGCAGCCCAGCCTTCTCACACATTGTTCCCCGATCCGTTAATGCCACAAAAGATATGTCGGCTATTGTGGCAGCAACAACTGAGACCCGAGTAGACGTTCATGGCTTTACTCAAGAGGGATGGACGGGACTGGGGGCTGATGCTTATCGCTGAAAGGAATTTAATCCACTTCAGGCTTCTCATTAAACCGTGGCTGATCACTGACTACGGTGGTTAAATATCCACCATTTTCATCAGCCGCTGATAGCTGGGAGCGACTAATGGCAGCCAGAGCTAGTCATCTTCAGCTATGTAGATTAGTGATTGTTACTGATTAACATGTGAGACCAGGATGTCTGAAATAGCAGAGCAGAGGGAGAGAGACACCCACAGATACGAAAGCTGTTAACCGTTTTGCTTCTTAATGTTTCCTTTTGAATAAAAAAGATTTTGTTTTCTTTGCTCAAGTACTATTTAAATACATTTTTAAACCCCTTCTGAACTGTTTTATTGCACCAAAACATAGGCTCAAAGAGCACATTTCTGTTTGCTTAATCCAAATTATGTAGCTTATTGGCAACTGCCCTGGATTTTTTTGAAGAGAGATTTTCATAGCTGTTGGCCTACTCTGTAAGTTACTAACCTCCACCAGACTGCAAGGACGAAATAGCATATGGAGGTTAGGCTCACCCCCACCCAACAACTTTGGGTGAGTTTAGGGTAATCTTAAATTTAAGAAGGATGGAAGACAGAAGGCCAGCCAGATGTGTACTGGAATATTAAAAACCTAGACATAATAAAGGCATGGACAAAGGCTTCAATGGTAGATGACTTGAAGCTAGGGCATTGGGAAATATCATGGAGTTAGAATTGGACAATTTTAGTGATGGTGTGGAAAAGTGGTTAGGAGCTCAACTTGGGGTCGTACTTAACAGTCTATATTGACATTACTAGGGAATTGCTAGGGAGAGGAATGGGCCAGTGTTGGGTATAGAGCTTTCTGGAGAAGACTGAAGACAATGGCTTCATTCTTCACAATATTTAGTTGGAGGATATTTTCTGTTCATCCAGATTTTAGAGTTAATGAAGGAGTTGAAAGGACTGCTGAAGAGATAGAGTCTGGTGTCATCAACATATATATGGAACATTGTGTTTCTGGATGATATCTCCAATGGGAAGCATATAGATTAGAAATGAGGGGACCCAAGGAAAATCCAAGGGTAACACCAGACATAATGAGGAGGAAGATATGTCACTGCAGGTGGCTATGACTGGCTATGTATGAATGTAACCGGGCAAATGCAGTCCCACGCGACCGGATGATGGACAGAAGATAGTTGACGAAAGCGGTGTGGTCAACCATCCCAAGGGCTGCTTTGTGAATCTCTGCTGAGATCAGAAATGGAAGAACGAATGATTTTGTCCTGCTTTCATGCATCTCCCTAACTCCTGGTTTCAGAAAAGCTGAACCAGAGTCCTGAAAATCAGTCTTGCTGACTATACTGTCAGCCAAGAAGCAACACATTATGGAAGTGAGCTAAAGGCAAGACGACCATAACCAGAAAAATATTATTTCTTCATTGTTACTTTAATATCTTATAAACTATTTATCAGTTTGAATCCATTTGACCAAAAGATTTAAGCTTCTATTTCGTCCCCAGTATAAATGTTAATTGAGCTTTTTCTTTTGAATGCTAATGGGCCTGTTATTGGTTCCAGTTTTTCATTATGAATTTTTCTTTTTCTTGATTTGTTCTGACAGGTGCAGTGATCTTCAATACATATTGGTAAACAATGTATTAATTATGTGATTCAATTAATAAAACTTCATTAATCTGCTACAATTATTTCCCTATGGTTTTGAACAGCCAGGGTCTTACAGAATACCTGGGGTATTGCAGAGTATTCAGACTTTGGTATAAGAAGCCTACCTATGTTTAGAACCGACTTCACTAACTGGCATTGTTCTACATATGTTTCTCTCAATAGTAAATACTTACTTTACTTGTGAGTGCTTTGAGCTCTTGGCACCTTTTAAAAAAAATCTCATTGTGGCTTGTTAACAACTGCAGTAAAGTTATTAAAGAATTGTGTACGTTGTAGTTTTAAAATATCAGATGATCACTCAGTAATGGGTTCCATAATTGTCAAATCCTTAGGTCATTAAATCACATGTTTAAAGGTATATCCCTCAGTAATTAGCTCATTGATTTATTAAATTAGATGCTTAAAAGTGGATCCATTACTAATTAAATCTTTGAGTACTGAATGTTCCCAACATTTTATAGAATATAACTTTTATTGCCTAACAGCTACAAGAATTAAAGTCAACAGAATTCTTAATGGAGATTATTATGAAGTGGACAAAGCTGAAGCAATTCAATCTTGAGATATAACATTTAATAAGAAAGGAACACACCATGACACGGGTCATAAAATCTGGCACAGGATTTGCTATTTGATCCCTGTATGAAGGCTCCTATTGAAGAAATTTAAGTACCAATGGAGCTTAAAGGTTAACACCAAAAACATTTTGACAAATCCCTTTTGTTTGTTTGCTCGGGTACTCGAAAATGTAATTGAACAACTGTCTTCATAATATCCAGACATTGCTATGTTAGTTGTTTGTGACATTCGTGTGACAAAAAATTATGCATGTCTATCTTGGCACTGAAATTTCCATTCTCTGGAACTGAAGACAGGGGGTCTCTATAAATAGTGTTACCGTTATGTGGTAGATTATGGGTGTTCATTTCATGATGCAAGTGTAATGCAGTCATTCTATCAAATATGATTTTCTCCCTATCTACAATTCTGTAAATTGGGCTGGTGACCAGTTATGCCTGGGGGGCCAGCAGCGCATCTCAGACCTTGCAATGCATACATAATCAGCAGCCGTGCCAAAAAAAATGTTAGAGGAAGAGAAAGATGGATTTTTTCCTGCAGATTTTGCTTTGCTTGTGGTTCCACTGGAGAGATGTTCTGAATTTATATTGAAAGCTCTTATTTAGTCCAAAACAGATCAAGAACTACTATTTGCCTCATGGTAACTTTGAAGTGGTAGGTTGATATGCACTTTCAGGGCCAACAGAATGAGAGAGGAGGTTGTAGACTGAATGATATTTGTTCATTTATTTATCTGTCTTTCTATCCACTATATGCATAAAGAATGGGAAAAAAGTCTGCCCACCTTCACACAAAATAACAATTTCACTTTTAAGTTGCAACTTCTGAAATTTGCCAAGTTTTGTGGTTTTAAATGCTGATATGGAGCACAACAGGGTGGAAAAAAATCAGACAACAGGGTGTGGTGCAGAAATAAATTTGAATTGGCCACCAATCTTGATTATAAAACATATATTCCTGACAGCAGGGTGGCTTGCAGAATTCAGAATCTTCAAGTCAAGTTTAATCCCCATAGCCTGTAATTTGAGGAACTGATGTCAGTTAGCTCACTATTATAAGTAGCCATTTTCCCCAAAACAAAAATACGGGCTTCATTGATTTTTTTCCTTTCCTTTAAGAGTAATTTGAAGAATTGCATTGATTCAGTCTTGTTTTCAAAAAGCACGTAACCCTCCACACCCATATGGTAAGAATTGTCAGGCAAAGATATCTATTGCAAGTCCATCTCTCCATTTCTATTCCTGTCCTAATTCTCATGCGTGGCTTCAATCCTGTGTAATAATGCAAAGTCAGAGAGTTCTTTAAGAAGATCTTTTCGTTGAATGACTGATATCACTCACTGGCTATGTTGAAAAGTTTAACAGAATGCATGAGCATTTTGCAGATTTATGGCACGCCATTCAGTCTGGAATACCACTTGACACCATCTACCCTTATTTTCCCTGCTTTCAGGAAGCATTGCAACCACAGTACACACACACAACTCACCTGGCCATGCGTGAAAGTTAACTCATCCCTCTTCTGGAAAAAATTGTATTTCTAGTTTTGTCCTGATGGATGATAATACAATGGAAGGAAAGATACACAACAAAGACATGGCAAACACTTTGAGGACTTTCTAGTAGATCCATTCCAAGCTGGTGAAAGTGCTTTCACTTTGTCCAAGGTTGTCTACAATGCAATCTTAGCAGACTGATGGGGCTTCACTATCCTTTTTGTCCATCTGCTTCTAGCAGTAAATTTTAAAGAACCGGCCAATTGAAAGTATTATGTTGTTTTTGACTTTGTTGCAAAGACAAGGCAGCCCAGCTACTCGGTGTCATTCTAAGTCTTTCTGAATTGGATCAAGTATCAATTAATACAAAGCCAACTGAAAGTAGTTCAAATTATGCCAACTTGTAATGTTGAATGAGTAAAGCCAAGATATCTTGTGCACTAGTATTAAGAACAATAGCCCTTTACAATATATTAATGGATTCAATAATACAGGCTGTAGTATTTACTGCAAGCACAAAGTATTAAAGGAAATGTACACAATGGAGACCATGACGCAAACAATGTAGATCAGAAGGAATGGGAATGAAAAATATTGCTGTGCTCAGGACAAGATGAAATCTGATACTTCCTTATGGAAAAAAAGGCCATTTCAGGTTTCAGAATATTCCAAGTTTGATGGATAACATGTGCAACTTTATTGAACCTTTTTCACTTAGCACATTTTGAACTCCTGTAAAATTTAGCACAGGCAGAATTAATAATGACGATGTCTCTATTGTAGATTATTCTGAATTTGGCAATACATGAGTGAACTACCTTCTATACATACTGACTGGTTTGATAAAAATTAGCTTGATAGTATTCAACCAAATAGACAGTACAACTTTTAAAACTAAGGAAAGAAAGTCCTGTGTTTGCATAGAGCATTTTACGACTATTGGATGTTCTTTACAGACAATTCTCTTTCTACTTAGAAAATCCCTGGGATTCAGGATGGCTAAGTTGCACTCTGATTCGATGGTTCTCAGACAGCTGATAAGTCCAACATGTGATCTGCAGACTCTGCTACATGTGGTGCAAGTAGAACTTGAAGAGTTTTGCAGTTCAGTTGTTTGAACATTGTTGTGCTGCATACAATATCTTGACTTCACCTCTGTACATTTCCAATGAGGTCATTCAATATGGTTGGTGTAGTGAGTGTAACGAGGTCATCCATGTGCATCTCATAGAATATGAGTTCGCTAATTGGGGCTGTTAGTCTGGTCCAGGGGGCCCTGGCTGACAGATATAAGCACGACTGTCGGATGTCCTGTTCACTCTAAGAGTTGAATCTGATGGAGCTGGATCAGTGTCAAGGATTCTCCATGTATAAACAAAGGGTGACATGGTGATGAGATACCAGTCCCTGTGGAATTATTTCAGTGGTGATGGAGAAAAGCATGGTCCTAATGAAATTCGCTCACAACAGTGGTCTTTGAATTGGGGTAAGTATTTCTGGCATCATTGCATTATTTGGGAAGCTTGACTCATTGATCTTGCCATTAAAGTTTAGACTCAGCTAGTGGAAAGGAAATAACGTCACCTTACATGTTGACCAGGAAGCAATTCTACAATTCTCCAAAGCCCACCCAAAGCCATTTGCCTTACAGGCAAACGTAGAGACAGAGGTCTGAAGGCTGGAAAGTGAATGAATCATCAAACCAGTCTCGTTTGAGCAAGGGGCAGCACCATTCAACTGATTGTGAAGCCCAACAGGTCGGTATGCCTTTGTGGGAATTTTAAACAAATAGTAAACCATTTTTTTGCAGCTGGATAAATGCCCAAACCCTTGCATTGAGGATTTATACACAAAGCTAGCAGGGGGGTTGTCCTTCATAAACCCGGGCATGTGCCATGCACACTTGCAGTTATGGTTACATGAGGATTCTCAGAAGTATGCTACAAATAATACACGTTAGGTTTTGTACCAATATGCAAGCCTCCCATTTTGGGTATCAAGAGCTTGTGCAATGTTCCAGCGGACGATGGAGAACATTTTACAAGGTCTACCCCAGATGGCCATTTATCCAGATGATGTGCTAATAACCGGGAAGACCAAAACTAGTTAAGATCATGGACGTAGCCCTTTGATGTTTCTCCCAAGTGAGCATATGCCTTAGAAGGAAAAAAGTGTGTGTTCCAGGCACCTCAAGTCGCCTACTTGAGCTATAGAGTTGACAAGACCAGGTTACACCCATTGGAAGATAAAGTGAGGGTGATCAAAGGTGCTGCAGCTACCACATCAGTACTGGAGCTTAGGTCTTTCCTTGGGCTGGTGAATTATTACAGAAAGTTCAAAAATATCCTGGCCTCCATCCTGACACCTTTGCTTCAACACTTATAAAAGGGAACGCCTTGAAATTAGTCTCATAGCTAAGCCAGAGCTTTCAAGGAAGTGAAGGAACAGCTATCATCCTCTAAAATCTTGGTACACTATGAGCCCAGGTGAGATCTGGTATTGACATGCGAAGCCTTCCCGTATGGCATTGGGGTAGTATTAGTTCAATGGAGTGGGTGGCCCAATAGCATATGCATCCGGGACTTTGGCTAATGCAGAGTGTAAATATGCCCAGATAGAAAAGGAAGTTATGGCGGTCATATTTGGAATCAGGAAGTTCCACCAATATCTTTGCAGATATAAATTTGTAATAATAACCCCTGCTACTTAAAGAGGACAAGGCAGTGCCACCTATAGCTTCAGGTTGAATTCAGCTGAGGGCTCTAATACTAAGTGTGTATAATTACACATGGTAACACTGTCTGGAAGGCCAAGTAGCAAATGCAGATACATTGAACCGTCTCCCATTAGACCATAAGACATAGGAACAGAAATTAGGCCATTCAGCCCATCGAGTCTGCTCCCATTCAGTCATGGCTGATAGTTTCTCCACCCTATTCTCCCGCTTTCTCCCCGTAACCCTTGATCCCCTTGATAATCAAGAACCTATCTATCTCCATCTTAAATATACTCAATGACCTGGACTCCACAGCCTTCTGTGGCAGTGAATTCCATAGATTCACCACTCTCTGACTGAAGAAGTTTCTCCTTATCTCCATTCGAAAAGGTCTTCCCTTTAGTCTAAGTCTGTGTCCTTGGGCCCTAGTCTCTCCTACCAATGGAAACATCTTCCCACTCGGTCCAGGGCATTCACTCCCGCTGTTGGATACACCACTGGCGGTACCGCTGCTGGAAGTATCCGTGATGGGATTAAATTTTCTGGACACCTTTCCAGTCACAGTTGACAATACCAGACTTAGGACACGGAAGGATCTGGTCCTGACAAAACTGAAAGAGCTGGTGGTAATGGGGGAAACCAAAGCACTATTGCAACCAGAACTGAAACCTTTTTGGACATGGAGAGACCAGATTACAGTATAGGATGGCATATTATTATGAGGAGCAAGAGTGATTGTTCCGAGCACAGGTCATCACCAAATACTGGCTGAACTCCACCAGGGCAATCCAGGAGTTTCCAAAATGAAGATGTTGGTGTGATATTATGTCTAGTGGCCAGGATTGGATGCTGATGTAGCTGCTTTGATGGGAGAGGGTGTCAACAAGGAAAAAATTACCACAAGCAGCTCCCCCACTTTCATGGAAATGGCTTGGTAAACCCTGGACTCGGTTCCATGTAAACAATGTAGGTCCTTTCTCGGGCACAGTGTTCTTAGTCACTGTGGATGCCAACTCAAAGTGGCTGGATGTGCAAGGAGCTCATTCGTCACACATGAGGATGACAATAGAAAAACTGTGTGCAGATTTTGCAACACATGGACTCCCAGAAATATTGCTCACAGATAACGGGCCATCCTTTAACAGCAGGGAAGTCACATGGAATTCAACATATAAGGACAGGTCCAAATCATCCATCATCCAATGGTCTGGAAGAAAGAACAGTCCAAACTTTGAAGGCAGGCTTAAAGAAACAGCCTTACAGCTTCACTAGAAACCAAACTGTCCCAGTTCCTATTTGATTACAGGACCACCCCTCATACAACTACAGGGATAGCTCCAGCAGAGTTGTAAATGGGGAGAAGACTCCGCACCAGCTTATACCTGATCTCCCCGGACCAGGGGGCGGGGGGGGTGTGGGGGTGCGGTTTGGTGGGGAGGTGAAACTGCAATGCTAGACATGAGAGTCTTCTAAGCCAGATAGACAGTTTACTTCAGCAGGCAAAGTTTGGTGTAGGAACCATGGGAATGACCCTGCATTGGTAAGAGGCACGGTCGACGCAAGGTCAGGTCCAGTGACATATAAAGTTCAGCTAGGTACAATGGTCCTGAACAAGCAAGTGGACCACATGACAGCTGCAAACACATAAAAAGTGGGCCATGCTGCACTTGTTGCCTGATTCTGCCACACATCCCACCATAGCTGCTGTCATTCAGACCCCTGGAAGTTTCCACACACAATCAAAAAAAATGTCGTGACCCACCTAGTTAAAAAAGGGATGAGCGCCATGGACTACTCCTCACCTGGTTGTAACACAGCTTTAGGTTCAGGTCATGGAGTAGGCATATGGGTCTTCACCTTTATTTTAATTTTGTCAGTTGTGGGGTTTGTAGGTTTAGAATAAAAAGGAAAGAAAGTTACATTTCAGTGCTGCAGAGCTTTCATCAGATTCTCATCTGGAGTAGTGTTCAAGTTTGGGCATTGCACCTCTGGAAACTGACAAGGGTGGGTTACAACACAGATTCACCAGAATGATCTCAGTAATTAAAGGGATGAATTAAAAGGTCAGGATGCCTGAACTTGGGTCGCACTCACTTACATTTCAGCTTTAAAGTGAGATTAATTGAGTTACTTAAAATGTCAAAAGGATTTGATAGAGTAGGTATAGAGAACTTACTTTCTTTTGTCGGGAAATCCCAAAAAATGGCACCCAGGAAACACAAAATAGTTAATGAGAATCTGGAAATGGCTGTTCAAAAATACTAGATTTTGAGTTAATTTAAAATACCCATGACTGAGAATCAAAAGTCTTTTTTTTAAATGAGGGGTACAGATCAATCACGCAAATTAGCTGATGTAAGGGTCAGCCATCAACTCGTTGAATGTTGAAACAGGCTTGTGGGGCCGAATGGTCTGTTTTGTTCATCAACTTATTTGCATTTTTCCAGAATACCTACAGTGAAGGAATCAGTGTTATAATGCACCATTCAAAATAAATACCACTTACTAAAATTACCCCCTCTCCACGAAGAACAATGGATGTATCCAATCTGCAGCCTGGTTGTGGAATGGTTTTAATAATTATAGACCATAAAACTTTGAGTAGCAGAAAGCCTTTTGGCCCATTGAGTCAACTCCACATTTCAGTTAGATCATAGCTGATCTGATAATCCAGAGTATGTACGTCGTGCTTCAGTCAACAAAGAATTATACATCTTTTTCGGAATTTTCTCACTTCAAGACATTTTAGAAATTATCTTAGCAGACAACATGAAGCTATTAGAATGTCAGGTGTTATCAACATGCTGTATAAGATTATACTTAAGAGACCATATTAATCAGATAAAAGAAACTGAAACAAAAAGAAAATAAATGAAAAGAAAAAATGGAAAATGCTGAAGACGTTCAGTCAGACATCCAGCATCTGTGGAGAGAAATAAGTAAGTTAATGTTTTGAGTGTGTACCTTCCTGTAAAACTGAAGATTGAGAGGCATATAGGTTATATCTGTTGTGATTGTAACAACGTCAGCCAACTGGACCTCATAAAGTATGAGTTCCCTGATTGGGGCTGTTAACCTGGTCTAATCAGGGATCCCTGCCTGACGGATATAAACAGTAGTGTCATAGGTTCTGATCACTGTGAGAGCTGGCTCTGAGGAAGCTGGACCAGAACTATGCATCTGTAAGTAAAGGGTGACTTGGTGAAGGGATACCGGCCTCAGTAGAGTTATTTCAGTGTTCGTCACTGTTTTTCTTTATTTTTCTCCTATTTGGTTTGGAATTGTGAGCTGAAGTTAGGAATTGAACTTTGAACTTTGAGCAGCAGCTTGTTTTTTCTTAAAAAGGAAAATAACAAACTGTCAATTGTTTATGGGAGCTGGCCTGGAAAGTTAATGACATGTTGCTGTTCTAAGAATGCTGCAGATGTTTCAGCACCTGTGATGTATTATGCCCAAGGACTGGCAGCTGCTTCGATATTAAAAGGCAATCGGAGACAGGTTGGTGCTGACGAATCAAACAAATATTGAAAAAGAAAGAAAGTGAAACCAAAGATTGAACTTGTTTGGACTACATCAGAAGTCACATGACACCAGGCTATAATTCAACAGTTTTATTTGAAATCACAAGCTTTTGGAGTGCAGCCACTTTGTGACTGGTGTTGTGTGACTTCTGATCTTATCCACTCCAGTCCAACACTGGGACATCCACATCATGGTTTGGATTAGGTTTTGTGCAGGGGGCAGTGTGGCTATGAAAGTTGCTGGATGGAGTTTTGGTTGCTGTCTAGTTTATATCCAATTATCGAGTTATGTAAAGGTCTGAGAAAAGAATCCCAGTTTATAAGACATAAGCAAAAATCTCCAGTGATTTGTGGAAGCTGTTGACATTGGCCAGTGAGCTTGGAATTCCAGCCAGATGTACAGCCCCACATGACTATGAACAATTCATTATCCAAGGATTGCGTGAAGGTTTAGCAATCATCATTCAAAACTGCCTAAATGAACTGGCCAGTTACAACTCTAATTTTTCTTTTATCTCTTAACTGTGCCTGTCTGTTTGTCCGTGTGTGTGAGTGGAGTTACAATCAAAGAAGATTGAGTTTAAATTGTAGACATTGATTAAATGACCTTGTTGTTTAACTTTGCCCTGCTAAAGTTACAGTATTAAGAATAAATTGTGAATAGCTGCTTAAATTATAAATTTGGTGCCTACTATATGCTATTCAGAAAGTCCAGCTAGGAACAACTTGGTAAATTTTGAGGGCAATTGAATATTTTAATACCACTGTGTCGTGATATCCGTGGTAAGGAGTCTGATTTGGTCTGACTTGCTAACCCTGTGTTGTAACATAGGCGAATTAATACAGTCAGATAATTTGGGGTTTTTGGAGTTTTCTTTTCGAGATATGTTCCCCTCCTCTTGTTTTGGTTATATTAATATGCAGGTCTGCATGTCTTTCTTTCATTATTGATGAAGGGTCAACAGGCAGAATATTAATTCATGTGTCTGCAGATGCTGCCTGCTTTGGATGATGAAAATGAATCTACTATTGCCAAGTTTGCAGATGACAAAAAGAATGGGAAAGCAAGTGATGAGGATGACACAAAAAGTCTGCTATGGGACATAGAATGGTTAAGTGAATGGGCACAAACTTGGCAGTTGGATTATAATGTGGGATGATGTAAGATCATGCACTTTGGCAGGAAGAATAGAGGAGCTGAATATTATTTAAATGGCGAAAACTATAGAAAGCTGCAGCACAGTGAGGTTGAGAGTCCTCATTATTAATCACAAATAAAGCTAGCATGGAAGTTCACTGGTAATAGGAAAGGCAAATGAACTGTTTCCCTTTATATCAAAAAGAATGCAGTGTAGAAATAGGGAGGTCTTGCTAATACTATACAATGCTCTAGTCTGACCACATCTGGAATACTGTGAACTGTCTTGGTCCCCTTATCAAAGAAAAGATATATTGGTATTCGAGGCAGTATAGAGAAGGTTCACGAGGTTGATCCCGAGAATGGAGGGATTTTCCTGCAAGGTGAGGTTGAGTATCTTGGGCCTGTACTCACTGGAGTTTAAGAGAAGAGTGGGCCTTATTGAAGAATATAAAATTCTGAGGGCACTTGACATGGTAGATGCAGTGAGGTTGTTTTGCCTAGTGGGAGAGACTTGGACCAGAAGACTTAATCTCAAAGTAAGGGGTTTCCCATTTAAAACAGAGCTTAGAATGAATTCTTCTCAGAGTGTAATGAATCTGTGAAATTCTTTCCTGCAGAGGGCTTTGCAGGTTGGGTCATTAAGTTTATCGAAGTCTGAGATCTTTAATCAGTGAGGAAATCAAGGGTTATGGGGCAAGGCAGGAAAGTGGAGCTGAGCATTATCAGATCAGCCATGGTCTCAGTGAATGGTGAGACTTTGATGGACTGAATGGCTGACTTATGGTCTTACCTTCACATTTTATTTCAGTGTCCTGAAAATCCAGCTCCTTTGGCAATCCTCATGAGTTAAAAGGTCAAATTTATTATATACTTTATCATTATAAATGTGTATGAAGTTGAGAATTTCTCAAATGCAGTTTCAGTTTTAGCAATATAGGAGGGTTCCCACAACAAATAAATTGAAAAAATATCAACATTCCATTGAATTCTGTCAGATTTCTTTCATTCTGGTGGCATGTTCTGCTGCATTCTTGACATGGATTCATAATTCACTTCACATGCACATACACTTATATTTCCTGTTGCTATTTCACACGTTTTGAACACTAAGGTGAGCTCAATAATACCACTAACTCAAGGGCTCAATTTTAAGAAAAGCAATACCGATGCTATATTAAGGGCGTTTGTTCATTAAATGGCATGACCAATTCTTTTCACGTTTAAATTTACCATGCTCCAGTCCAGTGTAGTTCAGGCTAGAAAATTTGGGTCAGTTTTTTTTATGAAATAAAATTTTACCTCCGTTTTCTGGCAAATCAATTGGAATAGGTTGATATACTGGCCCACGAAGGGGTCTCAAGTTATTTCCAATGACTTTTTTAAAAACTTTAAAAAAAAGCCCTGAAATATTTGGAACAATGCTAATGCCAACTTGAAGTACATTTAACACTGCTCTATGACCTAATGTGGAAAACTATGAGTGGACAGCAATTCCAGTTCTCCTTAAATTTGTATGAAACAGCCACAGTAAAATTAGACAATATGAGCACAGAGAGAAAAGTGGCATGTAAGCAAAGGCCACGTACCCATTGGCACTGTGGTAAGCCTACTGTTAACAACAATGCAAATATTCACAAGGTCACTTAAAATCTGCTCAAGAAATTCCACTGAAAATACTTGGTTGAGAGTGAGAAATCAATTCACGGCAATACTGCATTGAGAAACAATGGGTTTTTTTTACGATTAAAACTAACTGTCTCTTCCGAGTATTAAAATAATTTCAAACCTTGAGTCCTCAATTCTCTGTGTTGTAACTATACAAAGTGATCTGAGGTCAGACCTTGGGAAAGAAGAATCGCGTTGAGAATGAGCCAATGGTATTTTGCCATTTTCTCCTTTGGCCCAGGCAGCTATTCTTAAAGAAACAATTGATGGACCTGTCAAAAGAAGAATCATTGCTCCTTTTTAATTCTGTTTATTTACATTTTTAATACATTACTAAAAAGGATCATTGCCATTTTTTCAAGGCAAATTTAACAGGTCACATGCCTCATAATAGCACCGTGAAGGGTAATTTGACCATTTGTGGAATAATATATTTCTTTCATTCAAGACACAATGCAACAAATTTGTTCTATGATGTTATTCAGCAGCCACAGTATATGGGGCTGGATTTACATGGAGGTCAAACTGGGTTAGCCTGGTGAGTTCCATTCCCAGAAAAATATTAGGGAAGCAATTCGGTTTTTATGACAATCCAGCCGCTTTCATGATCATTGTTTCTGGTGCCAGCTCACAATTTGCTAGATTTACCGAATTGAATTTCAGTTGCCATGGTGGGATTTAGCCTCATGAACTCTAGGTCGCTAGCCCAGTATGAAAACTACTGTGCAAATATTTTAACATAAATTATGTCACTGTCACAGAAAAATTACCATGATTGCAACTCTTTTACCAGCGGTGAAAAAATGTTTGTCTGCTAATATGACTTTAGTGATGAAAAGCCAACAATCCTATTGATGCGAAACAAATCATTTTGAAAAGAAATGAGTGCATTTTGATGGATGTATTCACACATTTATTCAATGGAAATTTACTTTTATGATTAATACTACCTTTGCTTCTTCCAAATATTAAAATTTTGAGAATGTTTCAAAATTTGTACACATCTTTGTTGATAAACAAACCCATATTATCCAGATATAACACACTAAGGGGCTGGAAGAACACAGCAGGCTAGTCAGCGTCAGAGAAGCAGGAAAGTTGACGTTTTGGGTCAGGATCCTTCTTCAGAAGAAGGGTCCTGACCTGAAATGTCAACTTTCCTGCTCCTCTGATGCTGCCTGGCCTGCTGTGTTCTTCCAGCTCCGTGCTGTGTTATCTCTGACTGCAGCATCTGCAGTTCTTGCTATCCCCACATTATCCAGGTGACTGACATCTTAATTGACATTAATTCTAGAGATAGGGTGACTGTTTTTGAGGAGATGATGATGTAGTGAGCCTGTCATTTTTCATCCTAGAAGCCCAGGCTGATTCTCTGTGGACAAGACATGAATTTAAATTCAGCTACTAATTCTGTAATATAAAGGTAACCATAAAATTATCATTGATGCCCTGAAGAAAAAAATCAGTAAAACAACTGAATGACACATGCTGGTCTGACAGGTCTCCAGTGCCTCAAAGTGGAGCTCCAATGTTCAGATTGTTCATTTCTAAGTAATTCAGGCTTTTCCCTCTGGGTGTTTGTAAAAATCCATCTTGTTCACTAATGCCCTTTTAAGCGAGAGAATCTAGCAGCCTTACTTGGTCTGACCTACATGTAACTTCAGGCTCCTAGCAATGTGGTTGACTCTCAGCTGCTCTATAAGGGCAACCAGGGATAGACAATAAATGCCAGTAATGCTAGTGTTGCCTACATCCCAAGAAAGAATATTGAGAGAAAAATACGTATCATATATAAAATTAAGAAAAAGCTTATTGAAGAAAGACTCAGTAGATCATCAGTCTGTCCTATATGGTTCTGATACACTGATGGACTAATGTCATTACATATCAACATTGCAGTAGTTTAAGATCTTCAAAAAAATACTGGACTTAAAAGATTATGATAGTTCAGTTCCAATACAGATAATATTTTGATGTATGTTTTAAAATTATTTTATCATTATTTACTTCCTCACTTTGCCTAGTGTAGTGAGAATACTATTCAATTGTATCCAACAAACATTGTGGTCTGTTTCCAAATTAAGGGTGAAGTATTCTGCATTTTATCCTTGCTGGGACATTGGGAACACTTGCAGGCTTGGTACCTGAATGATGATTGATGAAGGAGTGGTCAGTCTTGAGCCTTGTTCTTCAAGCATTGGTATTACCATCCCATTCCAGGAGGGTGTGTGACATATCCATTCTGTCAAAGGAATGCCAATTAAAGATATCATGACATGGATTCCAGCAGCTCACCAGCATTTATAAGTGCTGCAAGCACAAAAATGGAGAGAAGATTTCTCCCTGAGTCTCTCATTCTCACTGGGATGGGATCTGAAAATCTGCAGAGAGGTGAACTTCCCAAGGACAGAAGGAAAAAGACAATATTTCCAATCAAGCAGGTAGGGATAAAAGTGGACAAGGAAGGAAGTGAGGAACAGAAATGTGGTCTCTCTAATTTTGAGGCAACACATCAAAGATCCAGGACCTGAGGGGAGCAGAACAGATGAATGGTGACAAAGGAACAACCAACACTCTCACTCAGTCTATTTCCCAATCACACCCTTCCCTCATCCAACACAAATATTGTATCTTTCACACCCCCATGGTAGCAATAATCACAATTGGTGAGAGGCAGATGCTGGGGGGAGGATGGAGCGTGGGTAGTGGTGGTGGTGGAAAGACAGATGGAGGTGCCAACAAGCCCTACTGAAAAAAAAGTCTTGTTCCGTGAAGTTTCTAAGGGGAATAGTCAAGAGAGCTGATCTTCTGTCTGTAGATCTTGTGTTGAAGTTCTCACGTGCATCGAGCTAAGTCTTAGTATCTATCCACTCTGAGCTATGGATGGGCTTGAAACTGGACATGTATATTTTAAAAACTGAGAACATGAAAAACATTGTCCAATGTTTTACTTGAAGTGTAGCTGCATACTAAAAAAGAAATAGAAATAATTGTGATGTCCGACAGAGCAGACTTGCCTTATCTCTTGTCGTCTGATTGTAACAATGGTTACAACATGGAAGGATGCTGAGTTCTGAAGAAGAGTCATACTGATTTCTCAAGGTTAACTCTGTTTCTCTTTCCACAGATGCTGCCCAACCAGCAGAGGTTCTCCAGCACTTTCTGTTGTTGCTCTACGGTGTCTGTGTTTGAAAGAGCAACTCAGCTTGTTCCATTCTCGTGTGTTTTCAGCATGGCCCTATCAACCTTTTCTCTTCAGAGAGTTCTCCAATTCTCCACGAATGCCCTTTTGGACATTGAATTCTAGATCATAATCAGTCAGTGCATAAAGAAGATTTTCCTCAAGTCGACTTTGATTCTTGTGTTTTAAATCTGTGTCCCTTGATCTCATCCCTACCATCAATGGGAAGATTTGGTTCATCTACTGTCTTGACCCCTCACATTTTGAAAACCTCTCTTAAACCTCTCTTCTCTGAGCGGAACAATCCAAGATTTTTCAATCTAGTCATATAATTCAAATTCTCATCCCTGGAACCATTCTCCTAAATTATAAGACCACATTAGCCAAACATTCAACAGTGACCCTCAATGTCATGCTTCCCTTTCTCTTGCAGGATCATGGTTAATTGTGTATTTTAGTCCCTCCATCCATTTCCTGGGGCTATTCAAATTAGTCCCTATTGCCTATGTTGGTAGAAGTCATCTACTTTTTCAAATTATGTTTCAAGTTATAAAGCATGCCTGATCATTGAAGAAAAAGCATAATCTTTCCCTGCAGGGTTACAGAAAGTTAAGATGAGGTAATTCATGTTGCTGCAGGTTACTGAGACCTGGATGTTAGCTCCTTGATAAACCTCGGTATCATTGTTGTTTGAGCATGTCTCCCAATAATGTGGTTATGATACACAACTCTGCCTTGGCAAGTGTATTGCACAAACATATAGCTTGTAGTAAAACCTTTTCTTGTGTGTTGGTGGTCAGTTGAACTGCCAACTCATCAAGTTTAGTAATCCTATCAAAAGTTGTCAACCTGAATCATGTAAACCTGAAGCAGCACATTTAACACTCTTGCTCCTCCTGGCTCTGATTCCTATCAAATTTCACATTCTTTTACTTGCAAATGTTTGCTCAATAGTGATGAGTGCAGAAAACCACAAGAACCTTCTGATCAATTAGCTAATGAATGTGCTTGTAACTTTCAAAATCAATTAGCCCAGCTGACATTTACATACTCAGAGATAGTAGGAACTGCAGATGCTGGAGAATCTGAGATAACAAGGTGTAGAACTGGATGAACACAGCAGGCCAAGCAGCATCAGAGGAGCAGGAAGGCTGACGTTTCGGGCCTAGACCTTTCTTCAGAAAATTTTCTTCTGAAACGTCAGCCTTCCTGCTCCTCTGATGCTGCTTGACCTGCTGTGTTCATCCAGCTCTACACCTTGTTATTTACATACTCAGAACTTGTTTTGTTCCATTCCTTTATGAAGAAACATTGCCGTCTTCCAGTTTGTCTTGATTTCCTTGACTCTTTGTAGTATCGCACAACAATGGATAATTGAGGAAAGGAGTATTTGAGGACCAAACCTGAGATGAAGGCTATGGATAACAGGGCAGCAGTGATTCCCCGCACTCCTACATGCTTTGGAGATTTGAACAGTCTACAGGAGGCACCTCAAAGAACTGCAGAAATGTCATCAATGCTGTCTTTGCAGGATCCTCCAAACACATCAGCAATGTCCTCTCCCAAGACAAAATCTCTAGCATTGAGATGCTAATCATTCAAGACAAGCTCTGTTGGGAGGATATGTCATTCGTACACCTAATACCAAATATGTGAAGTGACTTTTCTATTTGCAACTCAGTCATTGCAAGGGATTCCCAGGAGATCAGTAAGAAAATAACTCTAGGGATATCTTCAAAGCATACCTGAGGAAGTCAAATGTCCCCACCAACTCAAGGGAGTCAATTTCTTATGACTGACGAAAATAGATGAGGCTCATATTGGAATGTGCAGAGATGAAACCAATATGTTGGAGGTAACATGCAAACCTCTAAACAGCATCTCTACCCAACCCTTCAAATACCACCTTCCTCGCATGTGGCAGAATCAGCAGGTTGTGTATTGGAATTTCGGCCATCTCAAAACCCGCAAAACTAGAAGCAAGCCAGCCTCAATTCCAAGGACCGCTGAAGAGATGAGAGGAACAACACTTATTGTCCAGCACTTAAAATAAATAAGCATAAATTTTGCACATTCTGAGGCTGGCATGGTCAGTTAATTATGAGAGGCATCATAGTCGCCTTTCTATCCTGGTTTATTGGTCATAAATCAGGAATTACAACCACTGGCTGAATTCTTCTCTCTGTCACTTAGAAGGGATGAAGCCAATTGGAGAAGCGTAACGATGTCCTGACTGACATAAGCCAACTCAGTACAAACCAGCCTCGGGCCTTCTTATCTGTGTGGCATCTTGTCTTTAATAAATGAACAATTGGGAAAGCCTGTGTGAACCTCTATGCCTGTGCCTGTGATTCATTAAAGAGTAGAGTTTAGCCAATAAAATAATTGTTTTTTTTATTCTTTTAAATATAAACCATATTGCCATTCTGCAAACAACTGTATTGCACTTATTTCAGAGTATTTGACCATGAGAACACCACAGATGAGCTGACCTGTTGTGTAACACCAATGTGCAAATTGACATTCCAGCTGGGCCGCAATCAGCAGCAAGAACTCTGCCGATTTTTTCCCTTTAGAGCCTACGTCAGCCAAAGCAAATTTTCGCTCAAGTACAAACACGCCTGCTTAAATCAGTTAGCTCGCCACAGATGAGAGATCAAACCAGATCGAGGATCTTTCACATCAGTTTGTCTCAGTACCACATCACTTAGTCACTCGTTCAACCATGGGAAATCCTAATTCAATTTTATGTGTTCTCTAGTACTTTAAGTAAAGCAACAAGCGATGGAACGGCAAGCAATGAGTTAAGATTCGCCAACCTCAAGCCTTCTGCAATGTTTTACTACACTTTACCATCATGGTCACAGATTTTTTTGTGTGTTTCCTTTGCAAGTTTCCTGTATCATTCAATTAAACACCCATTAAAAACACCTCACATCCACATCAGCGTCAGGGCAGAAATCTCAGATTTGAACACATCTTGTGTTAAACTCAGGGTGGTTGCATGTTCTGGCAGAAAATAATTAGGTTTATTTTATAGTATTGGCCCTTGGTCCAAACAGCTGCCTTGCCAAGTGCATGTTGCAACAAGTTAACTAGACCACATGAAAAGGGGGTCTTCAAAAAAAACTGAACTCACTAATGACAGATAACACAGTAAATGGCAGAACAGCATGGTTAGTGCTTGCGTTTGTACAAAAAAGATCTTTTGAAGTTCATCTGGCTCACATTACAACTGTTTCAAACAATTAGCAAAGTAAAACTTTAAACCATGTGATATAACTAGTATTTACATGTTAATAGAACTCTTCCTGTATGGCATTAACACACTAATGAGTGCAAGTTTGGTTAAACAACATTTACGGAAAAACAAAGTTTAGGATTTAACCACTTGTGTGCTAGGATTTGGCCAAAAGTGTCAATAATTCAAATAGTCTGACAATTAACCAGTATTCCTATGTGTTAAACAACTGTTACAGCAATGTCTGTTACTAAGATTCTGTTACCTATAGGGGCTATAATAATTGAGCTAATGTGTTTGCTTATTATGCTTTTATCATTGAAGTCCTGTAGTGCCAGATATTCAGGGAGCCCAAACATATTGTGAAGAAAATGCTAAAGTCAGACCCCCAAAAAATCTTAAATCGTCCCAGCATACCATACAGCTAATGAATTACTTCTGAGCTAGGTTCAATGTTCTAACTTAGTCACACAAAGTAGCTAATTTGTACATAGCAATGTTCCACAAACATCAATGAGATAAATTACCAGTTAACCTGAGTTGGTTGAAGGACAGATGCCAGACAAGGATATTATAAGCAATTTTCCCTCTTCTGCCCAAAGTGATGGTTCTGAGATCTTTTACATTCACCTGAATAGATAGATAGAGCTGTTGTCTAACATCACATACATCAGATAAAACCTCCAACTGCATAGCATATTTGCAATATGAAATTAAACTGTAAACCTAGATTACATGTAGTCCTGGACTAAGTTCTCTGACATAGATGCAAGAGTGCCAATTTGGCTTATTATTATATACTCTGTACAGACACAGAGATCTTTGTAGTATAATAAAACAAAGAACTGTGGATGCTGGAGATCTGAAACAAATACAAAAATTGCTGGAGAAACTCAGCATGTCTGGAAGTATCTGTAGACAGAAAAAAAAAGAGTTAACTTTTCAAGTCCAGTGACCCCCACCTCACCAGATCAAGAGCTTTGTAGTGCTGCATTTTTAAATGTGCATTTAAAAAATCTGAAAACCAAATTCATTCACTTGATTTTCAAAACAAGTTAATCAAAATAACTGGTGTTGGCTTCTGCTTTATTGCTTCAAACCTCCAGCAGTAGATACCTGATACTAATTTTCATGTAAAATGCTCCTTCACAGTCTACAGTAAACACTATTAGAACAATTATAGTTTCCAATTCATAATCTAATGTGAAGATTTGTGTGACCTGACCTTGGTCTCTGGGTTCAGAAGCAGTATCTTGTCATTAGTATGCATTACACATTGTGCTAACGACTCTTCATTTGTTCTCAAGCCTGATCTAGCCCATAAATCTTTGAAGGGAAGAAAATACAACAAAGGGGCCGCTGAAACGGCAGCCAACATACACCAACTTTTTCTTGAGTCACATTAGAGCAAAGTTTGCATCTTCCAATAGTTTTAAAGCAATAGTCTAACTTTCTTAATGTCGCTTTACTTTGAATGCTAAAAGTTAGTGGCTGTTCAGAAAATCTATGAGCACAATGCAAGACCTTTCCTTCTTTCTATGGAAAGGTGATTGGACGCAATAGTTTATTTAATTAGAGGAACACAATTGAAAACTGTTTTATTTATTTGATGCTCCGTGAATGACTTAATTTTGTCAAATATTATTACATTTGTTACAGACAGCAATGCGATACTACAATTTTTCAATATTCTAAACAGGCTAAAGAGGTTATTCATAGCTAAAATTGCAGACCTAATCGAATTGGGTGAACATGACAGCACATAGCACTGAAACACAGTATGGCATTTGTTTCTCCACCTCCTTGTAGCTGAGTTACAGAGCTGCGTAGAGAATGCCCAAGGGTAGATTTTCTCTGCTTTTTTGGCTTTTCAGACATGATTGCCCCATGTCCAAGGAGGACTGCAAAACAGTGCCGAATTTTGGAAAGAAAATAACAGAAATAGTCAGTCATTTTTCCAATTTTTAAAAATATTTTTATTTCAAAGCCTGTGCATTCAGATGATAGGCTATCTTCAACAGACTGAAAACAATGGCATATTAGCCTAATATTAATTAATTATTCTTAGTGGCATAGTGGCACAGTGGTTAGCACTGCTGCCCCACAGTGCCAGGGACCCAGGTTCAATTCCACCCATGGGCAACTGTCTGTGTGGAGTTTGAACATTCTCCCCACGTCTGTATGGGTTTCCTCTGGGTGCTCTAGTTCCTCCCACAGTCCAAAGATATGTAGGGTAGGTGGACTGGCCATGCTAAATTGCCCATAGTGTTCAGGGATGTGTGGTTATAGGGGGGAAATGGGTCTGCGTGGGATGCTCTGAGGGTCAGTGTGGATTTGTTGGGCTGAAGGGCCTGTTCCCACACCATAGGGATTATGAGTTATGAGTTAATTGTGATGCATGAAACCCACTAATTTTCACTTTGTTCATTTAGAAAGGCCAAGCACTCAAGACTCTGAAATGCTTCAAAGGCAACTATATTTGTAGCAAGACAGGACAGAGGAACCAGTCTTTCATTTGACAATGCATGAATTTGACAACACCCAATTAAATATGAAATTCACATTAGGGTGACAAGCACCAATGGAATACAGTTCCAGCTCATGGGGCGGGGGGCAGGGGGGTGGTCATGCTAGATAGTAGTGGAAGGCTATGACTGGTTAATGTACAGTGGGGAAGTACGTGTGGAGTTTAAAAACCAAAAATAAATGGGATTATGCTGATATTTTACCACGTTTCTTTTCTTATTATAGTTGTTAGCCTTGGTGCATCATATTTCAGCAGAAAGAAGAGGGAGTTAACAGCCAGAATTCTACTTTTGATTTTAATGACACCACGCTGTGGAAAATAATATTTTCCTTAATGTACAAAGTTGTCAAGTGCCAATCTTTTCACGGATGATCTCTCCCATCAGACCTGCACAGAACTGGCAAAAATAACTGCATTTACGAATAAATCATCAGAGCAGCCTTCAAAGAAATGTGAATCCAGGATTTTAATTGCTAAGCTACTTAAATGTAAAAGGATTTACCTTTAACGTGAGACCACAGAGTCAATATCATGTCCATACTACTGATCATATCAGGTTTACTTTCTCCTATCCTGAATTATGATTCTCTTTATCCTTGTGGTGGTGAAGGCCTTCATTCATTGTTGGGCTTTGGTTCCATTGGCAGCAGTGTGAAAGAATCTTGGTTCAGAAGATCAGGAGGTGGAGATTAGGAATAATAAAGCTTAGTTAATGCTTTTGGGAGTAGTCTACAGGCATCCTAACAATAGTTAAACAAATGGATACAACATTAAGTCATAGTTGGAGCTCTTAACAAAGGCAATGTAATAATTATGGAGGCCTTTAATCCTCATGTAAATTACTCCAAACAAACTGGCAAATGTGTCTTGGCAGATGAGTTTATGGATACCTTTGTGACCATTTCCTGGAACAATACATTATGGAACTGATGAAGGATGATTTTATTTTAGATGTAGTATTGTGCAATTAGTCAGAATTAATTCGAAAGCTCAAAATAAAAGACTTGGTCAGAACAATGATCACAACACAATTGAATTCCACACTAAGATTGTAAACAACCTCCTCTAGTCCCAAACAAGAATCCTAAACTTAAACAAAACCAAGGTAGGTAGGATAGGAGATAACAAGCATGGGGCTGGATGAACACAGCAGGTCAAGCAGCACCATAGGAGCAGGAAAACTTGACGTTTCGGGCCTAAACCCTTCATCAGAAATGGGGGAGGGGAAGAGGGTTCTGAAATAAATAGGGAGAGAGGGGGAGGCGGATAGAGGATGGATAGAGGAGAGGATAGGTGGAGAGGAGGCAGACAAGTCGAAGAGGCGGGGATGGAGCCAGTAAAGGTGAGTGTAGGTAGGGGGGGTAGGGAGGAGATAGGTCAGTCCAGGGAGGACGGACAGGTC